>JAGPOW010003395.1:38347311-38363571 GCA_030014935.1 Caiman crocodilus | reverse complement strand
CCCTCCCCAGGTGACTACAGTATCCCCTCCCAGGCCCAGGCCTTTGTCATGCAGACAGGGATGAGATCCCTGCCCTGAGTGATTCACCAGCAGCCTCTCGGGCTGACACAGGGAGAGATTTCTGGAGAGGGGCACCCATGGTGGCATTTCTGCCACAAGGACCACTTCCCTGGGAAGTTGGTTCCAGATTTTGGCCACCCTAACTGTAAAATATTGCCTTCTGATCTCCAACCTAAACCTATTCTCCATCATCTTATTACCATTGTTGCTTGTCACCCCACATGGTGCTGGGGAGAAAAGGGCTCTGCCTATTTGCAGTTGATCTCCTCTGATGAGTTTGTAGGCAGCCACCAGGTCCCCCCCCCAGCCTCCTCTTGCTGAGGCTGCATAGGTTCAGCTCCTTTAGTCTCTCCTCCTGCTGCCCTCTCACCAAGAGGGTGGCCTCCTCTGAACCCTCTCCAGACTGGCCACATCCCTTTTGAAGTGCAGCACCCAGTACTGGACGCAGTACTCCAACTGCGGCCTGACCAAAGTCGTATAGAGGGGGAGTATCACTTCTCTGGACCGGCTTGAGATGCACTTTTGGATGCATGACAAGGTATGGGTGGCCTTGTTGGCTGTGGTCTGACATTGGTGGCTCATGTTCATCTTGGAGTCAATAGTGACTTCAAGATCCCTTTCCACCGCTCTGCTTTCAAGAAGGGAACTCCCCAGCCTGTATGAATGCTGTGGATTCCTTTTCCCAAGGTGCAGCACCTTGCATTTGTCTGCATTGAACCCCATTCTATTCTCATCTGCCCACTTTTGTAGTCTGTCTAACTCTAGTTTTACCCTCTCTCTCCCTTCAAGTGTGTTTACCTCTCCTCGCATCTTAGCGTCATCAGCAAACTTGGACAGCGTGCTTTCCACCCCCTCATCCAAGTTGCTGATGAAGATGTTAAACAGTGAGGGCCTGAGGACCAAGCCCTGGGGTACCCCACTGCTCACATCTCACCAGGTTGGGTACAACCCATCCACCACTACTCTCTGCGTTGCACACCACCAGCCAATTTTTTACCCATCCAACTGTGCAGGCATCAATGCCTCAGTCACTTAATCTATTGGTGAGAATGGAGTGAGACAGTGTTAAAGGCCTTCTTAAAGTCTAGAAAGACTACATCCACAATGACACCATCATCCAAGGATTTAGTTACTTGGTCATAAAAGGCAATCAGGTTGGTCAGGCAGGACCTGCCTTTGAACCCATGCTGATTGCCCCTGAGCAAGATCTCCCCTGCAGGCCCCCCACAGATGTGCTCCTTGATGATTCTCTTCAAGATCTTCCTGACCACCGAGGTGAGGCTTACAGGCCTCTAATTGCTTGGGTCCGCCTTCCTCCCCTTCTTGAAAATTGGGACTACATTAGCCAGTTTCCAATCCCCTGGCACCTGGTCGGATGACCATAAATGCTCATACCGCCGGGCCAAGGGCTCCTCAATGACCCCTGCCAGCCCTCAATACCCTTGGGTGGAGGGCATCTGGACCTGCAGATTTAAAAATGTCTTGCCCTTCCAGAAGATCCCTAACTACATCTGCACTGACTGACGGCTTGATAGAGCTATTCCCAAGATTGTCCCTACCTCTAGACTAGAAGGTGTGGGAGACCGTTGTCATTGTTTTCTGCCAAGCCCATAAGTCTCCAAGCAGGAATGGAAGTGGAATACAAATAGCTTGAAACTATAAAGCCTAATTCTGAAAGCAAAGGTCACTTGCATGGAAGAATTGACCTTCATGTCAGCATTCAGAGCCCAAATCTGCAGGATTGGGAGTCTACCTATATCTACACAACTACCCCCTTGCTCATTTTCACTGACCTGAGGGAAACCTCCAAGGTCATCTCTAGGACAATTCCAAAGCCCTTTTTCTCCTCCTCTTGGTATCTCTGCAGAAGGGAAGAGTGGTGAATAGTGGAGAACAGTAGAAAATGTTAGGCAAGAGCTCTGCTAGGATTATTCCATCAATTTATTTACCTCATTTTGTATTTGTATACAAAATACACTGTTTTTCTCTGTGATGTGTGAATGCTGCATAGCCTTTGTTCTCGGGGCTATTCACTTGGGACAGAGATCCTATGGGAAAAATAGTAAGTAATCATGTAATTAAAGATAGTATCATACTGGGCCACTATTTTATTAGCCTCCCTCTAAAATTAAACATCAGCAGATGTCTTTAGATCCACAGTGGATTCCTTTGCCACTTGAACTAACAGCATGCCTGAGAATGCAAAGAGACTTCTATCCGCTCTAGGCCAGAAGAGGAAAAAACATGCTTTACCAGTGGACTTCATTTTATTTCCTAACCAGTAGATATTAAACCCTCAGACTCCTGGGTTCAATTTTAGGGTAGTGGGTTCTAGTGATCATAATGTACTATCTGTCTCTATATTTCCCAGTTTCTCCCTGCACACTTTTGCCCTCCAAACCAATCTCACACCCACTTCCACCACCATCCCTTCTTTTGCTCCCATTTTCTCTTGCCTTTGTCCCACTCTGCCAAGTCCACTTAGCAGCAGCCCTGAATATTTTATTCCCTCACTAGCCCACTTGCATTCCTCAGCTTTCCACATCTAATGCAAGCTGTTCCTCCTCTTCTTAGGGGCTTACGTGCAATCAGAGAGCACGTAGAAAAATAAAGTAAAACTCTTCTGTTGCTCTCAGTTCCTGTGTCCAGTACCTCTTCATCATTCAGCAGCAGAGGAGCAATTGCAGGGAAAATCCTGCTTAGCCTCCACTAGAGATAAAGCATGTGCAATCTTCCTGTGGGATGGCATGTACAAACCACACACAGGGAGGAGATAGACTTAAGTTGTCAGATTCTAACACATATCTCTTGAGTGTGTGCAAAAGCTTGTGATTTGGCAACTTTTTTCTAAGGATAACAAATGACACATCCTTATATCACAACAAACTGTCCCTTCCTACCACAGATTTCTAGTCCTTACTTCAAATGAGGGATGAGCTAATGCTTCTCATTGGAACAACCATAAGAACTATCTTTAACATAGAAAACACTCTATAATTTTTCCTAACCCTGTTCTCATATACAGCTGAACTGTGTTACCAGGGGGAAAAGCTTTTCATGGAGCAGACACCCATTATAAATTGTCGGTCTTTACAGTTTGCATAGTAAAGCTCTCAAAAGACAAAAACCAGAGTCTTATCATGGAAAGTACTGGACAACTTTATAGATACTGTTAACCATGCCATGTATAATAACATATTTTAACAGATGTATATTTTAAAGTCCACCTTATGAAACACAATAATCAAAATTCAATATTATGTGCCAAAGAATTAATACAACAAAGAAGTTGCAAGGGAAAACATGAGTAAGTCAAGAAATGGCACTATTAAACTACACATCGAACATGTGTATGCATTATGATGTGTTCAGGTACCATTCTTTGGTTAATATAGAAGGTATTAAAGTAACCTACTTTAAGTAATTTAAGTAATGTTTTCCACTGGGAATTTTGTCTGAGTAATAAATGTAGGGTTAGTAGCTGGTTAACTTTGCTTTGATTTCTAAAATCAAGGTTAATACCTTCTATCATTTTATAATAAGTTAGTATCATTTTAAATTAAAAATCTTCCCACCTAACTAATCCAATAAACAGAGTAAAGACTGTGTGTAAAACTGTGTTAACCCTTGAAAACAATAAAGAGTATCACCATACTTTCTATTTCCAGCAAAAAGTAGAATGATGAAATGTCTTTTCATCCTTCTGCATTGAACAGAATTGTACAATTGGTCTGGCATGAGAGAAGAGGATGCAGAAACCACTGTCAAAAGCCGAATATCTGGTTAAATGAAACATTGGTTTGATCTGGTATGGCACTTCATGTATCCCCAGTGTAGTGGGACATGTCAGATACAGGCTTGCATTCTATTCGTTACAACTGCTGCCAGACACAAGTATGATCAAAGTGAGTTGTGTGAGGAATACAGGATTAGACCAATGTTGTATGAAAAGAGCCTTGCGTATGGTTGACTTCTGAATAGTTTATTCTTTATACAGAGAACATTGGCTTAGAGACTGATGAAACGCTGCACTAGAAAAGGTTCATTTTGCTTCTCTTTCTTCATGCTAAATAGTCTTTTGACCTTTTCCCCTTAGTTACAGCATTCATTGCAGCCATTAGTTACAGTCATTAGGGGTCATATTTTTTACATTTGCTGTTAATAGTTACTAGTACTATGCAGTTTGAACTTCACATAACTAATTTATTTTCTCTCTTTCACTGTCATCTATGATTTTAGCTGTTCTCATTGGTCTGAAACGTGCTTGGGACCCTGGAAAAGCTAGGTTTGAACTGGCGACTCTAGTAGATACTGTCATGAAGTGGGGTTTCAGGTTGACAAGTAGTGGAAATATGAGAGAAGTGAATGGGGAGACAAATTACTTTCACTGTGTGAACTTGGCCTGAAGCTTGGCAAAAGGATAGGAAAAAAACACTGAGTCACTGAATGTGCTGAAATCTGAGTCAGAGTTTTGAAAAAAGAAGTGATAGTCACACGTGCATCCAGTCAACCATTATGAAACAGAGCCATAGGAAGACTCAGTGGTATCAGCAGGACATACACTGCCAGCAAAGACCATGTCTTCACTTCAGAAGACATACAACATCAATGTAGTGCTTTTAAAGATATACAAACTGTTAAGAATTATTGTTACCAGTGGCGACACATAGGGGGTGCATGGGGGTGCATGCGCACCCCGAGAGTGCTGGTGCACCCCCTGACAGCAGCATTCCTAGGTGGGGGGGAAGGAAAGAGCGTCGGCGCTCCCCCGACAGCACCTGCTGGGGAGTGTGCTGGGGAAGTGGTCCCCCCATGGCCGATCCTGCCAACCTGGAAGTGCCTGTGATGCACCGCTGCCAGTTGCGGGTCATCAGGATTGGCTGGAGGGACCAACCCCCCCCCCCAGTCAGTAGGATCAGCTGTGGGGGGATCCCCGCTGGTTTGCAGGTTTGACCACGGGGACGGTCGCTAACTGTCCACTGGCGGGGGGGGAGCGGGGAATCAGGGCTTAGGAAGCACCAGTCGCCCATGGTTGTTACCCTGATAAATAGATGGAAACCAGCCAGACAAATGGAAGTGTAGGAGAAGAGGGGTTAGAATAATAGAATCATAGAAAATTAGGGTTTGAAGGGACCTCAGGAGATCGTCTAGTCCAACCCCATGCTCAAAGCAGGACCAGCCCCAATTATATCATCCCAGTCAAGGCCTCGTCTAGCCAGTCTTAAAAATCTCCAAGGTTGGAGATTCCACCTTCTTTTTGGGTGGCCTGTTCCAGTGCTTGACTATCCTCCTGGTGAAAAAGCTCCTCTTAATATTGAACCTAAACTTCCCTTGCTGCAACTTGAGACCATTGTCCTCCTGCTATCTGCTTCCACTGAGAACAATCTAACTCCATCCTCTTTGTCACCACCCTTTAGGTAGTTGAAGGCTGCTCTTAAATCCCTATTATTCTTTTTTTCTCCAGACTAAATAAGATCAGTTCCCTCAGCCTCTCCTTGTAAGTCATGTTCCAGCCCTCTAACCCTTTTTGTTGCCCTCCATAGTACCCTCTCCAATTTGTCCACAACCTTTCTGTAGTGGGGTGCTCAAAACTAGACACAGCACTCAAGCGCCAATAGAGGGGAACAATCACTTCCCCTTGATCTGCTGGCCACATGCCTGCACTCCGAATCACAATAGTGACAACATTCCTGCCATTGGGAATCAAAGCAGTGGTTCAGTTACTCCTGTCTCTGACGGGACCCAGTTCCAGCTACTCAGAGGAAAGGACAAGATCCTCTGCAGAAAGCTGTTGTAATATAATTTAAGGAAAGATTTACCCAACACTTGCTAGTTTGCATTTGGCTTATGCCCTAATGTTTTTATTTAAATCCTTATTGTAGTTCTGATTTTTTGAGGGTTTTCTTTTTGCATCTTAAAAACAACCTGATTCTTTGTTTCATGTGTACTAAGTTCTTAGCCTCAATGATATCTTGTGGCAGTGAATTCTGCAGGTTAATAGTTCGTGGTGGGAAACCCTGAGTCAGACTGAGAAATGGAAAGAGGCTCCCAGCATTAGGCACTGATGATTTGAAAGGAAGAATGTGAAAGGAAGATAACATGGGGAAACAACTATCTAACCAAATATAGCAGAGGAAATTCACTGACACAAAGCTAAGTTTGGGGTAGGGAGGAAAATTGGATTTCCATTTTCAGCAAGCCCTTTTGCTCTTCCCTTTCTCAAAATACTAGTATTTTCTTGTACTCTACACCCTCTCAAATAAGATACACACCAAGAAGGCAGAACGTAGAAGAAAAGATTTCCAGAAACATGGACTAGAGTTCTGTACTGATGCTCTGAGTGCAACAAAATTCCCACATATCTTGATGTTTCCCATCATGCAGGATGTACAACATCACACTGATGCAGGGTCCTTGCTGGGCTTGTCTATACATGCATTTTAATGACGGTTTTACTAAATATTAGAGTACCGTGTCAAAAAATGTGTTAATACACTACTGCACCGTAAAATTAGGCTACAGTGCATTAAACATCACTAAAAAACATGTGTTTTGCTACTGCACAGTAGGGCAGCCTAATGTGTATTTAGTACCCGACATTAGAGGTACTAAATGCATGCATGCAGCCCGTGGGTTGGATCTGGCTCACTAGGCACTTTTATCCAGCCCATGGCACCCACCAATGAATGGTACCCCACTGAACCCTTCTGCCCATGAGGGTGGGAGTGAGGTGCCTGTTATTTACGCCCCCACCAGCATACCCTATTGTTGCTCACTCCCACCCTCATGGGCAGAACGGCCTGGCCCAGCCAGCACTTTTGCAGCCACCAGGGGACCTTCTGAGCTTTCCTGGTGTCCTGCTAGCGCTGGGCAGCAGGTAGGGAAATGACAGGAGTGGGGGCAGGGCTACAGGTAGGCAAAAGTGCGGAGCATGGGGCTGGCAACAGTTCAGAGCCTGCACCCAGGGGATGGTGGCAATGCAGAGCTCTGACGGGCAGCATGTGACTGTGAGGGGGTAGGGGTGTGGGCACCTCCCCCACCTTCTGCCCATTGCATGAAGCCCTGGTAGGCAGTGGTGGCAGCAGCAGCAGCAGCAGGCAGGGTTGCTCGTGGCACTGGTGCCTGGCAGCATGTGGCTCTGGGCAGTGCTGTACATGGGGGTGAGGACCATGGCCTGACCAGGCTGCCTTCATCTCCAGAACTCCCCCACCATGCATGTGCAGCCCCCATGTTCACATGCCATGGGAGGGAAGCCCCAGCTGCTGGAGCTGGCTGCTTTTCCCACCCCTGGCTGAACTGGTCCCAGCCAGCTGCTGGAAGTGGAAGGAAGCTCCAGCCCCTGCTTCCTCACTGAGTCCTGGGATCTGCATGGCAGGAAGTGGCAAAGGCAGCCAGTTCCAGCATGTGGGACTTCCCTCCTATGGCACACAAGTGTGGGGGCTGCACGTGTGTGATGGGGAACCCTTGTGATACAGGCAGCCTGGCCAGGCTGCACTCCTTGCCACAATGTGCAGTGGTGGCTGGAGCTGCACGCTAGTGGGCACCAGCACCTGTGCCAGGCACGAGCACCCCAAGTGCACCTGCCTGCTGCTGCTGCTGCTGTGCCGGGGGAGTGTGGGAGGGTCCCCACACCCACCTTCCACCCTCCCTCACACCCCGCAAATGCCACACACCGATGCCCTGCCTCAACAACCCCCCACATATGCAACCCCCAACATACTCTGTGCCCCCCCACACAGTCATACCTCCTCACAACCCCCCACACACCCACACTCCAGTATACACACACACTGCCACACCCCACCTCCCCCTCACACCCAACCACAGCCCCCCACACAATACAGAAGCCTAAAAATGTATTTTTGAGTGCTATCATCTCTATATACAGTATGCAAGCATAAACCATGACAAAAATATTTTTGAATAAAAGCAAAATATGTTATAGTAGGTGTTTGACATTTAGTGTATGTATGATTTTTTTTTGGTTCTAAGATGGCAACCAGCCTCCCAAAGGAGTGTTTCTGGGGGGGCAAGGGGAGAGACTACCAGTGGCAAAGATCAGGGTTTAGGGGCAGGACTTCTGGTCCCAAGATGGTGACCACGGGGCAGGGCAGCTGCCAAAGGGCAGGGCTATCGATGTGGCACTCAACAGCTCACCAAACCTTGCTAAATGGCCCTCCAAGCTGAAATAATGCCCTCTGGTGTAGATGTACCCACTGAAGCATAAATGTAAGTGTCTTGTCAGAAGTGAATCAAAACAGATTATACCTGTGTAGATTATAAATGCTAAACTAGGTCACTAGATTTTGGAGCAAATTAAAGTTTGTTTCAGGTTTTCCAGGCTGAAATTGCTATCTTTCTTGGCATCTTCTATATATTTGAGGTGCCTAGTCATATACCTGAGAACTTGTGACAACCCAATCTTACTGTTATTTTCCCAAACACATGGAAAGAGGCAGACAGGTCTATATACATCATGGGTACATACAAGCATTAAATTTAGATTAACCTGGCTGGGATTTAAATCAGTCAAAAATGACATGTCCAATCTAACAAGAATAGGTCACGGGCTTAACCCAATCTGGTGAATTTCTGCATGTATTTGCAACACAACCCCTGGTCTACCCCTGTGGACTTGCCAGCCTTCCTGGACCTGCCAAGCCCTGGCTGGACCTGGTAGCCCCTGCTGTGGACCTGCCAGACCAGCCCCCGATGCCACCAGTTCCTTTCCCCATCCTGAGTTACTTACCGCGGGCTACCCGAGCTGCTCGTGGTGGTGGCAAATGCCTGCACATGCCATTCCGGATCTAGGCTCAGGAGACTTGGAGTAACTTTAAGCCACTTAAAACAAGACCAGGTGTAGTGAATGCTTGTACATACTCCATGTTTCTGTAATGGCAACACTTGTAGGTAATCTTCTGAAGTGGTGGGGATATCCTCAGAGAGAAAAAATGCAGCTAAAGAACAAGTGAGAGGTCACAAAAGAAAAAAAACAAACATAAAAGAATAGTTCAAAAGGAAATCTTAAGAAAACACTGAATAGGGCTGAACAACCGAATGATTTGCTTTGGCAGATCATAATCAACACCATTTGTAATTATAACCCCCCCCCCCCCTTCTGAGATTTAAGGTTTGATTCAAAGTGTTTTGATGTCAGTGGATTTAGGACCAGGCAGTTTCTACCATGCTGGAAGGAAGGAAGTACACTTTGCTATTTTTTGAAACAGTAGAATGACTTTCAATTTTAAAGCTCTGGGGTCCCACCAGTCACATGACAGAAGCAGAAAGCTAGGAGGGGGAAGATGTTATAATAGTGTTTGAAGAAGGAGAGTATTAAACAATGTTAAATGAATAAAGTTTCCCCCCATTCCTTTCTATGCTGTTGTTGTCATAAGCCGTATAGCCGGTGCCACATGAAGCGAAAGCTGCTTGAGATTTTGTATTATGAGACCCTGTTTTCACTTGTGTGTAATTTTTCCAAATATTAGCTGAAACTTTTTGTGCTTTTGTCTTCTTTAGATTGAATTTCTTCTGGGGGTGGGGGGAAGGAGGAGGGAATCCTAGCAAAATCAGGCCACCCATTTCTCTGAACATAGGGAAAAATACCTTCTTTTGCTCATATATCCTCATGCAATGGGATCTTAAAATTTGGAAGAGGTCACACTGGTATCACAACTGTGTATCAGCCTTGCCAACCCCATGAGAACCAATAATATTTAGCCAAGTTATTAGCCTTGAAAAATCTCAGTTTTCACATGTGCCAGAGACTCTGGCAGTGGAATTCATCCAAGGTTATATCTGCTCTGAGCAAATTCTAGCTTGGGGCAGAAGGCACTGAGCACGGCTCTCACTATAAATTACTCTCCCATTCAACAAAGTGATGTAATAGTTCCAGGCACTGGAACTGAAAGCAGGGAAACTGTCTCCCTTCTGCTATCAAGCCTTCCACCACTAGAGCCCAGGCAAGGATGAGAAGAGGAATAGCCGGCTGGAATGTGAAGAGGTGAGGAGCTGTCTGTAGGAAGAGGGTGTCCAGGAGCAAGCCTTGAACAAAGAACTGGGGTGTGGGGCAAGACTAGAACTAGAGTGTGGGAACAAGGAGAAAGTGGACTTCGAACTGGGTTGTGGAGCTGAGAGGTGGTAGTGACGTGCACTGGGACAAGGACCATCTGCAGGAGGTGGGGGCAACTAATCTGTAATCACTGTGGTATACTCCCTTCAAAATTTTTTTTAGAGGGTAAATTTATCTTTGCCTATATCCCTTCCAATCTCTGGGTCCCAAATTCTATGCAATCACATAACCCCTAATGAAAAAAACCATTACCCCTTTATACAGGATGAAATGAGAGGTGGGAAGAGACCTGACCCTGATTCTTACAGTCGTGTATTAACTGCCATTTTTTTAACCAGCCTACCTAGGTCTTAAAGGCTTCAGCTTGCATTGCTAAGGCCATGCTTAAATCATGCTTCAAGATCTCAAATTTTACTGGGAGACCATGGAAAAAAGTCAAGTATCGTGGGTACTATATTTCAATTTTCATTAGCATTAAAAAGGCAAAATATATAAATGTCATTTCAATCTGAAAAGTACAATAAAGTAAATATTGTAAAATCAGCATATGACATTTGCTAATGTTCAGATGAGACCTTCAGAGCTTAATAAATGTCATTCTCACTAATTCTGTATTCTTGATTCTTTCACCTCTTTAGTATGTGATACAGCTTGATTGTAGGAAGGCAGAGTTTCCTTTGCTTAAACTGAACTAGGAGGACTGGTTACCCGTCAATAGGCTACGGCAATACTTTACATTCCACGTATATTTATAAAACCTTTCTGTGCTATATTTAAGACAGCTTCCCAACACACATGTACAGGATTCCATTCTGATATACTACTCTACATAATATCCATCAAATTCAAAACATTTATTCTTATCTTTGAACTCTGAAGGTACATTAGTTTGTTTTGTTTTGTTTTACATAGGACAGGCCTATTGCAGAACTAGATATTTATATTTATTTAAAGTCTTTTGCCTTTGGTAGAGTGTTATGATGTGTCTGAGGTTCAGTGCCATGTATTTGTATGTTATTGTTGTCTACTCCTGATGATTCAATACTAGCTCTGATCTCTACATTTGTTCATAATCACCACCATGCAGTATTTCTTGGGCATGAGAAATAATATATCATCTTACAGTTGGTCTTGCAGGTAAATGTAGATGTTATAATAATTGTCACTTTTGGGGGTATATGTGTGTACCTATATTCCCTTATTCAATAACTTTTTAATCCAGACCCACTGGTTCTTAATGAATGACAGCAATGAAATTCCTTACGTTAGTACAAGCAGAGAGCAGGTACATTAATTATCCTTGTGTAGCAAGCCTGAGGTGCCTAGGGTGGTGTTTTGTCTTGGCACCCTGCCGCAGTCTGCTTACCTTTCTGGCCACCTGGTGCACTCCATGGTCAAGGCAGGAACACCCCTGTCTAAATCATCCTAGAAAAATGCCTATATAACCTGCACTTAAAAACTTCATCCAGTGCGGGTAATCTCTTGTAGGGGTCAAGTGCCCTAATAGTTAGAAAGTTCTTCCTAAAATCCAACCTAAATCTTCCTAAAAGCAGTTTAAAGCTGCTTCTTTTTGTCTTGTCCCCTGTTGGCACAGAGGACAATTGATCACTTTTCCCTTTATAAACACCCTTTTGAAGAAAGTTTATCAAATTCCCCTTCAGCTTTCTCTTCAGTTCTTCTAGCCAACTATAATTTCAGTTCTTCTAGACATTTCTGTCTCATAAGTATTGTTTTCCAGACTTTTAAACATTTTGTTTAACATTGAGCCATTGATGATTACTCTTTGAGCATAATTATTCAACAACTCATTTTGTACCTATCTTGGTTGTTTCCTACCAACTACTTCCCCTTTCTTTACTTATGAGACTATCAGAGGAAACAATGGCAAAAGCCTTGTTGAAGTCAAGATATATTGAATCCAATTCTGTAACCCATCCACAAAGCCCATCCCCTTGTCATAGAAGGAAGTCAGAAGGAAGAACAACTTATTCTTGGCAAATCTATGTTGGATGTCCCTTATCACCTTGTTATTTTCTAGGTGCTTAGAAATAGATGTCTTGATTATATGCTCTTATTTCTGTCCAGGTATTGAGATTAGACTGGTCTGTAATCACCTGGGTCCTCCTATTTACCTTTCTTAAAGATAGATACTATATTTGGTCTTTTAAAGTTTTCTAAGACCTTCCCTGACCTCCATGTTCACAAAGATAATAGCCAATTGTTCTGCAATTATCTCAGCCAGTTCCTGGAGTACTTGAAGATGAATCTCATCTGGCCTTGCTGCTTTGAAAACATTTAGGTTGTCTAATCTCTAACATGTCCTTTCCCAACACTAGGTTGATTATCTATGCTCCTATCCTTGCTGCTAACTCTGTTCATCATCTGACAGTTGACCTTTTTTGTGACGACTGAAGTAAAAAAAGCATTAAACACTTCAGCCTTTTCTGCCTCACCCATTATTAGCTTCCCCTCCCCATTAATTAATAGATCTACGCTTCCCTTGTTCTTCCTCTTACTTCTAACAGATTTGAAGAATGCTTTTTTCTTACCTTTTATGTCCCTTACTGGCTGTATCTCCATTTGCTTTGCCCTTCCAGATTTTTCTCTTCATGCTTGTGCTTTGTTCTGTTACTTACCTTTAGGCCTAACTACATTTCTTCCTATTGTAAGATTTCAAATCATTAAAGCAGTCACTGTTTACCCAAGTTGTTGCGTAACAGGATGGTCTGGCCATTTAAGGAAGACAAATGGCCCTGGGGTAGAAACCTAGCTATTTGAGTTTAGTAGACCTGTGCAGTGGCAAACATTCACTTTGGATTCAGACTTGGCCAATTCAAAGGACAGTGATTAGATTCAGAGATTCAAATCACTGTCCCGATTCGATTTGACTGAATCAGAACTGAAAGATTTGGTGCCATTTCAGAGATTCAGTCATAGACTAAACAACAGCTGACACAGCTGCTTCCAGCTGGTAAGTCTGTTGGGGCTAGGGGACAGGGGAAGGAAGGGGTGTGGGGAGGGAGGGATTGGGTCTGGGGCTGGGACAAGCTGCCCAGCTAGGGCAGGGAGACACATTACTCAGAGGCAAGGGGGTATGAGATGTGGGTGTGGCAGTGCTCAGAGTGAGGGCTGTGCCCTGCTGCTGCTTGCACAGCCGGAGGAGGTGCGGGGTATGGGTGCAACTCTGGGTGGAAGGAGGCAAGCAGCAGCAGGTCATAGTCCCCTTCTGCCTGGAGGGCAAGTGGTGGCAGGACGCAGTTCCCACTCCCAGCACTGATTCAGGTGTGGCAGCATTGGGAGTGGGAGCTATGCCCTGCTGCCACTTGCCCCCTTCTGCCCAGGGTGAGCTGCACCTACATCCCACCCCCACCCCGACTGGACAAGTGGCAGCAGGACATAGCCCCTGCTTCAAGTGCTGTCACACCTGCATCCCCACTCCCCTCCCTGAGTAACACGCCCCCTGACCTGGCTGGGCAGTTTATCCCAGCCCCACTCCCTTCCTCCCCCGTGCCCCTTCCCTCCCCCTCCCCCAAACCCAACATACTTACCAAGTGGAGGTAGCTGTGTCATCTGCCTGTTTAGTCTATGGCTGAATTGCCAAATCTTTTCCAAATCTTTTTCTGAATCATTTAGGATGCTGCAAATCGATTCAGAGTTTTTCATTGGTCTCCTGATTGGATTCAGATTTGGAGATTCAGTACATGAATTGGGCTGAATCTCCTCCAAATCAAATCAGCTACTGAAGCTTCACACAGCAACAGTGTTTAGTGTGCCTTTGGGAGCTTGAGCTGGGCAAGGAGCAGTTTGTGGGCAGGGAGAAAACTGAAACCCAGCGGAGCTTGCTTCTAGGATGGGTCAGAGCTGAAGGGCCTTCTCCTGCAGTCTGGAGAAAGGCTAAAAGTTTTCTTTACTCATTTATTTCTTTGTTTGGCTCAAGAAATATTATTCTGAGTTGTGAGGACTAACTGAGAGGCCTCCCCAAACAGAGACACTGCAGACTCCTAAGTCTGCTGTTTTGTGTAGTGGAGGGTGTACCCTTGTCTGCTTGCAGACAAGACTCCCTATGAGAGCCTCATAGTTAGCTTCTCACAGGTCTGCTTCCAGTGGGTGGATCTCAGCTACACACTGAATTTATGGAAATGGGAGATTCCTCCCTAGTTTGCTCCTGCAGCCATATGGCTGAGGACAAGCTAAACTCAGGGGCATCTGAATCCTAAGCCTCCAGGCTTGGGCCTGCATGCCTGCAGGATTTGGAAGTATCTGAAGCCCCAGGCTGGTGTGGAGGATACTTGCCAGTAGCAGGGCCACATATAGCTCTTGAATGATTCAAATGGATTTGGATCAGATCTGGCTAATTTGACCTGGAACACAAAACCAAACCAAACCAAACCTTACATGATGCCTTCAGAAAGGATAACATTTCTTAGCCTAGTTTCCACTTTATTTTGTACTTCAGAACAAGTACCTGTCTCTTTAAAAAAACAAGGTGACATCACTTACCTTTTTTCTTGCCTTCTTTCTGAACAAGCTAAACTGATCTGCTGCAAAACTTCCTCATGTGCATGGATGAGCTCTACCTGACTCAAGAAGACTATGGGCTGATGAGAGGTAAACCATTGCTGGACCTGGTACTGGTCAAAGGGGATGACCTCGTCAGTGACCTAAGAATCAATGGAAAGCTGGGTGATAGTGACCATGAGATTATCACCTTTACTATCCATTGCAAAGCTAGCAAGTCAGTCAGCAATATAAAAGTCCTTGACTTCAGAAAAGATGACTTTGACAAGCTCAGGAGGCTCACTGTTGAGGACCTAAGGGACCATGACTTGACAGTAAGAGGATTCCAAGAGGAGTGGTTGCTCCTCCAGGGAGTGATCCTGACAGCACAAGGGATGGCCGTCCCATCTTGGAGGAAGGGTAGTAAAAGGGCACAGCAATCCCCGTGTCTCAGCAAGGAACTTGATGCCTCTTATGTGTCAGAGGAGAGACTTATAAAGGATGGAAGGATGGAATTACCATCAAGGAGGAGTACTCAGCACTGGTCCATACCTGCAGGGAGTGTATCAGGAAAGCCAAGGCTGTAACCAAGCTCCATTTGGCTTCACATATCAAGGATAACAAAAAGTCCTTTTTCAGATGTGTAGGGAGTTGGAAAAAAAATCAAGGGTAACCTTGAACCCCTGATGAACCCCTGATGGGACAGCTGATAACCAACACCCAGGAAAAGGCCAATCTGCTTAATGGGTACTTTGCGTCACTTTCATTAGTCCAATGGGGCCATCTGCCTAGCAAGATGTGGAATGGCCAGGGTGAGGGAGTATTTATAGACAAACATCAGTGTCGATCTAGTAAAGGATCACCTTGAGAAGCTGGACACCTTCAAGTCAGCTTGTCCTGACAGATTACACCCTAGAGTACTCAAGAAGCTGGCAGGTGTCATAGCGCAACCATTGGCAAAAAATATCTGAAAACTCATGGCACTCAGGTGAAGTACCTGAAGACTGGAAGAAGGCCAATGTGGTACCCATCTTCAAGAAAGGGAAGAAAGTAGATCCCAGGAATTACAGGCCAGTCAGCTTGGCCTCAATCCCTGGTAGGATTCTGGAGAAAATTATCAAGGAGACCCTTTTGGATAAGCTGTCTGAGGGCAATATCCTGAGGGATAGCCAGCATGGGTCTGTCATGGGTAGGTCTTGCCTGACCAATCTCATCTCCATCTATGACCAGGTGACATATCACCTGGACAAGGGAGAATAGATTGAAATCATATATATGGACTTTAAAAAAGCCTTGGATCTGGTGTTCCATGACCTCCTCATGGAAAAATTGGCCAACTGTGCCCTCGGCTACAAATCTGAAGTGGGTGGGTACAAACCTGATGACGTTCAATACCAATAAATGCAAGGTATTCCACCTCAGGGAAAAAAAACCCTGCATCATACTTATAGCAGTACTACGCTTGCTAGTACCATGGCTGAAAGAGACTTGGGGGTCATGACTGACCACAAGATCAACATGAACCACCAATTCAGTTAGGAGCGGAGCAGGGGGACTATAAGACTCCGGAGAGGGTTCATGTGTGGTCTCGGTCACACGTGAGCCCTTGCAGAGCAGAGAGCAAAAGGAGC
>JAGPOW010003395.1:38318183-38347211 GCA_030014935.1 Caiman crocodilus | reverse complement strand
CCAAGCCTCCGGGTACCTTGAGGGATGTAGAAAAAACATTTAAACCTGGTTCTATGTCCAAATTGTTGAATCTCTGAATCGATTTGAAGGGTTCCAATTTGATTCGGCGAGATTAAAGGGTCTCCTGATTCAGTTCGGATTTGGAGATTTGGCCACCGAATCGGGCTGAATCTCCACCCAACTGAATCACTGACTGAAGCTTTGCACAGATCTAATCATCAGTCTCATATATTATTTTTAAGTACCCAAGGCATTTGGCATTATGTATTAAAATCCCAGATGTTAATAAAAAAACTGAACTCCTTTAAAAGAAACAAAAATGAAATTTTTATAGGTTATGAAGCAGAGCAAATGCTTGCCACAACCTTGTCTGACAAATCTCTTTCAAGGACCTGTCCACAGATTGAAGATTCACTCTTTGCTTCAATTTGCATTCTTAGGCCTATAAATGTTTTATGACCTCCCTCTATGAGCACTCACAGCCAGAAGGAGGTAATGCAAAATTGATCTGTGTATTAAAGCTGCTGAGCCAAGCAGGCCTCCTTTTGGAATTACAGTGATTATGCATTGGTGATTCAACTGGCCTTCATAGAAATATTTGCAAAATATCTAGTAATTACATTCGAACTTCATCCCCATTTACCTGTCTTCACCTCTTCCCTGAGTGTCTGCAGGTTGATTGTCAAGGTTGGAATTTTCTAAGAGAACCATCTATTTTTGTTTGTCTTGAAATGTGCCCTTGTTATAACATTTGTTATTCAGTTGGTGATTAGACTTATAACAGTCATTACTGAACTGTGATTAGATATATCCTCACAGTGATTTTATTTAAATAAAAATGTGTGAAAATGCTTCCAGGACAAAATATGCTCCTAAATTTTGTTGTAGTAAAATTGAGCCTATTGTTAGGTCTGAAACCAGCACATCTTTACAACAGAAAAGAGACCTGATTGTAATGTCAACCAATCTAATTTAAAGTAATTTCTTCTCTAATTCATGATAGAGCTGAAAATTATAAGTCCCAGTCCATTTGCTTATTTTAAAAGCTTCTTAAATCCTTATTTATGTACCTGCCTGGCTTTCAAAAGTGCTAAGAACCCCATAGTGACCACTGAGGGAGCTGCTCTGAGAATTGTTTCTTAGGTAGCAGGATTTTCTGCACAGTTTTTAGTCAATAATACTTGGCAATACCAACCAGTTAGATTCTATGATCATTAAGAAGATAAAAAGAGTGCTTCTCAGAGCAACCTGACCAGCAAGATGCTCATAATGCTGAATTCTAGAGTGTTGCAACCATACAAAGCTATTTAACGTGATGTGGAACTGCTGGGTTCTCAGAACTTCTGAAAATCACACAGGGTGCTTTACTGCGGAGTTTACTAATTAGCTGCACAGTAAAGCATCATTGTCTGCATGTGCACTGATATTAGGGTGCAGTAAATTAATTCACTCTGCCATAGGACAGTACTGTCCTATGGTGGAGTAATCAATTGTGCTGAACCATGTGCATAGAAGACTGGGGCACGGGGGTGCTAAAGTGCAGGGGCTGCCTGCTGCCCAGTTCTACACTTTAGCATTCTCATGCCCCAGCTAGCCTCTTCACTGCCCAACACCACCACCTGGAGCCTGGGGCTGACCCCCTGAGGCTGCTGCCAGCCTAGGGCTACTCCATCCAGCTCAACCTGCTGCAGTCCGGAGTGCACATGCAGATACTGCATCTGGGAGTAGCTGACTCCAGTGCAAACTACACCAGAGTTTATTTCTCCACATTAATTGAACCCACCAATGCCTAGATGTGAATTTATGCTCTTAAATAAGTTCCTTTAAAAATGTTTCTAATCAATATGTAAGTACAATGTCCTTTCTAAAAGTGGATTTCAACTGGAACCTTCAGTCAGCCATCAATCTTCTGTCTGCCGTAAAAAACAAAAGGTCTGTAAAGGAAAGGAAAGGAGTGGGGGTGGAAGAGGTGAAGCATATGCCTGAACAAGCAAAAACTAAAGAGAAACTGGCATGAAAAACTGAAAACAAGGGGCTTACAAGCCCTAAAAGGGAAGATTAAAAAGTAGTTGAATTTCTGAATTCTCAAGGCAAGTATGCAATTAATGCTATCACCTAGTAAAAGTCTGACCCTATTAAGTTTACCATTGACACAAGTGGGGCCAGAATGCCAAAAGAAGATATCTAATTAATTATATCTCTGTTTGTTGTCCTTCTTTAAAAGAAGACTTTAGGTCAAGTTCTGCACTCGTTTACACTGAGGTCTTGGTGTTATAAGAGACTGGAGTATATGACATGATGAATTCTAATTGATATTCCACTATTCTAGGAACTACTGTTGATATTTTTGTGAAAAGATGAAATAGTAGCCTAATTTATGTAGTTTATACCCCCCCACAAGATAATTTTGGGTTGGCTGGGTAAAAGGCACAAAGATGAGTAGCACATACACTGACATAGTTAGAAAAAGAGCCAACAAAAGAGCTGAAAAAACAGAAGTGTGAGGGTCTGCATTGTGAGGTGCACACATGTTGATGGGCATTAGAGCTAGCTCATATTTAGAGCAAGGGCCTGGAGAACTGAGAGGTAAGAGTCCTATCCCTCGTCCCGTGGTACCTGCTTTGTCCCTGGGGCTCCCCTCCTTCCCCACACTTATGGATGCCCTTGCTGTCTGTCCCAGGCAAGCAGGCAGGGAGGGGTTAACCTGCTTGCCTGGTGCTCTCTGCCACTGCTGCTGGGCTTTTGCTCTTTTCTGGGCTTAGCCCAGCCCAGAGAGCAGAACTGCCAGTAGTGGAGACAGGAATTAGTAAAACTGTCAATGAAACTATAACCTGGGCAGTACTCCAAGAGGTACCCCGTCTCCAATTGAGGGGATTGAAGCAGGTGCACAAGTGCTGTGGGTGGTGTAGGGATTCTCCTCCCCTGTAGAGCAGAGCCAGATCACCACTGGGGCCTTAACCGTATATATTTGAATGAGAGAACAGTACTGGGAACATAACCAGTATAAACCAGGGGGTATAGGGGACACCACAACGCCTCAAGAGGGCAGGATTCAACAAAGGTTAGACACTTACAATCATAGACATATTCATCCAGTTGACAAAAGACAGGGTTAACAAAATATAAAACACAAACAGCAGAACAAACAATACTGGTTGGTGAAATATAAAAAGGCAGAACATACAAAAAGTCAAATAACAAGGAATGTAGGGCCTAGGTACCTGGAGGGGAGAAAGGAAGAAAACAATGAATGCTTTCCACTGCAACAAGGGCTTCTCCCTGTTACTTCACTCACCCCAGCTAGGACTTAAACTCATATCTCCTACGTGGTAGGCAGAAACTCTACCACACAGCTACCAGGGCTAATACTGTGCTAAGCTGCGCAGGGTCTTGGCCTTCCAGGAGTCCTGGCCTCACGTCGAGCTGCCTGGCCTCTTGCTGGAGAAGCTGGAAACAGCTGGGAACCTCTCAGTTTGCTGCTCAGCTATTTGCTGGAGCTGGGGAGCCTCTCCTGCTGGCCGCAGCTTCTCACAGGGGATCCTGGAGCCCAGTGGGGAGCCTCTTCTGCCGACCGCACGCTGCGCTGCTGAGGTTCAGCTGCTGCCTGCAGGTCCCACTCCTTCAGGCTCTTCTGGGGCAACTGCTCCCACCCCGCTGGCCCAGCTCTTTGAAGCTCCTTCCTCGTGGTCCCTTGCTGGTCTCCCTTGAGTCAGCTGCACTGCCTCTTTTATCCCCCTCCAGGTGACCAAGGGGCCAATCAGGGGGCATAGATGGTGAGTCTCTGGGGTCTGATTGGTGAGGAAAGGGAATCCCAAGTCCTCCAATCATCTTTTACCCTTTCAAAACCCCTGGGCTAAGTCACCGCCAGTCAGCCCATCACAAAACTAATGATGCTATCAGAAGACTGAATAAAACAACTATCAGATCCTAGTCAGTGGACTAGGATGTCACCAGTGTTTCTCCTAGCCAACCAAATGACCTACCTGGTGTCCTTCAAGCTCTTCATACTGGTGATGACATAACTTAAGATGGCTGAAACTATATGCCAAAACCATATATGCTAAATAAATAAACTGTACCATGAACTGGGTAACACAGATCAGAAATACTCGTACCTTGGAGAGGTGTAACTTTGAGCTGCCTAACAAGTGTTGAAAACTAGTTTCAGGTGTTAATGTGCAGATAATCCAGGGGTTAAGCGCTCCACAAGCTACCCAAAATGACCCCATGTAACAAGGCCCTAAGTTATCTTTCTGAACTTTGGGTATCTCACAAGTTAGAGTTTTCTCAGCTTCAAATAATTTCTACCACGTTTCTTGAAGTATCCTAAAAAAGAAAGTGTATTGACAGGGGCCTACCAAATTCATGGCCAAAGTGGGGTGCACTGTGGATCCTTTAATGTTGCAGCCTCCCCCATGCCCCCCCCACTGATTGGTGGAGGGCCCCCACTTGCAACTCACTCCTGATCAGCAGGAAGGCAAAAATTGTGGTTTTAAATATAGTGCTGTTTTTGCCTCCTGCCACTGGTTGGCTGAGAGGCCCAGACAGCCCTACTGTTTGCTGATGACTGATGGAGAGGCAAACATGGTTCCCTATTTAAAGCCATGGTTTTAACTTGCCTGTTGATCATGAGGTAGCAGCAGAGCCCTCTGCTAATCAGCAGCAAGGGGCGGGTTGGGGTGGGGACGGGAACATGCAAGATTAAAGGAGCCACCTCACACTCCACTTCTGCTGTGAATTCATTAGGTCCCTACCTATTGACTGAAGAATTTATTGGAGATTGTTACTGATGCCTCTTTATACTGCACCTATGCAGAGTTTCCTAGATACAAGATTTCAAAGTGGACTTTTGTTCATTTCTTACGTGAATTTGATTTTGGAAATGAAATGAGTAGGGCTTGAGAAAGATAGAAATGGTATTGAATAACTGATTTATTTGCAGTACCCATCTGTCTTTGGTATTTTTGGCCCAGTTCCTCACAAATGAATGAAATCTTTCCCCTTGAGATGTATGGGAGGGGAAGCTGATAGCAAGCTATGCATAAATATGCTGTTCACGCATGTAACGGCCAGTTAATATGCAGAATCAGTTTTTTAGGATCATGAGTGACTGGTGCCTCCTGAATCTGGGGGCGCATCTGCAGAAGACACTGACCCTGTCGGGGGGAGACCAGCCCTACCGACAGCAGCAGTGTTGGCCATCGGGGGGCACCGGCTTTGTTGTGGGTGGGCACATGCACCCCCGCGCACCCCCTACCAGTCTCCTAACTTTAGGAATATGCACTTGATAAAGAACATAAAATGCATTTTATCAAATGGGATTCTTTATACTGGGATTCAAACTGTGAGTGAAAAAGGGGGTGTCATTAAACAAGCTTTGCCCATTATTTTCAGATCATAGAATTCAAACAGTGGATGTATTAAGGCACCAGGTTTGGTCCGGTTCTGATCATGATGAAGACTTCAAACCTGCAAGAACATCAATGGTTTTTGGAGCTGCTTCTCCCCCTACCTCCCGTTTTTCTCTTCTACCTATTATTTGAGTTTGTCTGTTGTTTCCTCTAGTTACAAATAGCTTACTGAATTATATCCTGTATAGGAAGAAATTTAACCCTGGAAGTTTGAATTTAGTGTTCCATTTTCCATTCATCTTGTAACATCATATGCAGAAATATGTAAGTGAATGAATCTACATATAACAGATGTCAGTCCAATTGCACCTCCCAGAAATAGCTAGAAAAATCCTATTTTACCTTTTTTTACTCTAACATCCCCTTCTTAATTGCAAACCTGTAATTAGAAATGGTGCTAATGCTTGCATGCTTAGGTAAAACTTTTTGATTTATACCAAACTTTTAGACCTGCACTCGTACCTACTGACAACATTGTCATCACCACAACCTATGCTGGATTCAAGCAAGCATCACAGGCAAGTTTTCAGCTTATGCCCTGCATTATTCTAGTTACACACTTTTATGACGTAGAAATAGAAGATCTACTGGTTTTGTGCCTATATATTGTATAACAAATATTTCATGAGGTAAGAATATTTTCCATAGAATTCCATTGTTACATACCATAAGTCAGATCTTGTAGACTCTCTATAAAGATTTTATGCATTTGATCGCTGTTTCTTTTTTATATTTTTAATTTTCAATGTATATAATTTATAGAAAATGTGTAATTCTTGCCAAAACAGTTTCAGGTTGGTTGATAATTATAAGACCCGGTAGTAAAACCACTTGCCCAAGTCATCATCATCATCACTAACAGCCATCAGTCTTGGGAGACCATGGAGATTGCACCTTTGGTGGGCTATTGGGTACCACCATACTTTCTGAGTGGCTGAGGAGTCTGATGCATGACAAGTAGACCCTCCAGGCAATTACATATACAAACTTGGTTGAGCTTGCAAAGTATCATTTTGTCTTGCCTGTTTATGATGCCTATTCTCCATCTCATCATTGACTCTCTCCTTCTCAAAGTGATGAGGGTCCTGCTTCACAGTGGCTTCCCACTCATAGCAGTCTGAAGCAGTTGATTTCCAGTGTTGGCCATCAATACACAGCTCATGAAGGTTTTTGTTGCAGACTTCAACAAAACAGAGTTTGGGTCACCCAAGCTGATGTTTGTCAGTGGCCAGCTCACTGTAGTGTATGTCGTTGGAGATTCGGCTATCACTCGTATGATTCACATGTCTTAACCAATGGAGGCATTTCTGCCTCAGGAGCCTGAACCTACTAGGTATCTTGGCCTATTCCATAACAGCAAAATTGAAGATTGTGTCATGCCATGTTATGCCCAGGATACAGCAGACATTGAACATGGAAACTGCTAAATTGTCTTTCTTCCTTGGGATAAGAAGTCCATACCATAAGTCCATTTACCCAAGTAAACAGTTCTATTCATGTGAGTAATCCCATGGATATTACTGGAACATCCATGTCCCTTGTTCATCAGGGACTAAGATTTGTATCCTGAAGATACTTCTCACTGTATATCAACTGGATTTTTAAGGTATTTTATAAAAATGTATTTCTGGTTTTGTTTATATATTGGGGGAGAAATGAATTATTTATAAAATGTCCATAAGAAGGTGTGTTTTCTGTTTCCCCCCTCTTAAAAAGAACTGAACAGAAAATGTACTTAGGGACATATCATACTGGTTATTGATCACAATAGAGACGGAAGGGGTGTTATGGGTATGAAGAAGAAATAACCCTAATTTCGAATTCCCTTCCCTTCTCTAAACTTTACTGTCTTTTTGCCAAGAGCACAAACACCTTTAGCCTTTACCTAAAGAAAATAAGAATTAATGGAGGGGGGGGGAGAGATATTAATCTCCTTGTATTAATTTCAGTCAAGGAAGGGAAAAAAAAGCATTAAAAAATGGCAGGAGAATTATGTATCATGTTTGTTTCAAAAGAAAAATAACTATATCAACTTGATGGAAGGTGTCAGAAATATTTCAAAAGGCTTTTGAGAGCTGGAAGACATTTGACATGCAGCAAGCTCAGTACCCGTGCTAAGTTTGTTTGGATTTCATTCAGCTAGCTTGTCCATAAGTCCATTTTGTCTGAGAAGTCACTAGCTTTGAACCAAGGAGGATTGGTTTTAGGTTTTTTTCAAGTTTGCAAGCACACAGTTTTTAGATTTTCTTTGACTTTACTCAAATCCATAAATAAAGCAAAACCAGTAATTTCTGGACTCCTGAAATGAACCTGATAATGAATTCTTCTGGGACTCACTGGTGTTTCACACTAAAACTCAATTGGATTAAAGAGGAAGTGAACTCCAAATACCTTGGAATTGATCCTGCTTCCTTCAGTGGTGCTTGGATGAAGTCAATAAAATTACTTATGTGAGTAAAGATTAGTCATATGAGTACTATTTGTTCTTCCAGTCATAATTTTAAACTAATTTTGCAAGTTCCCTCATTGGCCTTAACATTGCAGTATATTATGGATTTGTCAGCTATTTCCCTACATGAGAGTTAATAAGAGAGTTTATGAATGGTATTAGACTGACACAGAGTATTTTGTTTTCCCCCAAAGAGGAGGCAGCAGAATTGGAGATTCCTCTGTGATATCCCAACATGACTGACCAAGTATAATAGCTGGGAGTGTAGTTCTGTTTCTATGCTTATGCGATCTTTGGCTTGTCTTCTGAGATTGCAGATATTGTTGGTTGCTGTCCTTTATGTGATTTCCTTTGTCATGAAAATTTGCCCGCTATGAACTGTTGAGAGAAACAATGTCTTTCTACTCAGATCATCGAATAGTTGGCACCATGGTGATAGCCTTTGATGTCTTCTAAATTCACATCCTTGACCTGAAGTCAAAAGCTGCTTTTCTTTTTTCCCTTGAATGCTCCTTCCCTTTCTGCCTTTCAAATATTTATCTTTAATCTGAAACAAATAATTTTCTATCTGCATATTTTAAATGGTCACGTAGAATATTTCATAGAGATATACAATGAAGATATGATTCTGTATAAATCAGTAGGAAGTTGTGACACATTGTACTTATTAAATATGTGTAACCATTTTTAAAGTTATTAAATGAAACATTATACAGGATTAGTTATAATAATAGTCGAATTTGGACATTTTAGAGCCCCACTCTTATTTACATAAACCACACCAGAAATGTAAGGCACCAATTTAAAGGCATCTTTGCAGTATTACAGCAATGTAAAGAATCGTTAGAACTGGTCAACACACCTTTACACTGAAACAAGAAACAGTGTGGATTAAAACCAGTTCAGTTCTTTGGGCACTTAGTTCAGAATGGAAATGACTGGAGTCAGTTTTGTTGAGACATCAGCGTGTTACTGACTTGAGTTCAATTAATTTTCGACAGTTTTATTCCATAAGGCTTCAAACTGAGAATAATACGTCTGAGTACAATAAATCAGTTTCATTAAATGTGCTCGCGTTTGTGTATAGACCCAGTCCTTTTTCTAAATGGGAATCATGCTTTTTTAATTAAAAATGCTTCCTACTTTTCTATGCCACTGAAAATATGAAGGGTTATTTTAAGGACTAATGTATTTATTTAGGTGTTAAAAGTCTTTTCTTGAATTATCAGGAGACTGGAGGTTCCTTCAAGACTTGTCCAGTCAGTGTCTTCAGCTTCAAAGTTTTGCATGTACTTCCCCTTGGCAAGAGGGTTATATTCCCAGGTAGGGTTGTTGTTTTTTTAATTTAATTTAATTTTTTTTAAGAGATTGCCTATTTAACGATTCCCTCTTTCTATATAAGGAGATGATACTCTTTGATATATTTGGCACAAGTGCCACTAATCACTTAATGACTAAATACAATGTGGACTTGGGGGAGAATTGTTCTCTGGGGGACTGGCAGATCATTGGCACATCTGCTACAGTTTCCATCTGTGAAAGGACCTAGTTTCTTGTTCTCTCTCGAACCTGTGGATATCAGTTACTTTTTGTGCAAATGGGTTTGGATTCTCAGGCATATGAAGGGATGTGAAGGAACACTTGCAGAATCATTTAAAAAGAAGTTACAAAGGTATATTTAAAGCTGTAATACTGTTGAATTCAATTATTTTCTGGCCCAGTCTCTGGAAAATTTCTGAATCACCACTGAGAACCATTTAATATTCCCACCTAGTAGTACAGCACTAGATCTTTTAGAAGATTTCACTTTTGACAGATTACTGATATCAATGGATTGATGACACCTCTCATCTCCTTCATGCCCTACGGCACACCTTTGGAACAATATGGAGGACTATGAACTTACTTAGCAAGTCTACAGGGAATATGTCAAAATCACTCAAGGTAGAATATTTTGACAGCACTGTCTGGCCTTTTGTTTTAGGAAGGGAAGAAAGTTAACTTTTATGTTTGTTTACTGAGTGATGGGAAAATAATTGTATGTTTTTCTAAAGATGAGCACCAAAATAATGTGTGTGTGTGTGTGTGTGTGTGTGTGTCTAGTGCAACTTCTTTGCACGTTTAGGATGGTGTCCAAGAGGCATATTTTTCCTGATAGAAAAAAACATTCCCCTGAATATTCTTTAGGCTATATATATTCTGACTGGAACAGTGAATGGGTTGGCAACCTCATAAATGTCAAGCACTTGTAACCTGAGCACTTGCGGAGGAAGATTTGTCATTTGTTTATTTTGGTGGGGGACGGAGGGGGGCGTTTGGTTTTTGTTGATGAATCCCCAACCCACGAGAAGCAGTAGGGGGAGAAAGATTCAAATCACATTTTTTTTATCAACTAGTATTCCAGTTTCCTGGCCTTTTTAGGAAACCAGCATCAAAGACAAGCAGATCAAGGCCTAATAAGCCTGATACTTTTGAAGTACAAACCAAGTAGGCCTTTGTTTAGTAGGAAGGAAAAAAAAGCACAAAGCAGCAAAAAACCATAACCTTGGATATTTTTTTACCCCATCCACCTTTAGCAATATACTTCATTTCACTTTTTTCCTATCAAACTTTGACTGGTCTCTTATTTTTCCCTGCTCCCACAAAATTCTCTCTCTTACTTCCTAGTCAGCTCATTGTACCAATGGATGAGGATGAAGGACGTTTCAGACTGTGCTTTGTGACTGACATTGTCTCCACTAGGTTGCATAAGTTTCACTTCTGTTGAGTATAAGATGCCCCATCCTCCCTTCTAGTTCTCCAGCAATCAGAGTAGTTTGCTCCCTGCTAAGACCACATAGTAGTGCCCTGGGTAAAATAACCAGGAACAGCAAGGGACTAATTAAGTCCAGTCAGGCAATCATAGATGGATAGAAAACACTAAAACCAGCTCCTTGAAAACTCTTTGAGGAGACAAGATTAAATACTGTTGTAACCAGTCTAGCTTGGACTCTTTTCTGTTATCTCCAGTCATGTCATGTCCCCTATTGTAATCAGCACACTGTAAAACCTCAAAAATATTTGAGAAGAAATATGCTGCTGAACCAGCTGATTTCATGATCAGCAACTCCAGTGACTTCAGTTAACATTAATATAATGTAAATCTAAACTTGGCCTATTTTTATACAGTTTTAGATTAAAGGGCACATTAAAAAAAACTTAAGGACTGACTAAAATGAAAATTATAGGAATGCATGCAGCCTTTTTTCCATCTTATAAGCTTTAGCTGTCAGGCAAATGTTTTCTCCTATTTAATGTAGGTACAGGGCCTACTGAAATGGGGCTAAGCCCTTGAGGTGCTACAGATATTGAAACAAATACAAACTGGGAGAAGGAAAAGACACTTCATATGCACTGACAGATGCACTGTTTTGTATTTCACACTGTCTGGTATCCCTTGGTGTTTTGTTTTGTTTTTGGGTTTTTTTAATATATTTTGCCAGTTTCTATGGCATGCTTTAACCCTGCCAGATACCTATGCAAAATGTCTAGTCCCATTTTTAGTGCAAGTGTAGCATCCATTAGATAAATATCTTAATAAACTTGCAACTTTCCTCAAAGGATGAACAGGTCAGAGAAAAATCAGTCTATAAACTGAGAATAGAAACAATCTGTAAATAAAAAGACCATATTGTGCCACTCCTGCAATACAACAGCAGCTTGGATCACGTAAGACTTGTGAGCTGGCAAGATAAGGCTTTGGTGCCAAGAAACCTAATTCCCCTCATCCACCAATATAAGCCAGAACTATGAGTCAGAGAATCAAGTCCAACATGTTTTGATGAGGCACTTCTAACTGGATTTTGGCTTAATGATGTATAGATGTGTTAAATGTTAAGGCATGTCAAAAAGCCCATTTATTTTCCAAGTCTTTCTATGGTGAGAAGAAAGGAACTGCAAGAGGGAAAGAACGGTTATCCAAGTGGGTCAGCATGTCCAATTTGCATTTCATAATTTTTGTTCAGTCCACAGAATGTATTTAAGGCACTGCAGGGTGCTAAATCCTGTTGACCTTGGCCACACATTGCACCTTGTTTTCACTAAGATTTTACAGCAAGCCCTCTTATATGGATTATTTATCACACTGTGAAATCTCTCTCTCCACCTTCTCTTTTTTGGCAGAAAAGAAATATAGGCAAATTCACTTGCTCAAAGTTACTTTTTTGCCTTCACAAATTATTCCACTTAGTTCAACTATCATCAGACCCCAAGCTTCTTACGTACCTAAGAAACATAATTTGGTACTGAAAACATAACTGAAATGCTAATTATGCTTTGTCCTATGACCCGTTACAAAGCTCCTAGACCACAGGGATCATAAATTCTTAAGTACAGTTAAAGTAATATAAGGGAGTGTATGGCAAAATGAAGCATGGTAAATGCTCTTGTGATCATCTTAAGAAGCATGAAGAGTGCCTGAAGTCTAACCTAAAACCTATCCTAAAGCAATGTTGAAAGCCCATTTATATGTAGTAGTGTGATGCTTGTGACAAAAAGGAATGGTAAAAGCTAATTTATGATGGTTTTACTGCATTTGAAACAACTTGTGTCCAGCTAGCTGAAGAAAACAGAACACAGAGAAAACTTGGGAAAGCAGCCTTTAGGTCAGTCCAGCATTTGTTGCCTCATGTGTGAGAAAACATGACTTCTGAAGATTGGTCTGTTTTACTCATATGAGAACTCATAATCAAAAGTAATGAGAAAGAAAGTTTAGCAGAAGAATGGTGGAACATGATGAACAACCGCTACTATAATTACTACTCCAAGTGATACTTGCTTGATAATTTCCTCCTAAAAGAGACAAATTATGCCACACTGCTCAAACTGAGTTAAACCGCGTATAAATTTAAGTGGGTCTTCTTGGCTATGTCTACCACAAACACTATCATTATTTTTTTTTTACCATTCACCTATATCTAATGAAAGACCACATAGTAAATATTCTATTATCGAAACATTAGTCACTCAACACTGACTCATTTAGATTTGAATCAGGTGTAGAAGTCATATTGTGACATTTTTACATTTTGTGAATTGTGAAAAAAACCCCAACAGTTTTAAGATAGTCCCTTTAAGAAGGGTGGGGGTCATAGCAGGACCCTGGCATGGTTCTGTGAGCTCTCATGGGGCACTGGCCAGGTACCAGAGGATTGAAAAAGGGCCAATGTGGTCCCCATTTATAAGAAGGGGAGAAAAGAGGACCCTGGCAATTATAGGCCACTCGGTCTTACGCTGGTCCTTGGGAAGACCTTTGAGAAAATTATCAAGGAGCACATCTGCAAGGACCCAGCAGAAGAGGTAATGCTCAGGGCCAACCAACATTGGTTCACTGAAGGCAGGTCCTGCCTGAATAACCTGGTTTCTTTTTATGATCAGGTTACAAAGTCTCTGGACAAGGGTGTTGGAGTGGATGTTGTCTTCCTGGACTTTAAGAACACCTTTGACGTGGTTTCCCACCACATTCTCTTAAAAAAACTTGGTGACTGTGGCATTGATGCCGACACAGTTAGATGGGTGGCAAATTGGCTACATGGTCACACCCAAAGAGCAGTGGTGGATGGGTCATTTTTGACCTGGAGGGATGGGATGTGGGCAGTGGAGTCCCCCATAGTCGGTCCTGGGGCCTGTACTGTTTAATATCTTTATCAGTGATCTGGATGTGGGTGTGCAAATGCACACTGTTCAAATTCACTGACAACACTAAGTTGTGTAGTGAGGTGGGCATGCTGGAGGGGAGGGACAGAATCCAGCTAGATCTAGACAGGTTACAGGGGTGCACAGATGAGAATAGGATGGAATTCAACACAGATAAGTGCAAGGTACTGCATCTCAGGGAAAAGAACCAGCAACACACCTATAGGCTGGGGAACACCCTTCTTGTCAACGCGGTGGCAAAAAGGGATCTTGGAGTCATTGTTGACTCCAGGATGCACATGAGCCGCCAATGCAACAAAGCAGTCAGTAAGGCTAACTACACCTTGTAGTGCATCTAAAGATGCATCACAAGCAGGTTCAGGGAGGTGATCCTTCTCTATGCAGCATTGATCAGGCCACAGTTGGAGTACTGCTTCCAGTTCTGGGTGCCACACTTCAAGAGAGATGTGGCTAGCATTGAGTGGGTCCAGAGAAGGCCACTTGCATGATCAAGGGGCAGCAGGGGAGGCCCTATGAAGAGAGGATAAAGAGCCTGAACCTGTTCAGCCTCCAGAAGTGAAGGCTGAAAGGGGATCTAGTGCCTATTTACAAACTCACCAGGGGGGACCAGTGAGAATTGCGGGAGGCTCTGTTCCCCTGGGCATTACCCAGGGTTACTAGGAATAATGGCCACAAATTGTTAGAAAGAAGGTTCAGGCTGGACATCAGGAGACACTACTTTACAGTTAGGGTTACCAGGCTCTGGAATGGGCTCCCAAGTGAGGTGGTAATCCCTCCTACTTAGGGATCTTTAAGAGGAGTCTGGACAGATATTTGGTTGGGGTGATACGATCCTGGCACCCATTCCTGCTTGGGACAGGGGGTTGAACCTGATGATTTGTTTAGGTCCCTTCCAACCCTAAGTACCATGATACTATGAAGAAATTGTAAAATAATAATAAATAAAAAAAGTCTGAATGAGAAGCTTACAATTGCGACGAGAAATTTTCAGATTTCATTCCACATAGAAAAGAGTAGTCATTCTTTTGCCCCTTCTCTGTCTCAAGAACCTGACCCTTACCCCAGGACACCACACCAGATTTAACAGTTTGATAACACCTCATGATAAAGATAAATCATGTTGAGAATGCCCAAGCACAGTTGTTTGGTTAGTGGGTTCAAAAGGCAGACAGCGTTTGAGGAATAGGCATTAATATCTATATGGGTGCATCCACACATGTGTGCTTGTAGCAGTTCAAATAGAAGCTGTGCAAAGTTGAGCCGGGGCTTTTTGCCTCAATGCACATGCCTGGATATACACTTTGGTGTGGGGCAAATTGTTCCACTTGGGGCAAAATAACCCTGCCTGGCTCTTCCTAGATTTGCAGCCGGGGGAAGAGGGGGTTAGAGCTTGGGACTAAGACCTTTGCTGTCCTAAGCAGTATAAAAACCTGCCCTAGCCAGCAGCTCAGGGCTATTCCCTCTCAGGAGCTTCTTGGACTGGAGCCTTTTGGAGGAAGTTGTCCACACCCCTTCCTGTTTCAGGCTGCTGTTATCTTGGTCTCAGGAGGTGCTGGGGAGAAGATGGCAAGACCCCTTCCTCCCTCTGACTACTGCTGGCTTATTCTCAGAGCTTTTTGAGGTATGTTGGCTGCATCTCTTCCTGTCTTGGGCTGCTGCTGCTGCCCTGCCCCATGTGGGGGGGGGTGGTCCTCTGCTGCATGCCACGGCCCCCACTTTGGGAAGAGCCCACTGCACTGCACCCCAGCAATGCACCTTAGTTTCTGCACTTCTGTTTCAGCCTGCTGCCAAGCTGCAGTCAGGGGATAGCCTGGGGAGGGGGCCTGCACTGCCTGTGGGGCTCTCCCCCACCATCACAGTCAGAACCTAAAGGTGCCTTGCGGTTCCGTCAGGAGATGGACCGCAGCTCCCACTGCTTTTTCTATGCCCTGGAGAGGATGCGGGGGGTCAAGAAGTACAGCACTTGCCTTCTGGCAGGAGATGGCACCCCCATCACAGACCCAGGTGAGATGAACCGGCACATGTTGGCCTTCTCCAGCTGTACACCTTGGCCCTGAAGCCCTTTCTTGTTCTCCTGCAGAGCTGGGTGATGGGGTTGATGCTTCAGGAGCCAGCAATGTGGCTGATTCTCTCAGCATATGATGATGTCATACTTGTCACAGTTCAGTACTTGGGCAATCTGGCACAGGTGGAGGCCTGCCAGGCATTGTACTCAGCCACCTCCTCTGCCTGGGTTAGCTGGGTTAAGAGCTTTGGCCTGGAAGTAAGTAACGTGTGGCAGGCAGACTCACAGCAACCCACACTCTATGGGGTCTGCTGGAGCATAGGCTTACTGCTCTATTTGGGGTTCTGCCTGTCCCCCACACTGGCACTAGCTGGAGGCAAGGGTGGTGGAGAGGCTGTAGGCATGGGCAGGGCCCCAACATGTCTCTCTTTGCATGGGAGAGTGCTGGTGCTGAACCAGCTGGTCCTTTCCATGCTCTGGCATTGCTTACACACCCTGGCTGTACCCCCTGAGGTCCTGGCAGGGCTCCAGATGGGTGCTGGAGTTTTTCTGGCCAGAACAGCACTAGGTCACTGTGGAGGTCCTAAGCCTCCCCTATCAGAAGGGTAGCAAGGGTTCACAGCCAGGTCCTGACATTAAACCTTCAGGCCCTGCAGTAGCTGCTATATGGTGTCAGTACCCATGCAGCATGAGGCAACCTGGAGCATGGCTTCCTCCACCAATTCTGGGGGCTCCAATGTGACTGGCAGCTCCTCAGCCTGTGGGGATTTTCCTTGCAGGACCTGCAAGGGCTGCCAGAGTTCTACCAGGACCTCCTCTGGGCCTGGAGGCTGGTCTCCACCTCCCGGTCCCCTTCTACACTCATTCAGCATGCTGAGCTGCTGGTTGAGATCCCCCTTTGGAAGCCCCAGCTGCAGGTGCTGACAGAAGAGGCACCCCAGTTGCAAGAGAGGTTGATTCTGGTTGGTGTCATCCATCTCAGAGACCTTCTGGATAGGCAGGAGTGGGTGGACCCCACTGTACTGGGCCAGCGCATGGGTCTATTCATGGCACATGTGACCCACCATCTGATCCAAGAGGTGAAATCTGCCTTACCACCCTATGCCTTTGCCTTTTGTCGACCAGGTCCTGCATGGTGGTGGCTACCCCCCCCCATGTGCTTCAGCCCACCAGAGTTTGTCATGAGGCCAGTGCCTTGTCTAGCCTCATGGAGCTCCCCACTCCACCACCTGACCTGGGTGGAGGACCAGACCAGTCTGCTTTTCCATTGTCTATAGCCACCACTTCTACATGCTCATGTGCCACATGATTCATCATGCCAGCCGTGTGTTCTGCCCAGACATCAAGTGGCAGTATCTGGTCAGCGAGGGCATAGCTGAGGCACCCCAGTGGCTGAATCTGTACTCCTCCCTCATCCCACAAGCCACTGGGACCTCAGCTGGTGGCTCCTCCGTGGATCAATTGCCACAGGTGTGTATGTGGTGAGCTTCACAAATACCTTGGTCTCCTGCCTCTTCTGTGGGCAGAAGGACACCCTGGCATACATGACCCTTGACCGTGCCAGGCTGCAGCTGTTTCACCTCCACCTGCAGAACCACCTCCTGAGGTTCTGGTTGAATTTCACCCCCTACCTTTTTGCTTTTGGTAATCCCATTCGCAGCCCCACCAAAGTCCCAGGACCTTCTCATCAACCTCCTCCTGGCCCTGGCCAGGTGGACCCTGTATTTGACCAGGAAGAAGGCTTTGGCTGGGAAGGTGGCCAGAGACTGTGGGGCTGCTTTCTCACTTGTCCATGCATGTTTCTGGACAGAGCACCAGTGGGTGGTATCTACCAGCTCCTTGGATGCCTTTGTGGACTGGTGGGTGTGGCCTGGGGGGGGGTAAGCCAAGCAGCCAGCAGGTGCCTGATTGTGGCAGCCATTTTAGCTTCAGGGCTGCCTATATAAGCAGAGCATTTGCCTGCTGGCAGGCCAGGCAGCAACATCGCCTGGCTGTAAGGCTTCATGGAACATCCTGAAGGTAAGGGAGGAGCTGTAGGGGATGGTTAGGAGGCTCTTGGTCCTGGGTATGACCTAAAACTGCACCCTGCTGGGAATGGGTGGATGGTAGGGCTCTCAGTGATGTGAGAGCCCCCAGAAATGCCAGGCCAGTTACCATCCCAGTGAAAGGTGGGTCAGGGCACCTTAACCCCAGCTTCCACAACTGGGTGGGTCACCTGCTAATACAGGCTAGGACGTAGACCCTTGAGAGAGTGGGGCTAGAGTCTCAAAGGCCTGATGTAGAGTACCCTCGACTGGTCAGTGCTGGGGCCAGGACCAGACTGTTCAAAAGGGCAAAGGGTCCACTGTGAGGGATGCCCAGACCTAAGGGCCTGGGGTTCCTACTGGCCTTGGAGGTGAGGCTGGGGCCTATGTGGCCAAAGGTCCTGGGGGGACCATGCCCGAGAGGGAAATGATTCAGGGAGCTAGGCAGCCCTGAATGAGGGCAGGGTAGGCTGCCTGAATGGAGGGATCTAAGAGGGGTCCTGATTGGAGGATTCTGGGACCCAGTGTGGAGACTGGTAATGATTAGAACAACGGATGCCATCTGCAAGCCATGGGCTGCGGTGTAGCGGAGGTACGGAGCTACAGATAGAGCCCCCCGGCATCGGGGCAAGAAACTGGGCAGCCTCCTGCCTAATTAAAATAATTAATTAACAGCACGGCATGGAAGGAAAGAAGGTGGCAGTTTGCCAAGAAACAGGTGAGTAGGCCAAAGGCAAATAGGCCCCAAGAAGGTCTCTCCTGTTACATCCCCTCAGGGTCACTTATTTTCGCATTTTGACCCACACAACACTCCTATCCTGTTTTTTCATTAGTTGTTCCAAGAATTTAGTTGTTTCATTTGTCCATTAGCCCCTATAAAAAGGGGCTACTAGTTAGCCAGGTGGGTCTTGCCCATGGTAATTGGATGGCCAAATAGGAGCTTTTGGAGCCAATTGGTATCTGGGGACACTACCTGTTGCTGCTGCAACAGCATCCCAAATCCATTTTTGAATTACCCCAATCCATGTTCTTCCACAACTAGAACAAAAGACTGCATGCACATGCACACACTGAGAGAGTGGGATTGGTCGTTTGGGCAAGGCAATGCTTTATTGATATATTTACCATGTTAAAGCAACTTGGAAGCCTACCAGTGACTCTCATCATGATAAAATAAACTCTAAATATCTATTTGTGCTGATGTGTGCTTTTAGTTTTCTTCTCACATGGTGGGTGTGTGATGGGGGATGTGTGGTTTTCAGGAAGGGGGTGGGAAGGGGTGTGGGGGAAGGTGGGTGGGTATGTCAGTGGTCATGGAGGGATGTCGGTTGGTGTGTGAGTAAGTGTGGGGGACCTTGTATGCTCAGGAAGGATGGGTCCCCAAGCCCCCACAGGGTGCAGCCCCCCCTATACAGCACAGGGATTGTCACCCCCACAGAGCCCCAGCTCCCTACTGCAGGGCCACAGCCCTGCCTCCCAGGGCCCCAGCCACCCTGAAGGGCCACAGATCCTCTGCACAGGGCTTACAACCTACAGCAGCAGCAGGAGTGGGGCACTCAGAGACTGCTGCTGCCAGCCCACCCCCCCATGGCATGGAGTGGCCCCAAGTGGCTCAGAACTAGTGCTGCCTGTGCCACTCATCAGGGGGTGGTGCCACTTATGGGGACTGCATGTCACACTGAGCATGTACTGGTGCTGCTTGCACCACCAGGTCAGGCCAGCTCCATGTCAGCAGGACCCGGCGCAGCACACGGAGACAGTGTGCTAAGCCAAGCCAGGTCCCGCCAACTTAGAATTGGCCTGGCCTGGCAACAAGCAGCCCCATTGCTGGCAGGAACCAGCTTGGTTCAGTGTGCTGTCCCTGCACTCTTCAGTGGTGTGAGTGCTGCCGGTCCTGCCTCTGGCTGCAGTGCTGCTTGCCCACAGTGTTTCAGGGAGGAGGCATGTGGCAGGACCTGGCCTGGTGCAGCTCGCTAGTCCAGCTTTGCACTGCAGTGGGATGTGTGGCTCCGGGAAGTGTGGTTTCTGTGCAAACGCACACTAGCTGCACAGCCTGGGCTGGATTGGGTTGTGATGCATCTGAGCCTCAAGGAAAATGTGCCCCACTGGCCCAATCTGGCCCTGGCCATGCAGCTAGTATGTATTTGCACAGGAGCTGTGTGTCCTGCTCCAGTGGAAAGCTGGGCTAGTGACCATGCCAAGTTGGGCTGGGTCAGGTCCCTCCAAGCACCACCGGCTCTGCCACAGCTGCCATGTGCCGCCAGCTCCACTGTGGCTTCCGCATACAGCTGGCTCCGTGCTCTGACCACTCACCCCCCACCACTCACCACCCTCCAGTCCTGCACATGCTGATATGCCCTGGGCCCTGAACAGTTGTAGGGACAGCTATGGGGCTGTTGCATGCATGCTTCCCCATCTGGCAGCCATGGCAGCAGACAAGCAGGGCTGTGGTTCTGCTGCAGACACAGCGATGTGATTCTGTGTGACCTGGGCTCCCCGATGCTGAATGGACCCAGCCTGGCCCGTCCAAGGCCATGCACCAGTGGGTTGGGCCAGGTCCATTCAGCATGTACAGACCCCGGGTCACACAGTGCCACATTGCTGCCAGCTGTGCCCGCAGCAGAGCTACAACCATGTTGCCTGCTGCTGCCAGCACCTCAAGGGTTGGGTGGTGGGGCAGGCATGTAGCATCCTGTTCAATTCCCCTCCATGAGCTCATCCACCTATGGGACATCCCCTTCCACCACTTCCCACACACCCCCAACATTCCCTTCCACTCCCCATAGTCCCTGACAATCCCCTCCACTCCTGACACCCCTGGCATCCCCCTGCCACTCCTCACACCCACCCACACCCATAAACCCCCACATCCCTAACTTATCCTTGACCATTCCAGGGGCAGCAGAAGCACCACAGAGACACTCTTCCGGAAACCAGAGTGTCTCTCCTGGAAGACCATGCCTTGCCCTGCTGTTCTGTGGACTGTTTGGGGTTTTTGTTTTTGTTTTGACCCTTAGATATCCAGTGTCTAATTTTTCCCCCCACACTAGAAACCTGAAGCATGATGAAAGTGTCTTTTTCATTTCTGGATGTGCCTCTTACAGCATCTCAAAGGGCAAGGGGTTGCATTTGATGACCTACTGAGGTCCCTTCTGACCCTGGGATCTATGAATCTATGGTGAGGATGTTCCAATATTGTGTTGATGAGTTTGTTGCCCTGTGGGGTCAGACCAACTCTCAGGATCTCAATATTGCAATGTTACACAGAAGGGTGTGACACAATTGCACATATACAAACACACAAATCAATTAGATACACACACACACAATATGGCAGCAGGGGAAAGAGACTCAGTGGAAGGGCTGCAGTCCAGGTAGGAAAGAGAAGCAGAGTCCAAGTCCTTGGCTGAAAAGGGATTGGGGGGATAGTTGCCTATCCAGGTTGGAAAGGGGTCCTTGTCCAGTAGATGTTGTCCAGAGGGGGATCACCAGCAGCACCTCTGGATGGCTAGGTGGTGTGGCATGGTGCTGGTCCAGATGGAGAGAGTGTCCCACTGGATCTGCTTTCACTGCCCCTTTTTACAAGGGGAGATGTTGTGTGACCCTGGTGACAGGAGGCATGCCCAGGCAAGGGTCAGTCCTTGGCATACTGAGCACGTGTGCTCCATGCAGGGATGTGCAGTTTCAGGTGTCTGTAATGGTAAGAGTTGCTGGTTCTGCAGGGTCTTTTGTCTTTCAAATGCCGGGTTTTTGTCTCTGTTCCTCGGTGAATGGGTGAGGTCCATGGTTCCTGGATGAATCAATATGAGGTGATGGCCGAGTCATTACAAGCCATTCAGTAGAGGCCTGCTACCACTGTATTTCAATTATTCCCAATCGCTCTCATTCATCCGGGAACCAATTTACATCGGAGGGATACACGAATCATGCAGTTGCAACACAGGGTGAGGACAGGGCAGAGGACACAGGATGGAGACTTGACATATGAAATGGAAACTTGACATTATTTTGGTTCACTTACAAACACAGGCCTACACCATATAATATCCATATGAAACAATAAAAAATCAATATGAAAAAAATAATAATACAATATACAACAATAAGAATAAATACAAACCTAATAATAATACAGTATAAAACAGTAGATATTGAAAATCAAAAACTTGCTACCAAAATAAAAATGTTAAAGCTTATCCTAAGTGTGAGCTCACTTATGTTTGCCAATGGGAAATAGAGGGAGAGAAAGAAAAGCCAGAAATAATTGGGGAAGGGAAGGGAATGCATATCTATCACATTTTATATATATATATATATATATATATATAAAGAAAATCTGGGGGTTTTGCTACAAGTTTTGTTATGGGAATCAATATACACACACACACACACACACACACACCCCCTACATGTGATACACCATTGTGCTGAAAATATGAGAAGACTCAATGACATAAAATATTGCAAGGAATATTTCATGTGCTAGAAAGAGAAGTTTTTGAAAACTTACTAAGTTATGAATTTCTGAAAGAGATGCTTAAATATTCCTCCCACAGTGTGTGTGTGTGTGTGTTTCTCTTGTTATTTTAGTCAGCACCAAATGTTTTGATGATGTTTATGTGAACAGAAACATTTAAAAGCTTTGCACTTTAGGAAAAGCTGAAAATGGAATTTGGTGAACAGTGTTTCTGTTAATATTTTTTTGAATTTAAAGAATGACAACCCTAAATTTGGTTCAGCTGCCTATCATGTGTTTGCTTTCCATGAATATTCTAATGTATAAGTTTCTTTGCATGCATATTTATGGAAGGGCTAATTTTAAGCCATTACTAGTATTTCAGAATATTGGCAGGCCACGCCTATTTCCAAAGCACATTTAAGTGAGTGGAATGTTACCCATTGACTTCAGTGAGCTTTGGATTTTGAATGCACAGATCATGAATAATTTACAACAGAAACCTGAATTTGAGAGTTGTACTCATTTAATCAGGTAGCAGAAACAATACAATGTAATATATAAGGAATGTTTATATGTAAAGAAATATATAAGGAATGTTTTGTGTTTTACTGTATTTTATTTATAATTTTGTTGGCTGAAATGTGCTTTATAAAATAGATTTTTAAGTTTTCTTATACTTTCATTGGCTATTTTCACCTTAACACCTTTTGGATCATCTCAAATGAAATGTTCGACCTCATTAATAAGAACACATGAAGAGGTATCCTAGAGTCCAAAAATGAATTCTTGTTGGATTTTTAATACTGTACTGGACTCACTTTTTCATGATCTCGGATCACTTTTTCATTTTTTTTTTTTGGGGGGGGGGCGGGTTCCAGTAGGCCATTGTACAAGACCCTGTGTTGTATTATTGTCTGGGTAATTTCACACATACTTATAAAGTCATCACAATTTTTTATACTGAGTGGTATGTGTGTACAGACTAGAGGACCAAACAGATTATTTAGAGTTGCTGACAAGGCTAACAAAAGGCTTGGATTACAAAAACTTGTAAAATTGGTTTGGTAACTACCAGTAGAACTCAAGCACAAAGTTCTGGGAGAAATTATTATAATTTGGATACACAAGGTGTAGACTAATGTAGCATTTGTCTCGGTGTAGGCAGTCAAGGTGTTTAACAAAAATGGTCCTGGTACTGACATGGAGACGCATGTTCCTTCCATACACGATTTGGTGACTGGTGGCATGCAGGGCTGCTTCTCTACCAACAGGTGGTTTGCAAGAGCAAAATTCCTGGTGTGCTTAAAGGTGATGTAGTTTCTGGAGGCTCCCAGGAATTCCCCAATGTGGATAGAAGCCTCTGTTGGGTGATTAGCTGACTAGAATTGACCAGTCACTTCACATCAGCTCCATTTAGCTTCTGATCTGTAATTCCAGTAAGTTCTGCTGCTACTTAGACTTCAGAGCACACTCCTTGCCATCCGAAAGAAGTTCTGGCCATATGGCAAAGCAAGGCATCTGGGATGCTGTGGGAGCGACTCCAAACCATAGAGCAGTGTTTTTGGTCCAGGGAGACAAGCAGGGGCTGATGGCAGCACACAGCCTTGGCCACCTGGGACAATGAGCAGTAGCAGATATACTTCTGAATGACATGAGAGAATTTCATGGACATCTGTTCTGAGCTGCCCCCAGCCTTGAGCAGCAACCCACCAGGATGATGGTTCCTCTGACCATGGACAAACATGTTACCACTTTCATATGGAATTTGCTATTCTTGATAGCTTCCCGGTCCATGGCCAACCACTCTGGCATTGACAACTGCATTGCAAGATCAGCAGCATGGGAGGTATACCTAGCAATCAAACAGCTGTTGGCACTATGGAACATCTGCCTCATGCACTCATTGGGTGGTCATGGCCAGTTTCACTCACCTGGTATTCCCAAACTATGTGATGGACATCACTGGCACTTGGCAAGCAATGTTTTTGTCAGTCCCAATTATGGCCACAGGCTGCCATTTTCCATTCATATGCCACTTGGTTCCAGTGGCTGGACCTGAACATCTATTGGATTTCTTCCTACCCCTAAATGGGTGTGTAGGTCTATTTACCTCCTCTTAATTCCAGTTGATCCTACACTCGGAGTCAGTGGTTGGTGAAGCCATGGTTGGTGCATGTTGTGGTGTCTGTTGTGAATGTCTATATACTCTGGGCTGCCTGCTGGCTTGTGTTCAAGAACTGATTCCAATGTTAACTTCATACACGTGGCTGGTGGGGACAGAATGGCTGACGAAGCATTATGTCCAAAAAACAGCTGGGCCAGGCTAGCTGTCACCTCTAGAAAGTAGAGTTTTTAAATGAGTGCTAGAGCAGCCAGCAATGGTGCTCTGTGGGATTCCCCTGGAGGACCTGTTGAGCAGTTTGTTGTAGGATGCCCTGCCATGCAACTGTACAGATGTCCTTTATGATGTCCTGGAAAAAAAAGTTTGAGCTTTTTTTCTTACAACACTTCAGCTAGGTGTGTCAAAGGTCAGCAGCCACGGACATGTGAGCATGCTCATAGTTTGCTCCAGGGAAAATACAGCTCTCCATGACACATGTGATATTTGTCCATACTCTCACTCAGTTAAATTGACTTATTGAAACAGGGATCTTATATTTAAATTGTTTGGTTTCTGTTATGCCGTTGCAAAAAAAAAAAAATTGTTACTTTTTTACAAGTAAAGTAAGGCATATTAAAGTAAGGCAATCATAGATTCTTAGAAAAGCGAGACTTGGGGGGGGACCTTGAGTTTTTCTAATCCAATAGCCTTCTCAATACAGCATCATCCCAGCCACGTTTGTCTAATCTGCATTTAAAATTCTCTACAACCTCTATAAGTACTAGGTCTTCCTAATATTCAAGCTAAATTTTCTCTGTTGCAATTTAAGATCATCATGTGGACCCAGAGAATAGCAGATTACTATCTTTTTTATAACAACCTTTTTGTATTTGAAGATTGTTATAAAATCCCCTATTAATCTTCTCTTCTCCAGATCAGATAGCCCCAGTTAGTTATTCCAATATTCCTTTGTAAATCATGGTTTCTGGACATCTAATCATTTTTGATTGTTCTCCTCTTCACGTTTTCCATTTTGTCCATGTCTTTCTTAAACTGGACATACTACTCTATGTGCAGCTTTGGTAGTGCTGAATGCAAAATCATGTCTGGTAACTGATAACTGACGTTCATTTTAATAAATTTTACTATACAATTTTGGCCTTTATTGGCAACAATAACACGTTGTTCACTTACTCAGCTAGCAAGTCATTATGACCCTTATGTCCTTTTATAGAGTATTTCAGCCTAGTAGATCATTCCCCAATTAGATTTGTAATTTGATTGTTGTCCTGAGCACAATACTTTGTACCTGCCTTATTGAATTTTGTGTGATAAACTTGAGAAATTATCTGAAATTAATCAAGGTCATTTTTAAGTCAAAACCTATTTTCCCAAGTGATTGCTATCCCACACAATTTTGTATCATCTGAAAATTTACTAAGAATACATTTGATTCTGTCCACCAAGTCATTAGTAGTGAAGTTTTTGAAACCTTAATTGAAAAACGTGAAATAAGACACACATGGACTAATATAACTTTCACATTTTTTTCTGATTTTTAATTCCACAACAAAAAGTAAACAAACTAAATGAGAAGATAGGGCAATTTGTTCTATCTAGCATTACCTTCTATAAGATGTCTATGACTCACTAACATCCATGTCCCCGTGCAGACAAAATGAGAGGTGAGTGTGCACGACACTTTAAAGTGCGCCAAATGCTTTTGCACCATTTTAATGGTGTTGTTGTTTGTATGCCTCGGCAACATATTACACATTAATTCCAGCCACTGTAGGAAATTTGGTGGTGTAATGTGCCTAAATGTCTTGGGGCACAGCAAACTAAAACTCCTTTAAGGAGCCTGGCAGCAGCCCAGGAAAGTAGCTCCATTCAAGAAAAGTGGTGATCCTGATCTTTCCCCCTCCCCCCCTTCCCCTTTTGACCCAGAGCCAGCCTTCCAGCCTGAGCTGTGCTGGGGTCCGGTGCTTCCCTCTGTGGCTGTGGTGCCCTCTGGGATGGCCCAAGTCAGGTGCCTGTGGGCAGGTGCCAGCTTGGGGTGGGGGTGCTGCTGCTGTGAAGGGAAGAACCATCCCCACCTGCAGCCCAGGGACCACTCTACCTGCTGGCAGCTCACCTTCTCCTCCCTGCCAGAGAGGCAGGTAAGGTGTGTACATGACATAGGGATTTACTCAGCCCTAAATGTTTTTTAAAAGTAGCTGCTTCAGTTTATGGCCCCTGTTCCATCTACACACACCCTACAGAAACAGTTCTCAACTTCATTAGTGTCAAAGCACCCTTTGGAAAATGCTAGCTCATAGCTTCCACTCACCTGTTGACTAGAGAACAAAAATGTGAACTCTGTTGATCCTATATGAAATATCTGGGTTTATCTTGTGAATCATGCGTGAGTGTTTGCCCACCTAACAATACTAATATTTCACAGCACTCTATGGTATCCTTAAAAAAAAATCTCACAACACTGCAGGTTGCTGTTGCACCTGAGTTGAAAATCACTGGTCTAGGAGGTGTACGATTTTCTCTAAAATAGCCCATTTTCCCTAGAAATAATTAGAATTATTTAGAATCTCAGAGTCCTTTCACAAATACTAATAGATTTAGTTTTATAGAGTTTCCTCTGAGAGAACTATTCCAGTAATGTGTACATTGAGACAGAAAAGATTCTTTAAGATCCTTCAAGGTCATGTTGTGCCTTGCTTTTAGACACAAACACAGTGACCAAGAGATAAGGGAAAGCTTTACAGTTTCCTTGTGCCTAAAGAAATAAAAAGAGACCTTCCTCTTATTCCAGATTATCAACTATCAGTAAATTTACTGACTGTCAGTAAAAAAAAATCAGGCTAAAAATGGTCACCAGTAAAATCAACTAAATAAAATTAGTCATCAGTAAAAACATTAAGCAGCTACAGCTTGATTGAAACTCCAGTAAAAATCTCACAGCAGTGTCAGCTAGTGTCGAAGTGAGAGCACAGAACCTTGCAGGGAGCATTCTCTCAGCCGTATGCTGCTGCTTCTGTGGTGTCCCAGGAAGCCTGCAGTGCTGTTGGATCACAGGCAAGGCTTCTTTAGATGGCCATGCCAGGATGGAGAGAATGCAGTTGGAGGGGATAAGATTGGGGGATAGTGGGGTGTAGCATGGTGCAGGGTACACTTGACGGCATCATGGTGAGGGTGCGTAGGGGGCTACAGTGTAAAATCATCATAGTGCTTAGGGTTAGAAAGGACCTAAACAGATCATCAGGTCTGACCCCCTGCCCGAGGCAGGAACAGGTGCCAGGGTCATATCATCATGAGTATTACCTCCTCTTCTGAGTCCTTGCAGATGTGCTCCTTGATAATTTCCTCAAAGGTCTTCCTAAGAACTGAGGTAGGACTGAGTGGCCTGTAATTGCTGGGGTCTTCCTTTCTCCCCTCCTTGTAAATTGGGACTGCACTGGCCATTTTCCAATTCTCTGGTACCTGGCCAGTGTCCCATGCGCATTCACAGAGCTGTGCCAGAGGCCCCATTATGACCCCTGCCAATTCCCTCAGCACCCTTGTGTGAATATCATCTGGACCTACTGATTTAAACATGTCCAGCCACTCCAAAAGTTGTCTAACTAGGTTATCCCTTTTTGGGATAAAACTTTTTATTTTGTTCTGTTTGTTTTATTATGGCTGTTGTTAAACCCCTAAATTTGAATCCTGCCTTTCTAACTGGGGCCTTGCATATTAGTTACATTTATATTATATAAAACATATATCAGTAAAAATATGTATCAGTAAAATATTTTGGTTGTCAGTAAAAAGTTTGCAGTTTGTCACTAAAAAATGTTGACAACCCTACTCTTATTGCTCTCTGAAAATGCATAGGCCCCATATCCAAAGGCAGTGGGGAGGACACCATTAGCCAGCCTTGACTCTACCCTGGTGGAAAGCATGACCAGTGAGGAAAAATACCCAACTTCATACAAAATGCTTCTGCTGCATCCAAAGGAGGAAATATACATTCCTGGGGCCAAAAACCTCATAGAATTCCATCTGTGTGGTAGAAATTGTCACAGCTCCTTTCAGCAGGTTTTCCTAAGAGGAATGAGTCAGCCTTCAGTGAGTGAGTAGCAGAACTTGTAACCCTGGCTTCTGGCACCCTGGTTTAATACTACACCACCTTTTTATTTGAATGTGCTGGTGTAGTGGAAAAGTTGCTTCAAGTTTTGTCAGAGGTAGCCTTCTTTGCAGTATGCTTTAGCTATAAACTTGACTACTTCACAACAAAAGAGGGATTGGGTTGTGTGGGAGATATTTATATTAAAATATGTTTTTTTTTCTCTCTTTGGCTTTGAGCGAGAATTTATTAACAGGATTGTGAGATTTGCTTAACTAGTTTACCATAGTACAGATTCATAAAAACAGTCCTGTTTATGCTGCAGACACAATCTTCCATATGGGCAGTACTTCTTCATATATAGTTGTATTCACAGTCATCCAATTTCTTTTCAACCACTGGCATGAGTTTAGTAAATATTTTGGAAAAATGAAGTGGGCTGTTAGCTCTGGGAAAAATAAAAGGGTAACATTATGCCAACAGAGACACTAGGTTCCTCTTGAATAGGGCTGTTTCAGAGCTAGTGCCAAATACTAAGTCAACCTGCCCAGAGAGAACAAAGGCAGCACATTTTTTGTGTCAAAAAATTAAATGGGGGGGGGGAACCGAAAAAGGAAAGAAAATCTGGAAAAGGAGAGAGGCTTTTTTAAAAAAAATATTTCAAGGTTATATTGCCTTCCTGTCCTCCTGGTTAATCCTGTGGTAAGCAATGACAAGATATGTTGTAGCATAATCAAAGTATGTCCTCTTGGCCCCATATGGTCAGGTCAGCCATCTCATCTG
>JAGPOW010003395.1:38303875-38318083 GCA_030014935.1 Caiman crocodilus | reverse complement strand
GCCGGGGCAGCACAACTCCTCCTGCAAAGCAGCAACAGCCATCAGGGCACTCAGGGCCCACTACTGGCAGAGGCCCCTGCGGCATGGCATGGCATGGCCCCAGCCACCTGAGAAGTGGTGCCACCTGCGCCACATGGCCCACCCAGCCCAGCCTAGGGGCATGCTCCTTCAGGCAGGAGTGGGTCATACTTGCTATCACCAGGGTCCCGGCACCACACACAAGAGCTGGGCCAGGTCCTGCCTCCAAGTGTCCCACATGCTGTTGGTCCAGGCTGGCTCCATGGAGACTGAACCTGGCTCAGCCCGACATGCAGCTCTTGCATGCAGTGTCAGGATCTCAGGTGGCAACAAGAGTGGCCTGGTCCTGCCTGAAGGTGCATGCCCCTGGGCTGGAGAGAGAGAAGGGGGTCAGGGGTGGGGGAGCACTCCGGGTAGGAGAGCCCACCAGAGCCACTACCACTCCTGAATAGTCCCCCTCCACACCCACAGTCCCTCCCTCACACACAACCCCCCCCACAGTTCCCATACCCCCATGTACCTGGGATAGGACTTGGGTCTGCAGCGTTGTCCCACTCCTATTCCCCCCGGCATGCTGACATAGCACGCTGGAACAGCAGCGGAAGGGAGTAGGCACAGAGGTGCTTTGGCCCGGTGCCAGAGCATGTTTCTGAAGGACCCAGCCTCTGGTTGATTTCAAGCATACTCCAGGACTGTGCCCTGTGCTGCTTTTTTTCAGTGTGACTTTTTATTTTTTGATAGTGTGATTTCCCAGTATTGAATTTAAAGTCTATGTTGCAAATATGCATTGTGGGGAACATTTTTTCATTCCCAGCATGTCTTTTGCGGCATCTCAAACTGCTTTGAGATGCTGCAAGAGGCGTGTGCTTGCTCATCTGGACATGCCCGCTGAGGGGTAAATTGTGCCACTTGGGGCAAACTGACCCTGCTCAGCTCCTACTGGATCTACAGCCGGGAAAACTAGAGGCTGGGGCCAGCATCTGTGATGGTCCCCAGAGTACGAAAATCTGTCCTAGCCCTAGTTCTGGGCTATTTGCCTGCAGGCGCTTCTGAGGTCCAGCTAGTTGGTATCTAGGGATAGTACCCCCTTTTGCTGAAGCAACCCTAAATTAGAGTAGCTCCTGCACCCTCTACCCACTGTAGCAGTCGGAGCCGCTACTTGGCTATGATGTGCTATAATCTGTGACAGCATCCACTCCCTTGGACCTGTGGTCTCAAGGCTGCACGCCTACCAGACCCAGATGGGGACTGCCTGGGCCATGATGTGGGCACTGTAGTAGAGCCTCCTGCAGCTCTCAGCCAGCTGCTGGTTGTTTATAGCTACATAATTGACAGGCACTACCGTCAAGTCTTCTAGTGCTCTGCCCTGCCATGTGGGTGGCTATAATCCAGAAGACATGCTTTTTGCAGTAGACCACTTTGAATTGTTGAAGCATGTCCTTCTGGCCCCAAATGGCCAGGAGGTCAGCCACCTCATCTGCCCTCCAGCTGGGTCCCCAGTGGTGGTGCTGAGCAGGTTTCTTTGCCCGGGTCTCACCATTTGCCTCACCAGCAGGAATCCTGTCTGGCCCAAGGGCAAGAAGCATTTTGAGATGCCACAATGGGCATGTGGTCACTCATCTGGATGTGACCATGGAGCACATCCCCACATGCAGGGGCATGCATTTGCTTCAGCAAAAATAGCAGTGACACAAATCTGTGCTACTACTTTTTGCCACTGTGCATGCCTCTGCACATGAGGTTTGGTGTGGGGCTAATTGTTCTGGGTGGGGTTGGGAAGGTTGATGTCAGCCAGGCTCTGTTTCTGGTTGCACACACTACTGCCACATGTGCCACACCACTTTTTTTCCCACGGCTTTTTTTGATGCTAGGATCTCGTGTCATTTTGGCACTGCACTGCAAATTATTAGTGTGGCAAACACCTGAACATGAACTGAGCTAGTGCCAAATACTAAGTCAACCGGGGCTAGTTCTCAAATACTAAGCTTTGAGGCAGTGCAAACTGCATGCGCATGCTCATCTGGATGTGCCTTTGGTGAAGCAGAGCAACTGTGGGGACGGTGTTATTTCCCCTGTTCCAGTGGTTCAAAACTATTTCTGCACAAGGTTCTTTATCTGACTTAGCAATCCGGGAAAGGTAAGGTGGTTGCAACTCCTTGAAACCTATTATCAGCCTTCAAGTTGAGATCACCTGCCTTAGTTTAACCAAACGCTTTTTTTCAGTACTAGAAGAAAGTGGCTTTGGGGTTTTTTACCTCTATCACATGATCTTGTTACAGAGATTTATTTATTTTTATTGCATTTGATTTTTCTTTGCTCAGAAATGTTTTTCATTTACTGCTTCTTTAAAGATGACTCACAGTATCTCCTGCTGATCCTATCACAGCTATCTGAACAAGCTTGCAGTGGTCTGGTATTGTGGTAACCTACAAGATAGACAGTACAAGTCTGGTACCTTTAAGAAAGCAGAATGATAGCTCAAGGCTATCATGTCTATTTTTTTTCACTTCAGAGGCTGAGGTATCTAGTAAGATCATGTATGGGTGGATAGATAGGTGTCTTTATTGTACGAGATTTCTTTTTTTTTTTTTGTCTCCTAATCACCTGTGAGCCTTCATTTTAATACCAGTCCTTTTTTAGTTTTGACTGACAGTGAGGTTTTGAAAATGATTGAAAGCTTATTTTGAAAGGGATTGGAATCTTATCAGGACTAGCTCCTCAAATCCCTCGAAGGTCTTGAGCCAAACTACTAGTAGATACCTGTTCCTTCAGCTACTGTCATTGTGATGGATTTACAGATCTGGCTTATTATGGGCTTCTGAGTTCAGAAGGATAGAGAGAGGGTCACAAGGAGTTTACTGAATGATATAATTTTGGACAATATAGGTATCAGTGTACTGTAAAATATGAACAACCTCCCCAAACCTGTCAGGGTTAATGTAGAGATAGAATGATATAAATGAAGACTTAAATTGATGAGGCACATGTGTAAATTGATAAAGGGAGCTTGATGCACCATAACATTGAAATTTATCTAAATTCAATATTGTTAAACATTCTTAAAGATCAGATGAATTATACATGAAGTATATGGATTATTTGTCCCAAGCAAACAATGGTGACATTTCTGTCTGTCACTTAGTATGACAAGGTTAGCATGTTTTATTCAAAACTTTTAAACAGTAAAATGATTTGTATGCATTACTCTTTCTTCGGACTGTCATGGAAAGCAGAAAGCAACACCCTCAAAATAAAACAAAACAAATTGAATCCTAAGTATAAAGGAAACGAGAAAAGATAGTGAGGCAGCAGAAGCAATGATTGTGTAATAAACTATAAAGAATTTGTTGCCTATTAAAAACAAAGTTAGAGTATTTTTGCAACAAAAAAAATCCTGAGTTTGGTTTCCTAGGATTCATGGGTAGAACCAGAATTCCTGGGTAGAGATGACCAGGGATCCTGGTTTTCCCTGATAAATTGCAAGTTCTCTAATAAAACCCCCAGAATCCATGATTAAAATTAACCCCTCCAGCCCCTCTTGGCCCTGCTCATGCCTCTCACTCCCCCACCCCGACAGACCCCACAACCTTGCTGGTGCCCCTCATCCCGCACCCACAGCCCCTGCTCCCCCAGTCCTTCCAGATGGGGCTCCCAGCTGCCACGGCTATAGATCTGGGTCTGCAGCCTCCTGCAGGAGGGAAGCAGGAGCTTCTCCCCTTTCCTTTCTCTGCTAGGACTTTTTCAGTCCTGTCAACTTTGTCCTGTTTTGTGTTCACTTTCTGTAATTCTTCAGGATAAAAGGAACCCTCGATTGGCTCGTCTTTGTAATCTTTTAGGTGGTAGAGGGGGGTCTGCACTCGCTTAATTATTTCATCCACTATGAAAATTTCATCGGTGAATGTTTGTTCATAGCCTTTTTCAAATCTCCCCTTGGTTCTAGACACCCTCACGTGGTCTCCTTTTCTGAACAAGGGTGTTGCTGTTTTTGTTTTAAAGTAATCTCCGGACACTGGTTTCCACACACAGGAAGAGTTTGACAAGTTCACATCAACAGGGCTGACCCAGATAGTTCTGTGAAAGCTGTGGGTATAGCTCTTTAGAAACTCTGGTAACACATCAATATAGCAAAAGCTGTTGTGGGCAGTAAAATACCTCCACATCTTTGATTTTAACGTTTTATTAAACTTTTCTACAACTGCTGCTTTCACTTCATTATTTGTAACAAAATGGTGGACATTATACTCTGTTAGCAGTTTGCTTAACAATTATTTGCCCCGGTCAGTCTGTAGTTTTTCAGGTACGCGACCCATTGAGAAAATGGTTTTAAAGGCCTTGGATATTTCACCCATCCATTTGTATTTTAGACTCAAGGCCCAGGCATGCTTGGATAATATGTCTATCACTGTTAAGATGTACTAAAAACCACTGTTGTGTTTGGAGAAACTGTTGCATATCCACCAGATCTGCCTGCCACTGTGCATCCACATCTGAAACAACAGTCTTGTTTCTTTTAAAATGTCAATCTTACCTCTATTCCTGGGAAAATGCTAGAGAAAATAATCGAAGAACACATTTGTGAAGGCTCCTACCCTGCTTCCCTCTACCACCTAAAAGATTACAAAGACGAGCCAATCGAGGGTTCCTTTTATCCTGAAGAATTACAGAAAGTGAACCCAAAACAGGACAAAGTTGACAGGACTGAAAAAGTCCTAGCAGAGAAAGGAAAGGGGAGAAAGAAACAGTTACTTGTGAAATGGTTAGGGCGGCCAGCTAAATTTAATAGCTGGGTAGAAGCCTCCCAAACCTGTAACATTTAGAATAAAAGACAAAGAATTACTGCTGCAGAAAGAGCAAGATGAGCGACGATGGTTTTTACATTACTTTACCTAGTAATGCCTGCGCCAAGGATTTCCCACAGAACACCAGCTCAAACTTTACCCTACAGCTGCTTAAACCTCTGAATCTTGTGGGGAAATGGGAGGTAGGGTTAGCAGAAATACAATACCCACACAGCTGGAACAACATCAATGAAGACACCCCTTCTGAAATATTTTCTGAAGCTAAACAATGGGGGTATGTCCTGTGCCGTTGGTATTATTCATCCATCACAGAGTTGGATCTTATGAATGATATCATTGCCAGTCACCCTACCCCGCCTGAATTAGTTATGTTCTATGATCAGTTGAGCAGAAAAATTAGACTGAAAGCCAGCGATAACTCTTATGCTTTTTCTACTGGTGGTGAACTAGCCTATATTTTGGGGTTACACCTGGATCTGCTGTTGAAAGAACCCCCTTTACAGTTGATATTATTGGAGGATTCAATTCATTGTATCTCTACACGGACATTGTTGAACACCAGCTTGTTGGGGACTTTTTGGCTCCCTTGCTGTGCTGCGTATCTACCCGTGGAAAAAACAATGAGCTTGTCACTGTCGCATATGACAAGCCGCACTATGTACCTGTGAGTCAGCACCACGTTGACACAATCGGCATTGAAATAAAGGCTCAGAATAGACACGTCTCATTTCGTTTTGTCAAGGTGATCGTTAAGCTCCACCTGCGTCCCCAAGGGTCTTTGGTGCTTTGAAATAAGACAAAACACAATGGTGGTGGTAAAAAATTATGGGGATCCATCCTTGTACAGAAATTATTACAAAACTTGAGCTGGATATGGTCTCCCTGGTTATCAGGGGATGCCCGTGATGTATGGGGCTGGTGTGGGGGGCATATTCTTCAGTCTGTTTAGAAAAGCCATCCCTCTTTTGAAAAGGGGCCTGGGGACTATTAAACCACATGTTAAGAGCGCCGCTCAAAACATAGCCCAGGATGTGGTTGGCCACGTCTCCCAAGCTGTTCTAGATAAGGTGGGCCGATCAACAAATCAGGGCGGGTCTGGCCTTGTATATATTAAAAAAAAGGAGCCTTAAAAGAAAGAGAGCTACATCACATCCCTGGTGAACAGGCCCACCCCAACCCCTTAAAAGAAAGAAGCTAAGGCGCCAGGTCAGACAGAAACGCAAGACCAAGAAGCAACTGTCTGGGAAGAAGAAGGGGTGCTCTACTGGAAGAAAAAATAAATATTTTTTAATGGTCATGGCTTTTGTTCATGTCAGATCCAAAGAGTGTACCAAATCTGAGCTGGATTTGTTTCAGATAGCCCCCACACAGACCAGTACTGAGAGAAGTCTGTACATTGAGACCCCCCCACTCTCAGCTATTACAGAGTCTGCTCCCCTTGACTTTTTCATTGCTGGGAATGGCACAGATTACATGGATTTGAACAATACGTTGCTGTACCTTTGTTGCAAGATTTTAAAAGGTGATGGAACCGATCTTGATGATGGGGCTGCAGAAGGGTTGGTGAATTATCCCTTAGCCTCTATTTTCAGCCAGCTGGATGTCACTCTGGGAGATCGTCTCATAAGCCAGAGCAACAACTGTTACCCTTACAGAGCCTGCGCTGAATCGGTGCTCAACTACAGTGATGACACACTCGCCACTCTGTTTTCGGCTGGTCTGTTTTACAAAGACACCCCTGGACAACATGAAGTGGTCGCCCTGGATGGTGATAACCATAGGTTTAGGAGACGGGCAAACTTGCCTGCTGGGAGCAGAAAGATAGCGCTGCAGGCCACCTCTGCAGCGATTTGTTTTTTCAAGAAAAACTTTTTTTGAATGGCGTGGATGTGAAAATTAAACTGACTCGCAGTAAGGATGCCTTGTGTTTGGTGGGTGCCCCGGCGGTTGGGCAGTGTAAACTACAAATCACGTATGCCTCACTTTTTGTGAAGAAAGGGAAGGTGGCTCCAGGTGTCCAGTTGGGTCACGCAGAGGCCTTGCTTACAGCCAATGCTAAATACCCCGTGCAGGTCTGAAAGTGTTTAGCATCCCTGCTGGCGGTTGGGTTAGTAACCAGGAGAATCTGTTTCTGGGACAGTTGCCCAAGCTCGTTGTTATAGGATTTGTGGATAACGAAGCCTTTAGTGGGAACTATTCTAAGAACCCCTTCAACTTTAAACATTACAATATTGAGTTTGTTGCCCTGTATGTCGATGGAGAACAAATCCCAGCAAAACTGCTCCGGCCTGGTTTTGAGACTGGTAACTGTGTGAGAGAATATATGCAGGGTGGTACAGGCTGCTGGTAAGCGTATGAAAGACCGTTCCCTATTGATCAACCGTGAGGAGTTCGCCCGGGGGTATACTATGTTTGTCTTTGATTTGTCTCCTGACCAGGAATGTGCTGACCATTATTCCTTGATTAAAACCAGGAACCTGAGAGCAGAAATACACTTTGTAGGGGCTTTGCCCATCACTGTCAATATGATCGTGTATGAGGTCTTTGGCAATGTCATAGAGATAAACCAGAGGAGAAATGTGCTGTTTAACTACATGTGAAGATGGGCAGCGAACAGCTCTCCAGAGTTTTATCTGCAGACCCTTACACCCAAAAGCCGTTCTCAGACGTGTTCCTTGCATGTGACTGGCTCCCTACGGCTCGGCTGTCTCAAAGACCCCTGAGCCCGGTGGTCAATACGCACCTGCACAACCAACCTGGAGAACGCGGGCTGGCTGTTTACCTGGTGGGTAGGAACCACGGAGAGTCTTTTGATTCGTACGGTCACCCCCCAAACAGCGCTCTGTTTCCTCAGAGTATATTATGTTCTTTTTAAATAGAAATGTTTAACCTGAACAGCTTTGCTGGCAGCAATTACAAGATCCCCCCCTCCTTTGCCTGTGGACACCACTGCATGTTTTTCCTTCACCATCGGAACAAGGGGTTGTCATTTGAACACATTTAAATTTGTATTCTGATGATTTAGTACAAAATGACCGCATGGTGATGCAGTTTGTAAATAGTAAATACAAGTCTTTCCACGTGTCTGGACCTGCCCAAACCTGTTTCAACATGCCCAGCCATGAGTCTTTTGCGGTGACTTCCACAAAAATGTTATTTAAATAAAGAACCCCGTCCTCTAGTGTTTTTTTTTCTTTTAAAAAAGAAAAAATGTGATGTCTTTTTCTTTTACTTGATATCACATTAAAAAACATATAGTAAACAACATTTTGAAGCAGTGTACAATAGTTTATTGCAAGTGTTAAACTTTACATGCTAATCCACTTGCTTTTACAGATAACCTTTTGCTTCTTCGGTGATGGTGTTTCTTGGCCGGCAGCAGAGGTTTCCAGGTGCTGCAAATGAGCCCGGTTTGCAGTATTGCCCACAAGAGAAGACGGTACGTTGAGCTCTGCCAGGGTTTTCATAAAGATGTCCCAGCCTTTCGGCAGCTGTTTGCTAGAACCGGCGTGAGTCTGGCGGGCCCCCCGGACTAAGTCAGACATGTTAGACCCCCCGATGAGCGTTCCTTTGTACACAAACCCGCCTTGATCATCCCAAGAAGAAATACGTTTGTGCTGACTCCGTTTGTTGAGCAGCAGTTTAGCATTTTCCCTGTATCAGATGGGCACGTTATCCAACACTTCCTGAACAGTGGGGTAAGGATTTGTTGGTGTAACCAGGGGTTTTGCCATTTCTAAGGGGTTCTGTTCTGGCATAAACAGGGTTAACTTCCCTTTATCCAGATCACCTTGCTTCACATGCACCAGGTATTTTTGAAGCACAGCGGCATACAGTTTAGCTTTATCATATTCAGTTAAACCCGGCCTTTGGAGAATGTCCCTCATTTCAGTATCCAATAAACGGGTTGCCTCAGTTGTGATATTTTCCTGAGGCAGTGGAGGAGTCCTTAATTGCTCCAGCTGATGGCTGGGCACCAGGTACATTTTTTCCTCATACTCCATCACCGATTAGTCAAAAGCCCCGTGATCAGAGGGATGGAAAAACTTAACAAGGGGCCGAAAAATCAGCTGTTTCTTTTTTTTGAGAGAGTCTTTTGTTACTTAGGGTTTTTATGATTCTGCGTCTCTCTTTCAGTACACGGATTTGGTGGGGTGTCAAAGGGATGTTTCCTTTTAGGGGGCTCAGAGCAATTCCTGAAATGGCGGCTACTAAGTCCTCAGAGGCCGAGCAGAGTATAGCTTTCCTCTGCTGCGGGGAGGATTGAACAAGCAGTTTTAAGACAGCCAGATTTCTCTTCACGCGGTTAGACACGTTCCCTTCTGCGGGGTCAGGAGCTAAAAAAGACCCAGCAGCTACATCATCTCTTCGTATTTCCCCCCGCCACCTTTTTCAAAGTGTAAACCGCTGGGCGGTCAGGAGGGAAAAGCCCTGTTCTTAATCTAAAAGCCTCGGGAGTAAAAGTGTTTATGTCTATCACCAGATACCCATAAGGTTTTTTTAGTGGCATCCTCAAAAGCTTCTAGAAAGAATTGTGTCTTGCCCGGGTACGTCTGTCTTGCCAGAGATACCACCTTTTTAAACAGAAGTACGTACTTTGTGTTGGTGGTGATGGTGCGGCTCCTTCTCCCTTGGCAGAATACGTTCTGTACTATATACATGATGCTATGGTTCCTGTGATGTACACACTTGGTAAAGGCTTTCTCTATTTCACCACTGTCACAAGCAGAGTCCATCAAGGCATCCACCACAACCATATTTACTTTATTCGGGGGAAACAAGCAGTCATCATTAAGACTCCGCGGCACCCCCTCCACAAATGTGACAAAAGGGTATTTACAAAGTAATTCTTTATACGAAGGTTGCCAACAGCTATAACACCACATGATATTCTCAGGCACAGGAGACGACAAACTAGCAGCATTATTTAACAGTTTTTTATAAAGTGACTTTTTCCACAGTTGCTAGGCCACGCAAGAATCACAGAAAAGGGATGCTTCCAGTGCAAATCCATATTCAAAACCCATGGGGGTAGGACTTTAAGTTTTCTGTGAGGACCCTTTTATCATAAATGATTTTCTGTGTTTTCTTAATAGTTTGGGATTTGATCATCCAGAGTTGTTTATTCCTGCCAATCGAGTTCAGTTTTACTGAAATGGTTTTAGTGATGTCCCTGGCAGGGTTTGCCCCGTAATCAAGAACCAGGTCTTTCAAGCTCTCAAAATTCACTTTTTCACAGTTGGCCACATTCAGGGTAATCCCCTTGACTTTTAAGCAGACCTTTCCTCCCAACAGCTTATACCCGTAGGTTTTGGGACCTGCTGACACAAACTCTGTGCTATGTTCATCTGGTGGGATCTCGCTTGTGAGGTCACCTAAATGATTGCGAGCGGGGGGTTCTGGTCTCCCTCACGGCTCCAAAAATCACAGAGCCTGTATCGTGGTATAGACAGTGGTCTCACAGGCTGTCTAACAACTCATACAGCTCTAACCGTGCATATGCTGTAGTGAAGCACGCTACGAAGATGTTAGTGTTGCCTGACAATGTGTAATGCTCTTTGGAGTGCTTCCAAGACACGCAGGCCGTCTCATCATCGATAAAGTCACAGGAGGAGATGTCATAGGTGGGGGAAAAGAGATAACCGAAGAGGTCTTCAGAGTCCCTCACAATACTGGTGTTTGAGAGATTTGTTCTCTGGCCGAATTTACCCCACAAAAAATTTAGAAATAATTTTGCAAGTTGCCGTTTTGCGGGGTTTGGTTTAATATGCTCAGGTCGCAAAGAAATTTGCAAGAAATTGGCCACGTATTGTTCTTGCTTTTCTTTGTCGGTACACCAGGTGGGATACCCTGAGGCTTCCTGTTTCTGTCGGAAGTGGAGGGCTATGTATTTTTCAAAAAGTCTGTTACTCATCTCCGGAAAATGCAAAACCTCATAGATTTTAGCTACTTTGTAACCCTTGGTGATACCTTTGTTCAATTTAGGTGCGCACCGAGTGCCCAGGAGGGCCCTTTCCTCATCCATGTGAGTACCTTTTGGCTGTTTTTTTTCTGCACAAGTTCGACACAGTGGGAACATGAGTTTCCCATTCACCCTGACAGATAACACGGGGAAAAAGAGCCCACACGGTGGGTACAATATCACCTTGGCCAACCCAAAATAGCTTGACAGGGGTCCGAAATTGTTGTGAATGATTTTGGGGTGCCCTATAGGGTATTCCTTTGTTTAGTTGATGAAGGGGTAGAGGCTGGTAAAATCATAATAGTGAATTTGCTCACCCGGGTTAGCTTTGTAATATAACCAGACAGCGTTAGTCCTCCCAGCAAAAAGAGCATCCCTGGGTGTCAGAGGAGATGGCAACCGGGATCTGTTTAAGAAATCAGAGAGCTCCTCATCTGATTGTAACAAAATCCTCCACTTGTGCTCCCAAATGGTCCTGACAGTAAACCCCATTCTCAAGGTAATCAGCCTTGTGCTGCGTCTGATAATTCAGAAACCCGTAAGTTGTCCCTGTCAAAGGGCTCCACTCATTTTCATTGTAGCAGGTGACACAGCCATGGAAAAAACAACCATTAAATTCAAAGGCTGTGGGTTTTCCATCAATGATGGCGTAGCCATCTAAAATGTAACCCCCCCACCTGAAATTTCCCACCCTGTAAGGCGTGCTAAATTTGAATATTTTCTTTTTCAAAGAGATGCATGAGCCACTGGATAGCGGGGGTAGAAAATCGCTTTGTCTGTCTGTGGTAGTTGTCTGGGGGAAGTAGTGCAATGCTCTGGTCTTTCAAAAACATAAATCTGTGCATGGCCATGCACACAGAAGCCAGTGTGACATATTGGGAGGGGTCTATGCAGAGATTTACACATTCCAGTTTACCCTTCTTTTTCACCATCTCTACCTGCCAAGTCATTTTCATGATCTCATTCCTATAAAGGCAACAGGCCTCCTTCAAAATTTTTACATCCCCCGACCATAATAGGCCAGCTCTTTTTGTATATCAAAGGTCTTATCACGGTTGTCCCGGTACCAATCTAAAAATTGCTCTCTCTCGCTAGAGTACACCATAGTACTCTGCTTCAGGGAGAGACCCCACATCATTTTGATTTTCTTGCGTGTTAAAACAATGTGGGAAATGACCTTTGCATTCTTCAAAACCCATGGCCTGGGGGAGTTTGCTAAGTTTCATAGGCAGAAAGTTTAAAGAATTTATGAAATGGATATCCAGGCTGGTAACTTCTATACACATGAGTTTACCCCCCTGGGTGATGAGCTTTATGGCCATTTTTTCTTTTAATAGTTGGCTAACAATGAAGTAGCCCTCATAGCCTTTGGCGTTGTGAGCTATGAATGTGTAGCCCTGGTACTTTTTCCTCGAAGAAGACCTTGATAAAGTCTGAGAGGCATTCTTCACCCTTAAATTCCCAATTCTGCTCTGTCTCTTGGGTCTTACCCTCCCAGGGGGTTTCTAGAGCTAACTCCATTGCAAAAATGTAATTCGGTATGTGCATACCTGTCTCCTGCATACTTTCAAAATCACAAAAAATGTAACCCTCCCCTATTTCAGGTTTAGTAATCTGGGGCATAAAGCACTGGTGCTTGTCTACATCCTTGATCTGCCCATAGCACTGCTTGCATTGACTCCCTTTACATTTGTGGGTTTTTTCCACATAAGATTTACATTCATAGCACAATGTTTTAGACAAGCAGTCAATCCTTTTCTCAGAAGCCAGAACTCTGTGTCTCTCTAAGCACCCTGAGGACCGACAGACCAGTTTACAGTTCGGACAGCTCTGTGCCTCACCCACATTATTTGCACAATCTCAGGTCAGACAGAGGTGGCACCAGAACCTGCACACGTGGCTATGACTGTACAATGCCTGACAAAGATTGCAATAGTTTTTTGCCCCAAAAACCTTTATCACATCCAGAACCCCATAATAATGCTGATCGTGCAACATAAGAAAACAGGTATTTGGGTACTACGGTGTGTTGTGTGTTTTAAAGAAACTCCACCTGTTTTCTCCTTATGCATCACTATATGGATGTTAACTTTTACGAGATCTTCAAACAATGCTACGTCCTTCACCATACACTGCTTTTATGCTGACCACCCCAACTTCTGCAGCCCTGGCCACCCTGGAGGAGATTCCTGAGGAGAACCCCTCTCAAGGGGCTGTTCGTGCACCATCAACGCAGGTGGAAAAGAAGAAGAGATCCCAAGGCAGGAGCAAACGTTGAGTCCTGGTCATTGGGGACTCCAACCTGAGGGGCACGGAGCATCCCATCTGCCATCCTGACCCCTTGGGCTGAGAGGTCTGCTGCCTGCTTGGAGCGTGGGTTCGAGACGTCACGGAGTGCATCCAGAACATTGTGAGGCCCACAGATTACTATCCATTAGTGGTAGTCCACATGGGGACCAACGACGCTTCGAGAGGCTGGCTGGAGGACATCATTGAAGATTTTAAGGCTCTTGGAGGGCAGCTCAAGATGATTGGAGCACAGGTGGTGTTTTCTTCTATTCTACCGGTGAGTCAACGGGGAAGGCGACACGAGGCGTGTATTGAGGCTGTAAACCAGTGTCTTCAGGGTTGGTGCTATGATGTGGGCTTTGGATTCTTTGATCACAGCCCACATTTCTCTACACAGAGCATGCTGGTGGAGGATGGACTTCACCTATCGCCTAAGGGTAAGCGTTTCTTTTCTTCCAGGTTGGCTGATCTCGTGCGGCAGGCTTTAAACTAGCTTCACCGGGGGACAGGCCTGCCGGAAGAGGAGAGGATGCTGGGCCACTAAGTCAGGTAAGTTGGACGAGCAAAAGTGGTGGTAGCTTGGGGAATACACATGGGGAGGGGGAGGCGGCAGTGCATAGCCTTAAATGCTTCTATACAAATGCATGCAGCATGAGAGGTAAGCAGGAGGAGCTATCTCTCCTGGTGGCTGTGGAAGACCCGGACTTGGGTGGGCTCACGGAAACCTGGTGGGACCCGACACATGACTGGGACGTAGGCATGGATGGCTATGCCCTTTTCAGGAAGGACAGGATGAGGAAAAGAGGCGATGGGGTTGTGCTCTATGTCAAAGAATGCTTCTCTGCATTGAGCGTTAACTTGGGGGCGACTGAGGACCAGGTGGAAGCAATTTGGGTCAGGCTGCAAGGAGGACGAGCGGAAAGGGACTTAATGGTGGGTGTCTGCTATAGACCACCCAACCAGAAGGAGGAGCTGGACCTCCAATTCGCTGGCCAGTTTAAGTAGGCGGCTAGGACGAGGGATGTCATTGTCATGGGGGATTTCAATTACCCAGACATCTGCTGGGAGGAGCAGTTGGCCAAGTCTGAGAGGTCCAGGAGGTTCCTGGCGGAGCTGCAGGACCTCCACTTGGTCCAGGAG
>JAGPOW010003395.1:38289636-38302408 GCA_030014935.1 Caiman crocodilus | reverse complement strand
GTCTCCCTATGCCTGAAGAACAGCACTTGTGCCTGAAAGCTAGCACAGAACTTTGTTCCAACTACTCAGTCTAATAAAAGATATCACATTTACCCGAAGAACCTTGCCTTCTTACATCTAGATAGGTAGTTTACAAACCTGAGCAAGGTAGAAAGTTGGGGTGACTCATGGTAGCAGATGCCATATGGAGAGGCTTAAGATTTTAAAAGACAGGAGATTACAAAAGAGGTCTGAGACAGAGATAAAAGGAATCATCTCTCATTACTTTCCATCATCTGGAGCTGTAACCCTTCAAAAAGAGACATAAGCAGAACTATTATAGTGTTGGAACCAAAATTGTATGCCAGATTCATATCCAAGACTCTAATGCAAACACTTTCCCACACACCTAAATTGAAATTTCATATTAAAGGGGTTTTTTGCCCTTTATACTTGAAAGTGATTTTGGAATGAACTAGGGGTATACAGAAAGTTTTTGATTCAGAGTTGAGATCTAACCTAAAGCTCAGGCAAACACAAAATTGGCTTGAACAAGCCACTGTTTGCATCAGGACATTACAAAATACTTCTGAGCATAAGTAGCTGCTTATTGCATCTGATGCCTTTAAAATCATGTTGGAGAATGCAAGATGCAGAGAGTAGACATTATGGATTGTAGGTCCTAAAAACAAGAAAAGCAGTTTACTTTTTGTTATCCCTCCACCCCCCACAAAAGGCTTCAGATGAAGAAAGTGGAGTACTATTAAAACATTTCAGGCAAGATTTTGTTTCCTAATTTACATCCAAATACTTACCTGGCTGTTGTTATTATTTTCTTTACAGATCAGCAGCTTCACCTGATAAGCCTTAGGTGGCTTCATTCATCCCTGAATATGTTGTAAAAAATACACTACAAAACCCAATCCTGCTCTACTTAAAATCAAGGGAAAATTACCCTACTTTCAGATTTAATTATTACTATATTTCAAAACCTTGCATGCAACTGAAGGCCTGTGTGATAAACTTAAACAAGCAATGCCTCCCCAAACGTCACTGCGCTATCCATTAGACCACTTCAGAAGAAAACACTCTTGGAAGTGAAATTCTCCCAAGTGCAAACGTTTAATGCCTTTTTAAAACCTTTGAACAAATTATTTGTAAAAGGTAGGGCTGTGCAAAGCTTCCATCCCTGAATCGATTTGGCAGAAATTTGGCTCAATTTGGTGGCTGAATCTCTGAATCTGAACCAAATCAGAGGACCTTTTAATCTCTCTGAATCAAATTGGAACCCTTCAATAGAGAGAGATTCAGAAAAATGTGATGATTCGGACATAGACACAGCTTCAAATGTTTCATTAACATACCTCAAGGTAGCAGGCAACTCATGAAAGCTCTGACGCTGGGACACATGAAGTGTCCCACAGAAGCATGGGGGGGCTCCCCAGCATACTCAGCAGCAGACCTGGAAGTGGACTAGAATCACTTCCAGTCCACTTTCAGGTCCACTGGGGAGCACTCCGGGGGGGGGCACATCCCCCCAGCTTGACAACCAGTGCCTCCTGGGTGTGGGGAGGGGGCACCCAGGGTTCCCCTGTGGCTGATTGCTGAACCAGGGGAGGATGGGGGGGGTGTGGAGGCAGCACGCTCCCTGGAGGATTCAGAAATGGACTGGAAGTACTTCCGGTCCCTTTCCAGGTTCACTGCTGAGCATGTGGACCCCCCCACCGCCCCACTCCTACAGGACACTCCCTCTGCCCCAGTATCACAGCATTCACAAGCCACACTGGTACCTTGAGGTATGTAGGAAAAGCTGTGTCTATGTCCGAATCGCTGATTCTCTGAATCAGCATCAAATCTTCGGAGTCGTATTCAGCCAAATCAACTAATCAAATCATTGCCCCTGATTTGGGCCGAATCTGAATTGAACAGGGCCCACTTCACACACCCCTCGTAAACAGTGTATTGTCCAGGGCTGGAGGATCATGGCTCCACTGCCTGTCCTGCAAACATAATGCCTTCAGTTGGTTGACAGTTTTAGGGCACCAGCTAGTTAGGCAATTAAAAAGAGCTGTGGGAATATTGACACAATACCAAGTATTTGGTGATCCTGTCATCCTTTCCGGGGCATGAGCTGGCAAATGGGACAACCTGATTGCCTCCATGCACTAGGGCTTCAGAACAGTGAACCTGTTTGCCTGGTGGCTTCCAAAATTCTGTACAGGTTTTAGGCAATCTACCGGGTTCAGAAGGGGAAATCAAATCACTGCTTCTTGTGCAGGAAGCAGATTGGGAAGACAGGAAAAGAGTTTCTTCTCCTCTCATTGAAAAATGTGAGGTTTTTTCCTAAGGGAATCATAATAGATGCTCTGTCCCAGAGGCTTTTTAGCTCTTTTTTGGGGGGGTGGGGGGAGTGTGAGAGGGGATTGGTTGCTCAGTGGGTCTAAATAAGGAACACTAAATTAAGATGAGCAAGATCATTGGATATTATTATTCCTATAGCCAGGAAAAGCAACAGCTAAGAAAATGATAACTAATAAAGGATGTGGGAACTTGACAAAAAAGGCTAGATGCCTTATGTATGTATCTGTGGGACGCCCAGCAGCATACCTTAGAATCTGTAACAGGCTGTCTGAACCACTTTTCTATCAAGGGCACATGATTCCAAACCATTATTTGAGTGACCACAATTATTAGAAATTGGCTTTTAGAAATGAGAACAGAGAAACTGCCTTTTTTATGTGCCACAGAATGCATCCAAGATTTCTGTGAACTGAACTAATAGATTTCTGGTCCTGCATCCTGTATTGAGCATAGGCAGTGTAAGTGCTTATCACAACCTACATTTATCTACATTTTACACATGCATTCAGTTTCTCCAAGATGGAGAGCAGTGATGATACATACCAGTATGTGTAGATGTGCTGATGTAGATTTTGGGCATGTTCAAGTACATTTTTTACTTCCATTAGGGAACTTGCCTATTGCCAGAAATCAGTGAAGATAAATAAGTTCTTAAAACTGGTTACCTGTGAGCAGAGGCAAAATAGCAGCAGATCCACATTCAGCACTTACTCGCCTACATCCATGACAATGTGCAATGAGAGAAATTCATCAGTAATCAGTTTTTTTGGGTGGATGGATCTGTGCTACTCAGAGGGAGGGCATGGGCAGGCCTGAGGACAAAGGTTTCATTGACTCTTGTCAGTGACAGCCCAGGGGCAGTGCTCAGGCAGAGTTGAGCCTCTGGCGGAGGTTAGAGCGCCACCCTGGGAAGCGGGCTGAGTAGTATGCCGCAAAGCCCCATGGTTTGTTACCTAACATGAGTCTCCATGGGTACATCTACATGAGTAACTAAATGCACATCAGACTAATTTTACTGTGCATACTGCACTAAAGCACAGTAGAATTAGTCTACTGTGTAGTAAAGTCACAAAAAATGTGTGTGGTGGCACTACTGCACAGTAGCACCAATTAAAATGCATTTAGTTAGTACCTGTTATTACACAAACTAAACAATGCACCATAATTACAGTGCATTAATGAACATGAAGAAATGCCCAGAAAGTGTGTCTAAATGTACAATTAATGTGAAGCAATACATTCCAGAGCAATTTGGGCCAGAGTAAACTACTCCTGGGTGCAGCATCTACACATTCTCCCATGATAGCAGCAATATGAGTCAGGGAGGATCAGACCTAGGCTGGCAGGGGGCATTGTGAGTCTGCTCTGGGCTCTGGGTGCTGGCATCAGGCTGCACTAGGGCACAAGGGTGCTCAAAATACAGAACTGTGTGGATAGGTACCAGGCAGGAGTCTGGCCTCTAGCTGACTGGGCTGATCAGATATAATTTACAGCCACAGTCAGCATCTACACTTTTGTTTAATCACAGTAAATTACTCCAGCATAAGATAGTACTGTCCTTGACGGTACTACCTTATTCCTGCATAAATCAGTTTACTATGGCCTGATACTGTCGCATAGGTAGACAGTGATGCTTTATTTTGCAGCTAATTAATCTACTCTGTAGTCAGGTGCATGTGTAGATGTGGCCAATAGGATACACAGATGGGATGGGTTCAGATGTTTGTTATGACATTCTAACTTACCACATCCATCTAGGGTTACCACATCCATCTTCCATTTTTACAGTGCTCTATGTGCCCTGACCATGTGTTCAGTTACAGTTGTAGAGAACTTACTGTGCACGTACCGTGCAATAAGTATAACTTCCTACCTGGCCCAGATTCTTAGCCAACATACTTTCTAATAGGAAGATGTGGGGTAATCTCATGCTAACACATAACAGAAATTGGCTTAATTCCTGAAGCATGAAGTTTTATATCCCTTCTGGATTTTTTAAATATTATTTTCAATGTTTTCTGTTTTATTTTGCATTATCTCTAATTCTGGAAATTGTACTCTATTTAAGTGTCAGAACTCAGGCAAGGTGAATGGGGCAGCCTCCACAGGCACCAACTTGTGTGTGGGCTGGGGGGAGGTTGTGGAAATAAGTGGTTGACACTGCAGCCACATAATCATACCAGCAGTATAGCAGCAACCAGAAGTCACTTCTGTCCCTTTATATACCAGCTACCCCAAGTGCCAGCCATAAATGTTAAGCCCCTGAGTAGAGCTCATGGAATTTAGTGCTTGTGAAGGGGATAACATAAGGATAAAGAGACTAATTTATTTGTAGAAGATGTGTAACATTGGCAAGAGCAATCATTTTTTCCCCCATATCCTTTTGCAAATGAGCTTGAGACCTGAACTGAGGGCATCCCATTTAGGAAAGAGCTCAGTCTATTTTTTTCACTCCCATCTTGACTTCTCTGCTAAAGATTACTTTCAAGAGTATCTACGATAGTAGCATTTTATGTAATATGGTCACCTGGATTGATATTAATCCACTTAATTCCTTCTCTTTCAATGACTAAAAACCAAGGTTGAATTCAGCCTAGTGACCTAGAAATTATAACCTAGGGCTTCTTTTCTATTTCCGCTCTTTAACACAATTACTTTTAGTGTGTCCGTTAATCACCCAGTCCCTAAGAATATTCTACTTTTATCTTTACGAATACTGCAAAATGAGCCACATCAGGTCATTGAGAATCTAAACTCTGGTGTTGCTGTTAGTATTTTGTCATAAACTAAGAAAGCGGCTTAATTTTTAAAATTTGAGTAGTAAGTGAAATGCCAAGATTTCTTTATTAAAATTGTTTGTGAATCAATTCAGAGCTAGTAGAACAGGAAAAGACACAGCTCATCTTGCTACTATCTTAGGCTTCTCATTCAGAAGCACAGAGCTATGGGGAAGCATGCTTTCCTGCTGTGCTATATCCCAGGGGCTCCATGTTGATATCACAGCCCTCTCCCTTCCCCAACTTCAGAACTGGAACAGGGGTACAGAGGAAAGCCACAGACCCCATTAAGCTGCCTGGCCCAGGGAAGAACTGGCAGCACTTGGGGAAAAGAGGCCAGGCAGCATAGGAAAATGTCCATTAATCTTGGGTAACCAAAGTTAATTACAATTTTCTGTGGTCTTTGCCTGACTTGAAGCAAAAGGTGCAGCCTTGTCCAGGGAAAAGGCAGGGGTGCCCTAGATTAGATGGGGGGGGGGGGGCTAGGATTGGATCCATAGGTATTGGTAGAGGGATGTCTGCAGCACAGCTCTCTCCTACCACCACCCAGCACAAGACAGAAATGTATGGGGGAGTGCAGAAGAAAGTTGTAATTCCCATACCTCTCCACCACCCAGGTCGATGTTCAAACCACTACAATTCCCATCTTAGCACTAGCAGGGCCCCCTGCTCCCAGGCAATGGTACACCCTGGAGAGTAGTACTCAGGAAGATAGAAAATTCATCTGTGTGTGGCAGGACACTATTGGTGCCTGCCACTTTAAGGGCAGTCAGGTAGCTACCAGGTGCCTGATGGTGGCAGCCATTTTGAGAACCTAGTATATAAAGGCTGCAGTTAGCTGCTGTTAAGCCAGGTAGCAGGAGCAGTCAGAAGGTAAGGAACAGAGCTGATGGGAATGATCTAAAACTGCATCCTACTGGGGATGGGTGACCTGGTGTAGCTTCTAGTGGCACAGGAGTCCCCAGGAAATACTTAGACAGTTACCACCCCAGTGAAAGGTGGGTTGGGGTGCCTTAATAACCCCAACTCCCATATCCCTAGTGAGCAAGATTGTGTGAAGGGGGCCTAGGCTCACTGCAGAGCACTGAGGCAGGGCCCAGGTTGGTTGGGGGACCTGTGGTAGCACCCAGACTCTGTGGTGAAGGTCTGAGGCTGCATATAGGAGCCAGCATGAAGCTCTGGAGGGGTGGGGCCCTGAGTCTTGGGGAGCTATTAAGGATGCTCCCAGGGCCAGGGATAAAGGGATTGCCCAGGGAGAGTTTGGGGGACAGGACTTGGAGCTCCAAAAGTGTGGAAGGGTTTGGAGCCCTGAGAGTGTTGCTTTGTGTGTGTACAGCACAAACCCAGCATGAGGGTGCTGGGACCAGGAGTCCTAGTGGGGAGTGAGAGTCCCAGTGAGACTCTGGAGTTTGGGTTCTAATGCTAGCTAGCTAGATGGAACACCTGGAAGGCTTGGGCTGCAATGTAGGGGAGGAACTGAGCCACAAATAGTACCCTCTGGCATGGGTGGGAGAAAATGGGCAGCCTCTTGCCTACCTAACACAATAATTATGTATCACCAGGGTGAGACAAGTGGCTAGCCTAGAAACAGGTGGGCAGGCCAATGTATGAAAGGTATGACTGGCCCTGGGAAGGCCCACTTGTTACACCATGGAACAGGAGTGTGGGAGGGGAGAGTAGGGCTGGGACCAATGTATTCTGGGATGCTAGAGAACTGAACACTGCTCATTATATCTCCATGGAACAGACTGAAGTTACCCCAACATGATCTGGGTAACATGGACTTGGAGTTAACATTTGCCTGAAGTGGTGGAACTCTGAGATGCTCTTAGCACAAGATAATATGCTTTAACATGTGGATGGACAATTTTTGTTTTGAGCACCCTTGGTATAGTCTAATTATAAAATTTAACTTCACCCTAAAGGACAGAGTATTTGTTTTATGCCCTGAATAGTTATGGAGCCTTTCCATAGTCCTTACTCTGGGCACTTCTTTTCTCAGAAAGAGAACTTGTTACTCTTCATCACAGCACTAGGTGTATGTATAATTGTTTGGCATATATTTACAATGTTTCTTTTTCAAATTGTGAATATTTAAGTGTTCCTTTTCTAAGCTGAGATCAGTTAAAAATAAATTATCCTTTTTAACATTTACATACCTATAGTTTTATTTATTGCTCTCTGTCCCAGGCTAAGTAGTATGAAGTGCCACAACTTTTGGGTATCCAACTTAAGACACTGAATAGGCCTAACTTTTTTAGAAAATTCTGAAAACCTACTTATTGGTTATGGGTATACATTGTTCTTAAGCATGAGACAGAAATAATGATGATGGAGATGCTTGTATTTTCCTGATTTAGTTACTTGGGGACCCTACCTTCTGTCTGACTTCAGGCTAACTACCACTGTCTGGATATCCCAATGCATAAATCACTTTTCACAATATTAGTGTTGCCTACAAATGTCCAATTCAGAATCCTTAAAATTCTGGCTTATTAGGTGGATTCAAGCACTGTAATATTTTAAATGATAAACCTTGGGGCTGGTCCTTCTGCATGCATGCACATGTGCGTGCACACACACAGTAGCAAGCTACAAGAGTCAGGTATACGTATCCCACAGGTGCTGGAGTCTGCCATCGAGGCTTCTTTCAGTGTGGTGTTATCTTCCAGAAGGGGGTTGCCGGCTGGTCTTTCTGCCTAGACAGGTTGGGTATTGGTCAAGTTGGAGATCAAGAGGGTGCTCCTGAGGGTCACTTTTCACTGCTTTTTATCTGTCCTTGGCAGACTTTGGCAACTCCCCAGTTTTCAGGTTTGCCCAATCCAGGGGTCATTGACCCTCATGGGACTCCCCACCCCCCCCCCCCCCCCGGTGGCTACTGGATGGGATCTGTCAGCCCCAGGGGTTGTCTGCATGTATGTGTGGGTTTGGGAGTCCATTTAATGAATTTTGAATAGGGCTCTGGGAGCGGTTGATTTGGAGATGATCAATGCCGGGGACCAACTTTTGGGCTGAATAACTCAGGCCAGGGCTTCTAGCCCTTGATCAGTGATGTCTAGAGATTTCCCAGTTGTTACGTTGTCTTCTATTAAGTTCTTCCATTGGTTGATCTGCCGTTTCCTTAGGTGTTAATTGCTGTCTGCTGCTACAGTGTTACACATTCAATCACTGATCCACTTGCTCTTTTGGGGGCCAGCCTGATACAGAGAAGTGGCAGTTTGACTCCTGCCCTTGTTAACATTTCAACTATAGATGTTTATGGTAACAAGGTAAGGAATATAAAATATAAGCTACAAATGCCGTGGCACACAAATAGATAAAAATACCAAAATACATGGGGAGATACAAAATGCACACATACAAATTTTAAAACACAATTCCTTATCTTAAAGTGAAAGAGGAAGGAAGAAAAGGTAGAACAGGAAAAACATATTTAAAGAGGGGAGAGCAAATGCAGGCAAGAGGAAAAGGGGGCTTTCTGCTACATTAGCTCTGTCTAATCTGTTCATCTGTCCCTTCCTCCCATGCAGAATATTCATGTAATAGTGCTTTCCCTAGTCTCTGGACCACCTGCTTCCATTGAAAATGAAAAGTTGGTAAAGGTGTTTCATCCAGTCTAAAGCCTGTTTGTCTTAGTTTTGCAGGTAGCCTTATGAAGTCTTTGTCTCTCTCTACAGTGTCACAATATAGCTTGTTTCATGTTTATCTTTTTCATGGGTAAAAAATGTTCAGATATTTTTAAAACCCTTATGTATATCTGTGATGCAAACAATAGTGACTCACCTTACTACTTACTGGATGCATTAGCCTCCTCATTATATTATGTACCCGGAGCTAATGGCTGTAATGGATTAGAGTCTCATCCAGATTCAGAGGATTAAGTCATGCAAACTGTTTTTGCAGTTTTTAATAAAAACCTCCTTAACAAGACAATCAAGAGATTTCACTGCTAACTCCCTGTTTGGGGCTACCAAGAGCTAGTTGCTATAGTCTGAAACCTACTTCTGCCATTTCTGTTGGCTTTTAGACCCATTGAAAATAATTGTCATCTGTACTTGTAAATATTGCTATCTCGTTCATTTATTTATTCATTTTTAAAAAGAGAGCTCAACTCCTTCTCACCCCTTTTTCTCTACTTCCATTTTCTCCTACTACTAGAGAGATGGAGAGAGTGGTACAGTGCACTCAAAAGGGAATTTCCAGCAGACAAAAGAATTTTATAGAGAGAGGCTGGAAATTAATCTGAATACAGAGAGAGAGAGACCCTCTGGGGTAAGGACTTAGGCACACGCCTATCTTTAAGCATGCCATAGTCTCTTTGAAGTCAACATTTGCAGCTCAGAAACACTTTTGCTAACAGTTAAGTATGTGCTTAGCTGCTATATTCCTTGGGGCCTTAGAGAGTGTCTGAGAAGGTACTTTTAGCTGCTGTGGACCAAGAAAAATCTTTGCGTATTTGGAAACTGACTCACCTGAATTCAATGGAAAAAATTACTGAGTTGTGTTCCATACAGAAATAAATAAGTGATTTCTATGGCTTGTGTTATGTAAAGGCAGAAGGTTGGGTAGGATGGCACTTTAGAAATGCCTTGTTTTAGATGGCTGATCTGCTTCATTTGATATCTATTTTATACCATGTCAAGATTGCTTTTCACCCAATGAAGCCATGTTACCCATTGTCCTATTCATTCATCATGCAGGGCAATGCTTACGGCATTGCACCCGGAGCTTCCCGGAGGTGCGTCTAGAACTGGAGGAAGCTGCAGAGGTGCTTCTGGGAGGCTTTATCCTGGGCAGGAATTCCCAGAGTGGGCAGGACTGAATCCCTCAAGCTCCAGGAATGCCTGTCTGGAGAGTGCAGGAACTCTGACCTACCTGTGCTGTCCTTCCATAAAGCAAATAGATGTCTGTTGTGAAAAAAACTGCATATAAATTATTACTAATTATCGCTAACTAGTAATTACTTATTACTATTATTATTACTATTGAGTGCAATAAAGGTCACGGGTGTCTATTTGCTTTTGCTTTACGATGCCATAAAAATTGTTATGATGGCACAAAGGCAACATCTGTTTTCAGCCAGAGGGGGATGAACTTTTGTTGGCAGCAGCATACTTCTGCAGGTGCCATAAATGGGCACATCCAGACAAGCGCGCACATGCCTCTTGCAGCATCTCAAACCCCTTTGAGATGCTGCAAGAGGCACCTGTGGGAACAAAAAAACTATTCCCTGCACAGCAAACTTGCAGGGCAGGGGTAAAATTAGACCCCCTGGATATCCAGGGGTCAAAAAATACCGGGGTTGGGGGGGAAAGCAGGGCAGGCAACCAAAGGCTCAGCCCTCCACAGAGATGCTCTGGTAGCCAGCCAGCTGTATCTTCTTTTCCCTTCCCCCTCCCCCACATGCATTCCCCTTGCTCCCTTGGAGATGAGCTTGAGACATTACTTGCTTGTCTCCAGCCTCCTGAAGCTGTGGAGGAGCAGGGGAAGTGTCTCCATCTTACTGCCAGGGGCTTGTCTCCATCCCCCTGGTCACTTCCCCTGCTTTCTCTCATTTCCCTGCATGGCCCGAGCTCACTGGCAGTGGAAGCAGTGATGGGGGCTGCTTGAAGCCTCCTGGCAGAGCCCACCCTCATGTAGTGGGGGGCAGTGGGACTTGGCCCTGGCTGCCTGGCATGTGCTGCCCTGTCACATGGTGCTGCGCACTGTCTGGCAGCTCCGGATTTGACCTGGGCCAGTGCTGCTCAGCTTCAGCAGCCCCCAGCTGCCAGACAGCATGCGCATCCTGCTGGGCTGGGCTGCGCTGCACCCATGCAAAGTGCAGCACTGGAAGCATGTGCCGGGCAGAAGGGACTGATGACCGCCCCCAGCACGCAGCAGGGAATGAGACCCCAGCAGCTCTGATGGCCACTGCTGTAGCCAGTGGATGTGGGAATACTGGGGCCAGGTGGGACAGTGATTTTTTTTTTTGTGGGGGGAGGGCCGGGCTATGACCAGACAGGGAAATGATGGGAGGGCTGGAATAGTGAGCTGGAGGTGAGTGGGGGGGGGGTACATGGGACATGCAGGGGTGGGGGACATGTGGCCCCTGTTGTGGGGGGAGCAATTCATGAGCTGTGCAGGGGGTGAAGGCTGTGCCTTGCAGGGGACAGGGACCCACCCCTTCTGAGCAGCCCCCATATACCCTCCTCATACCCACAGCCCCCTCACAATTCGTCCACATACCTGGCCCTGTAGGTCAGGGGGTGAGGGGACTGGTGTGGGGGGCAGGTCGTGGGTTGAGTGTGAGGGGCAAGGGCAGGGCACTGGCATATTAGTGTCACACATCCTGGTGAGAGAAGAGGGTAGGAGTGGCTCTGATTTTTTTTTTTTTTTCTATGACGACAATGCCAAAAGTCAATGCCCAACTGTATAGATATTTAAAAAGTATTTTATTATAGTGATACAGATACTGGTAAGCTGCCAAGTTGCTTTAAAATTGTAAGTATATCAATAAAACATTGCCTAACTGATTTGGTCCCCCCCCCCAATTCGTGCACTCTGTATGTATATGTATTCATGTCTAGTGGTCTTTTGTTTTACTTGTGGAAGAACATTGGGTTTGGTGTATTTTAAAGAGTGACTTTGCAATGAAACTTTTTTTTTTTTTTTATAAAGGCAACTAGTGCTAGTGAGGCAAGTGGTAAGACCCAGGCAGAGAAGCCTGCTCAGAGCTGGCACCCAGGACCCAGCTGGAGGCAGCTGACCTCCTGGCTACTTGGGGCCAGGAGGATATGCTTTGATAGTTTAAAGCAGGCTACCACCCTGAGAACATCTTCTGGGTGGCAAGTGACAAGATGGCCAGGCAGTAGCACACATGACAGTAGTGCTACAGACGAGACCAACTGGGCTGCCACATCACACTGGCAGCCGGCCCAGAGGTGCAGATGCCTATAATGTCCATGCTGCTGCCATCTGGGTCTGGCAAGCAAGCAGCCTTGGGGCCACTTGCTGTTGCAGGTGGCAGCAGCCCCCACTGCCAGCCTGCTGCAGGGGGTAAAGGGTGCAGGGAACTCTTAGGGCTGCTTCAGCAGTCCAGCTAGCACAAGGGGTAGTGTCCCCCGGTACCAATTTGGTGGGCCCCAGAAGCTCTTATCTATCTGTTCATCTGATTACCATGGGCATGGCCCATATAGCTAACTAGTAGCCCCTTTTTCTGCAGGCTAATGGATGAATGGAACAACTAACTTATTGGAACAACTAATGGGGAAAAATAAACAAATGGGATAGGAGTGTTTTGTGTGTCAAAGGGTCAAAAGGTGAAAATAAGTGTGCCTGGGGGGAATACCAAGCTGAGTTCCCCTGGGCTGCACACACTGGTCCTCAAAGGCAGCCAAGGAGCCCACTGGTGCTTTGCCCAGAAATGTGCATGTACAAGTGAGAGGAAAGTGGCCCCACAGTCTCCAGGCACCTCCCCATCAAAGCCTTCTTCCTAGTCAAGTACAGGACCCACTTGGCCAAGGTCAGGAGGAGGTTGACCAGGAAGTCCTGGGACTTGGTGGGCTGTGGATGGGGTGACCAAAAACAAAAAGGTTGGGGTTGGCACTTGAGCAGAACCTCAGGAGAAAGTTCTGGAGATGAAGGGGCTGCAGCTTGGTGCACTCAAGGGCCATGTG
>JAGPOW010003395.1:38269765-38280354 GCA_030014935.1 Caiman crocodilus | reverse complement strand
AGGCTGTGAACATTTACCCCTACACTGTGGGATGTATTATGCTCTTACACGCACACCAGAGAAACTTTAGTAAGGTCAGAGAACTGAGGGGGAAAAAAACATGTCCTTGAGTTCTATCTTTTATTATTCATTTGTCTTCAAATAGTGCCCCTTACCACTATTTTTCATGTGGAGCTAGATGGGTTGCAAGGTGGCCTCCATGGCTAGGGACAGAAATTACACAACAAATAGTATGAGTGATGAGAAACCAGTTCAAATCTGTAGCACAACAGAAGTTCACTACACACCAATCACGTTCAAAATGGCTGAAACTGGTTTAAGATGAATCTGGGTGGACTTAACTGATCAGTTTATTGTACTTCTGTTCCAGATCCATAAGAGACTTGAGCCTCATTTCAAAGCACATGGCAGGCAATGGAAAGATTCCCCTAGATTGCAATGTATTTTGAACTGGGCATGATTGAGAGGTACTACACAACCTTTCCTCTCACTACATTGCAGGATCTGACCCAAAGAACTGTACTATAGCAACTAAATTTGGAAACTTTTTATACAAGACTAGATAATGATAGTATTAGTTGCGATAGCTCTACCATGACATATATGCAAAGACCTGAGCAATATACACATATTTACATATACACATTACATTTACATATAATATGCATATATTTATTTCTACCAGCAACACTGAATTCTGAAAGCTATGCAAGAAAAAATACCATGCTAGCTGATGATGGCATACTGTATATGCTTGGGAAGAGTATGTGAGAAAGAAAGATCCATAGTCCATGTAATAAGTGTTTCCCTCCTCTGTTCAATTAAGAAACCTCTTTTATGTTTTCTTTTCATGATGTCTCCTGTATTGTTTTAGCCTCTCTTCCTCCTCTGTACTATACCATTCTGAATACTGATGAGACAATATTGACATCAGTGCTAAGTAGTACTTTTACATACTTTTTATGTACAGCTACTGAATGTAGGTAGGGCCTGGTGTAAATGGTGGGCCCAGCTCAGTAATATTGTGGCAGAGGGCTTTCATTTTAACACCCAGATCATGGTGCAGTGGCAGGTGCTGAGGGGAGAGAGGGATCCCACTCCATCCCCTTTAGCTGGGACTTCCCCCTCACCTCCACACCCAGCACAGGGTGAGGAGGGCACGGAGCCCCTTTCCTCCTACTCCCTAGAGATAGGACACATGGAGGTGTGAGTGAGGGGCTAGCAAAGGTACTTCCAGACTGGGCAGCAATGACTGTTTGCTCAAAATGTGTGCCTCTATAATAAAATTTTTGGTAGTAAAAGTGAGACATCAGCTTTATGGATGAGTGATTTGGGTAACTGCCCATGGTGCTATGGTCAGGACTGCCACAGAGAGAGAGGGCAAGGGCGAGCCCATTCTTACAGCAGTGCTTTTCTCTCCACCCCATCCAATGCAGGAGTTTCCGTGCTCAGCCCAGGGCCTCCAGTTGCCGTTCAAAAGGAGCTGGGCTGGGCACTTGCATGCAGGGTGGCACCTGCTCCAGTCTACCTGCCTTGCTCCAGCACGCTAGCAATGCTGCCTGCCTAGTGCACCGTTCCACTCTGCTTCCCTGCTGAGCCGTGTCCCATGCCCACCTGCCTCTGCCTGTAGCAGCACCACTGACTGGGGGGATGCCAAAATACAGGCTCATCTAGGGCCGCAGTTTCCTTAAGGTTGGCCTTGCCTTTTGTCTGCCAATGGAGAGGTGTAATAGGCTTGAAGTAAAGGCACTGTACTGGCAATCAGAAATTTGGCTTCAGTTTCCATCTGCTACTGATTTTGTGATTTTTTTTTTTTTGGTAATTGACTAAGCCCAGAGTCAGTACAGTACTCAAGCAGGTGTCTAACCTTAAATTTTGGGATACCTGTATGTCAGTAGATCAGCTGCATGATTAAAACCATGTGCTCAGGTACTTTTATTTCTCTGTACTTCATTGTCCCCTTTATTAAATGAGATTAATTGTTTCCCATTCCTGATTTATCTTCTCTTTGGAGTCTGTAAACTTTTAGGGCCTTTGTTCAAGTACATACTATGGTGTGGGTCTTCTCTTTGGAGTCTCTGAATTCCACAAATAAATAGGTTGGGATGATCACTAGACATTAGATTTTATAGTTGGCTTCGAGAAAGCTTGGATGTGGAGAACAAGCTGAAGAATAGAGGCAAATATACATAGATCTAGTGACTCTCTGTTAGTGGTACTACTTACTGCTCTTACTCAGCTTCTTGGGATCCATGAGAAACAGTCAGTGGCAATGACACATTTTTTAAGTCGGGTACTGTCAGACAAAAGGCTCCAAGCCTAATTTAATTTGAGTGGCAAACACCGAAGCTGACTTGTTTATGTGAAAACACTGTCACTAGCAGCAAGGCAACCTTTTGCTGATTGTGAACTAGTGTATGAGTAACACTTGCTAACCACCACTTGAATGGCTGCCAAGCCACACATACTGTATTCATTGCTGAATAAAGAAATTTTGAGATTTTATAATATTAATAATAGCTCCAAAGAGATCAGCTAGATGATTATGAAGGATGAGAGAAGGTGTCTTTGTCATTAATAACTTTGTTCTGATTTCTTTCAAATCTGAGATTAACACATTTATTTATTTATTTTAATGTGGTGAATGATCTGGATTGTGCATCCCTGGCAGAAATAGAATGCGATTCAGTTAATGGAAAGTTCTATTTAAACAATCAGTCCAATGACCAGATGCTTCTAAAAATACATTGCGGGTTCTGTGTGTGTGTGTATGTAATACATACACAACATACATTATATACAACACACACACGCAAACATTTGATAGCATCATGTTTTTTAGTACGTGGCTTGTTTTGATTCACTTGAGATATTTGGGAGGGCAGTGTTGTGGCTTTGAAGGTTTTTATAGGTTTAAATTAGAGCCAAGCGAAAGCAGCAATTCTCAAATCATAGTAAATGTAAGTCAAACTTAGTCCAGTTTCCCTACAGTGGTCTAGACATGAGGTCATTTAATTCACACCTCTTCCTCAGAGCATGATCGTCCTTTCCTAAAACATCCCAATCAACCGTTTGTCTAATGTGGCATTTCTATCACTGGAAGTTTTCAAATGCAAAACTTTTTTTTGGTAATTTCTTCCAGTCCTTAACCACGCTCAGACTTGAGAAGTCTGTCTTAATGTAGTCCAATCTACATTTTCCTTGTTGTCATTTCAGACCATAACTTCTTAATCTCAAGATTAACTTCCATCCTCTTTACAACCCCTTTTGTATTTTGTGCTTAGTTGATTTGAAGCACAAAGTTTCGGTTTACTTTTGCTAAGTGAAATATTTTGACTTGGTTCAACCTGGTTTGGTTTTCCATTGGAAAAATCCAGGTTCAATAAAACCTCTTTCTTGCACAGAAAATCCTAATAAGGATGAATTTGTTGTTGTTGTTGTTGATTTTCAAGTGGTTTGAGGACACTGGGGCATGTCTGCACATGCTACAATGCATTCTGATTAGACTGCTTCAGAGCAGACTCAATTATTCTAATGTCCATATGTTTCAAAATGGTGGCAAAGGACCTTTAACCAAAGCTTATTTGACAAGCTTGTCAAATGAACTTTAGTTAAAATTTCTTTGCTGTCATCACTGCCATTTTAAAACAGAGGACACTGAATACATGAGATCCTGCAGGCATTTCAATTAAATTGGCTTATGTGAGCCAGCATAAATAAAATGCCTCCCTCCCCTGCCCACTCTGAAGCACGTGTATAGGTGCCCTGGGAAGCCATCCCCTTCTCTGAATACAGGAAGAAGATTGAAAGGCAGGTAGAAGTATAATTTAAAATGTTGGCACCCAGGGAACCCTGCTGGGGATTGAGGGAGCACTTACCTCCTTACGCAGCTGCTGCTGCCTTGGCTCAATATTCTCCAACACAGGTTTGGTAGTGGGACAGGCTCCCTGAGGGAGACCAGTATGGTTTTAGCCCAGTCAACTCTCTCTCCACCACCACAAGCTTTGCTACTGAAGATAGGGTCACTAATGTCAATCTAAACCAATGGTGGCCAACCTTTTTGCCCCATGGGCCAGATGAGTCATGTCTGGTTGGTCTGCAGTCCAGATGCAGCTGGTGAGCCTCACCCAGTGTATATAGAAGGACACAGCTTGGCCCTGATCCGACTGTGCAGAGGACGCATCCCAGCTTTGCTCTGGCTGCACAGTGTAAGGGGCAGTCCAGGCCCAATCTACCTCAATGTCCCAGTCTAGCCCCAATCTGGTCACAAAAGGGGTCCCAGGCCCAAACTCCACATGGATGTGTGGGGAGGTACAAGCCTGGCACTGATTGAGCCATGTAGGAGGGTGTTTCCCAGGCCCTATGTGTCTGTGCAAGGCTTGTTACTTTGGCACCAGGGGAGGGGGAGCAGTATTAATTGTCGCTGCTCCCCTACTTCCATACTTCCTGACCTGTGGGGAGCCCTGCGGATCAGCTACCATGGCTCCATCGGCTAGATTTGGCACATGGGCTGGAGTTGAACACCCGTGTCTAAACCCTCGCACACATGCCACGATTTGTATCATTGTCTTTTGGTGGCTGTGGTGTTCTTTTTTTAACACAGGAAATATTTTGTCTCGGGTAGTAATGTCTACAATATATTTGATGAAGGTATCTGAGTAGAAGGGGTAATATAATGTATGTATTGCTGTACAGGTCTGATTGTGCAGAAGATCTTTGTACATCCTTATCGGGCTGTTTGGGATGAGAACTGCATTTATTATCCATTGAGGACACAAAGCAGTATGCCCTGATCTGCTCGCCTTTGTCTCAGAAGGAACAATGGTTGCAATAGTAATATAGTGCAGAGGAAAGCCATGAAAGGCACCGTGTTATCAAATAGTCAAGATGTATATACTGTGTGCCATTTGTTTTAATATCTAGTTAAATCACGGAAAACAGTTTGACATTTGGAACACGTTTTTATTTTGAGAATCTATTTTTAATTTCTTTTGATTTGTATTTTTTCAGAGATACTGAAAACATTATCAATAAAGTTACAAAAATATATACTTTTCTACAAATCTAGCTTTTGATTAATTTAAAATATCAGTAGCATTTTTGATAGGGTTTCAATAATTGTTTCAAGGCATTTTGAAAGCGAAAATTGACCCCCCCCCACTGGAAAAGGTCACTAGTGTTGGCAACTCCCCCTTCAGCCCCACCCCTTTGTTCTTTTTGACCAAAGTCAAGTTTATTAATAAATGGGGGAAAAAAAATCTACTAGGACTCTCAGAATGCCATTTGTAATATAGAAATACATTGTCTTAGTATAGGATCTTAACAGTAATCAGTACGGATCAGTCACAGGACAGGTAATGCCCATCCAACTAAGAGGAATTTTGAAAAATTCTGGTATCATAAATTTAGAAGCTTTTCTAGCTAATGTCCATTTTGGGTATAAGCTAAAGTAGAAGCACTTATTTAAAAATAGATTAAATTAAATTAATTAGGTGATTCATAAAGAATCAACTTGGACCAGTTAAACCCAGTAAATAAGCCAGGGTTAAGTATGATGGATCAACAGCGAGATATAAGACAAAATGTCGTGTATGCATCACTACCAAATCTTTCTCTCCTTCACATGCATACAATGGTTTGTTTTCTTAATACTTAATGAAAACATTTCTGCTTTACTTTTCTCTGGGTTAGAGATATCAGGGGAATAAAAAAAAGCAGTCATGAGGCTGGTGCTGGGAGAGCCTTATCTCCCAGCTCAGACACTGCAATTGTGGAACAGGGGCTGGGAGCTCCCTGCTGGCAGGGCAGGGGGACATTGTTCCCACCCAGGCTCTGGTGGTGGAGCCCACCCTGGCAACAGACAGCTCCCAGGGGTAGGGAGAAATGTCCCAACCCCCACCAGGAGACAGAAGTCTCCTAGCACCTGGGCTAGTACCTAGGGAGAACCTAGAGATCTTCCTGGATGTTGCAAGGGCTTGTTGCAGGACTGCAGGGAGCTGAAGCAGTCTGCTGCTAGGAGCATCAAATCTGCTCCCACTTGTCTCCTTTTGTAGACACATGGCTGGGAGAGTTTACTCTTCAATAGTTTACTCAAGAGTAAACTGGTCCCAGATTATTTGTAGATGATCCCACATTTATCATTGACATTCAGCAATTTCTTCATATAATAGTCTAATAGTTAGACCACCCATTTCAAGACTGGGAAACTTGGGTTCTCAGCCTCAAGACATTCCATTATTCTGTCTTTTGTCTGTCTTCCCTACATCAGCTAACTCTTTAAGATAATAATTTTTATCATTTGTGTTACATTAACACTTAGACACTAAACAAGATCCCAACTCCATTCTGATAGATGTTGTAGAAAGTGATAAATGCTTTTTCCAATAGAATTTTTAATATAAACAGATAAGGTTGGGGGTGAAAACCAGCTGCCACTGCTCCCATTGTTCAGGCTGCAGCAGCAGCTTGGGTCTCCAGATTCCCCCTCCCACCTTCAGCTTTCATTTCCTGCCCCCACCCCAGGAGGCAGAGCACACTGTAGCTCAGTCTAGCTGGTGGGGTGGAGTTCACATCCAGGAAGCTGAGGGTGGGTGTGGGGCACCCGTGTGGTCTAGCACAGTGCAGTGTGCAGGCACCTATACAGTGTGCAGCCCACAGGACCTATGGTTTGCACTGGGTGTAGTTCCCATAGTATACAGCCCCTACTGGTGTGTGCTCCACCACCCCTCCAACCACTCAGAGTATCATAGAAGTAGGGTCAGAAGGGACCCTGTAGATCTTCAAGTCTGACACCCTGCCTGGGCAGGAGGGAAACTGGGCTCAAGTGACCCCCAACCAGGTAGGCATTGAGCCACTTCTTAAAGACCCCCCCAGGGAAGCCAGCACCACTTCCCTTGGAAGTTGGTTCCAGATCCTAGCTGCCCTTACTGTGAAGCAGTTCCTACGGATGTCTAATCTGAACCTACCCTTCAACAAACTGTGGCCCCTATTCCTTGTTATCCCAGGGATGCTAGGGGAAACAAGGGCTCCCCCAAACCCTTCTGGTCCCCCCTAGTGAATGTATAGGCAGTCACCAGGTCCCCCCTTAGCCTTCTCTTGTGAAGGCTGAACAGGTTCAGTCCCATAGCCTTTCACTGTAGGGTCTGCCCTGCTGTCCCCGGATCATGCGGGTGGCCCTCCTCTGAACCCTCTCAGTGTTGTCCACATGCCTTTTGAAGTGGGGTGCCCAGAACTGGATACAGTACGCCAGGTGTGGTCTGACCAGTGTCACATAGAGGGGGAGGATCACCTCCTTAGTCCTACTTGAGATGCATCTGTGGATGCACGATAGAGTCTGGTTAGCCCTGCCGACCGTGACCTTGCATTGTTGGCCTATGTTCATCTTGGAGTCAGTGATGACTCCAAGATCCCTTTCTGCCTCCGTGCTCTCAAAAAGGGAATGTCCCATCTTGTGTGTTGATGGTTACTACTGCCCAAGTGCAGTACCCTGCACTTGTCTGTATTGAAACGCATCCTGTTTTTGTTAGCCTATCCTTGCAACCTATCCAGGCATTTCTGCAGTCTTTCCCTTCCTACTAGCATGCCCACCTCACCCCAAATTTTGGTATCATCAGCAAATTTGGACAGGTTCCTTTTCACTCCATTGTCCAAATCACTGATGAAGAAATTGAACAGTGCGGGCCCAAGCACCGACCCCTGGGGGACTCCGCTGCCCACTTCCCCCCAGGTCGACTATGACCCGTCCACCACCAGCCTCTGAGTATGACCTTTCAGCCACTCAGCAGTCCATCTGACCATGTAGGCATTGATGCTACAGTTGCCTAGCTTTTTAATGAGGATGGGGTGGGAGACGGTGTCAAAGGCCTTGCTGAAGTCCAGAAACTACATCCACAGTGACACCCGCATCCAATGCTTTTCTGACCTGATCATAAAAGACAATCAGGTTGGTCTGACATGACCTGTCCCTAATGAAACTGTGCTGGTTGCCCCTGAGCATCATCCCTGATGTCTGCCTATCACAGATGTGCTCCTTGATGATCTTCTCAAAGAGTTTCCCAAGGTTGAGGTAAGACTGATGGGCCTATAGTTGTCCGGATCCTTCCTCCTCCCTTTCTAAAAATGGGGACCACGTTGACGATCTTCCAATCATCTGGCACCTGGCCTGAGCACCACGAGCGCTCCTAAAGCCATGCCAAGGGCCCTGCAATAACCCCTGCTAGCACCCTCAACACCCTGGGGTGGAGAGCATCCAGACCTGCTAACTTGAACACGTCCAGCCCTTCCAGAAGCACTTTAACCTGGTCCTTCTCACCCTTAGGTCTTGAGGCATTCCCCCTTGAGTCTGTCTTGAAACACTGTGGGGGAGGCCCAGTCCCTGCACAAGAAAAGAGACGTGAAAAATTTGTTAAAGAGGTATGCCTTCTTCTCTGGCACAACCACCAGATTGCCCAGCACATCTTACAGGGGCCCCACATTTCCCGGTGCCTTCTTCATCCTTCCTATATATTTGAAAAAGGAGTTTTTATTATCTTTGACTTTGGATACTTTGGACAGCTCTGAGCTTGACTGTACAATAGTTCATATCTGTTATCCACTTAGACTGTATAATGTGCAGTGGCTGGACAATACATGTCATGTGCCTAGCACAGTGTCACTTCATTACTGGCTCAGACCTTTAAAACAAATAAAGGAGAGGAACTCAGGCAAAACAGGTGTCACCAAGTTTTGCTGTTACTCAAATACTTGGATGAGGATTCCCAAACCAGCACATGAATCCTGGCCTCTTATTAAAGTCCTTGTGACTCTCTATGGGTAAAAACATGAACTAAGTCTTTCCTAAGACACCTTTGACAAGCCAGTATTCCTACTCTTTTATTATTGTTATTTCTATATCCAACCCAGTAATTCCTGGTATTGAAAAAGTAGCTAGAAAAGTTGACCCATGAAAGTTTTAGAGATTACATCTCAGAACTTTTCAGAGTTTCCAGCATCCCGTTATAGTTCTTCAATTTTCTGCACTGTGGTGTATAATGCCAAGCCTCTGGTAATGCCTACAATATCCCTGCTGCAGGTCAGGGGCTGCCTGCTATGTCCCAGGTTATTTAAATGGTAGAAACACAAGGACCTTGCTGCAAGGGCCACAGTATTGCAGACAGGTTCAGCATCTGCCACTGTATAGTCTATTTATTACAGATTTAGAAATGTTAAAAAGAGTTTGAGAGACAAAAAGGAATAACAAAAATAAATTATTTCAGTGAAGTATTCTCCAAGGCTGACTTCATCCAGCATTTATATGCAGGAATTGTTTATAGTGTATCAAGCTGCATAAACTTGTATACTAATTCTTAATTGTGGTATGCAGTCTGTGACAACCATCTGTTTAGAATGCTACATTTTTTTTCTCATTCAGTCTCAGTGAAATTAAAATATTGACAGGAACAATTTCTACAGGGTGAACAAGTTAATAGAGGAGCTGAAGTTATGTATTTTTTTTTAATTCAAGTTATAATGCATACACACATGCACCTCAAGCAAGACACATTTTTAACACAAATATGGACATAATACAAAAAGCAAGAATAAATAGATTTTTCTAATCTCTTGCAAACTTAGACGTTTAGAAACAAAAGCCATATATCACATTTATTAATTCAATAGTATAATATGGAATTTACTAAGAAAATAGGAAATAAGTATTGACTTGATTCTGACTTCAATAGAGCTGTGGAAAAAAATGCAAAAGCATGCAACCCTTTGTTGTATTTCCTTGATGGAACATTTGGATATTCTTATATATTGCAGTAGAATAACTTTGTATGAGGTCTCAGGGGGGTTGTAATGACTGTTCCTACTCTGGCTTAGGGAATTGGTAATGGGATCCAAATCCTTTTATCTGTAAATTACTGGTTAAAATCCAGAATGGGACAGTGCTAACCAAAAGTCATTACCATCTGATGCCTCTTCAGTGGTATATGGGAAAAGAATTTGTGGTCTCCATTCAGCTCCTAATGGACAGGTGTCCATGTCAGAAAACCATCACCATAATTGTATGTAATTAGCATCCATTTTGACAGTGGGTGCAAGAGGCAGCAGACTGACTGGACATAAAGAATGAATTTCCTTGTTGATATAAACAGTAAACCGTAAAAATCAGTGCCACTTGGCCATAGGATGTGGGAAAACATGTATTCCCTGTACTTGCAGTTGTTCAGTAGGCAAAGCTGGAATCCAGACTCAATGACTAACGTCCCTGCACAGTTCATGAGCTCTGCGTCCCTTTTTAGAAATCAGAGGGCCAGAACTTCTCCCTGTGTAAACTGAAGGCAGTGATTCGATGCCAATGCATACGAGCTGAGGATATGCCCCAAAACTGAAGAACTGGTAAAGCCATGGTAAATTCCCATTGTTTGCCTATACACATGCTTGGAAGGGGGTGGGATGTGTGTGTAGGGGGAAGCATTTTAATTACAGCAGTTCCCAGACAGCCACTCGAACTAAAACAGATTGCTATCATGTGTATTAAACCCCTGCATATTTCAGAATGGTTGTGGGACCCTTCATCTAAAGCTTCTTTAGAAAGGTTTAAATAA
>JAGPOW010003395.1:38253718-38268204 GCA_030014935.1 Caiman crocodilus | reverse complement strand
GAGGCCTGGGAACTGTTGCTGTCACAGGCAGGTCCCTGCCCTGTGCCTTGATTGGGTGATTGAGGCACAGGGCTTGGAAAGAGCTGCAGGGCTGCGGTAGGTGCCAGCCTCCTGCCCTGATCTGCTGGTGGGGCAGCTAGCAGTGAGCAATCCTGCCCCTCCCCTGCAGCTCTTTCCAAGTGCCCTGTCTGTGATTGGGGATCTGAGGCCACGAGCTCCCTGCTGCTGTGACGGGGACATTTTCTCTGCCCTGGCAGCAGGCAAGTCTGTCTCCTAGCCTACCCTAGCCTGGTGTCCAACAGTTTGGCTGTCTCCTAGCCTGGTGCTCCTTGCCAGCCCCTGGGCTAGCACCCATGGGAGCCTAGAGCTCTCCCTCGTGGTGGCAGGGTCCCATTTCAGGGCTTCAGGAAGCAGGAGCAGTTTGCTATTTGTAGTCAATCTGCTTCCACTTTCCTGCACATGTAGATACCTGCCCGGGAGCATTTACTCACGAGTAGTTTACTTGTGAGTAAACTGCTTCCACATCAAAGGCCTGTGTAGAGACGCCCACTCAAAATCAGTTTTCTAAATCTTTTTATTTCAGAAGATTTTCATCACTGCATAGAAGATTTTATGGGAGATTTTTTTTACATAAAAAAAATTGAAGTCATGCCTGCACTTTTAATCTCTAGTTCATTCTTCATTTTTCTAATACATTTGTATTTTTGTTAAAAAAAAGTACTATGAGCAATTAACATAATGCATATACGATGTATTATTTTTGTTGTTAATCATAGCAGGTCATTGATCCATCTCTTTTTGCATATAAGAAGCTAAATATGGCATGCAGTGGGTACTCCATCTGAAAAGAAATTCATTGGGCCTGTTTCTAAACACAAACCTTGGTCTAATAGAAAGAACTACGTCCAATAAAGATGTAGATGTATAAAAGTCACAACAGGCACCCTGCTTTGAAATACTAGGTTAATAAAACATACAATACAATGTGTATTTACCACGTTAAAGTAGATTGTGTTTGCCAACATAATAAGATCAGCTTGTGGAATTTCCATTTTACACCTAAAACAAAAAATGGTACAACAGGGACTGCTGCATGGTACACAGTCCTTAGGTCAGCATCATTGGAAAGATTCCCATCTGGTTGGGTTAAAGGCTTACATTTTTTAAAGTAAAGGTAGAATTAATTTAATATAGACATATCCTCTGGTCTCCTCAGGCTTGTTTACAGAACCTCACAATGAGCATAGAGCATAGTACCCGGGACCTCACCCCTATTCCCATTTTCCACACTCCATTTGAATTACATGCCCACCCTTCTGTGCATTTAGAGATAAAGGTATACTGTTCTCTAACATTACAATACTCCAAATGGTGGGAAGAGATGCCACCTAGTGATTGATCTCTTGCTATGTCTGCTCTATCACTGCTGCATTCCTTGGCTGATCATGCTATCCACTCAGCTGTAGACAAAGAGCAGGACAGCATGGCTTCAGAAAACCACCCAATTATGTGCCAACCAACAGGCTCCCTTTTGATTTAATGTGCCATCTCTGTCTGTATCTTAATACTGTCCTTACTGAATTGCTTTAATTAACATTGTTTAGGTTGCTGGAGGAACGTGGACATCTAGATGCAGATTGATTATCCAATACTGAACGATCCTTGCCATGTTAGTCACTCATTAATTCCCACCAATCTTTTAGCAACTAGAGAAATACACACACGAATATATAAGAGCATAATCTGAATCTGCTTCATCTAAAAGGTGTCACCTGAGATGGTAAAGTCAACTGGAATGTCTGGTACCTTTTTTTTAGTTTGAGGACAGAAGAAATTGCAGCTAAATTCAAATGGGTAAAGAGAATAAGAAATGGAAAATGTTTAGGTGTAAAGGCTATGCAAGCAACGTGGATGAGTTGATTGCTTTTCAAGGCATTACTACGCAACTGGGATCTTCATAGACTCATCTGTGGAAGGATTCTTCATAACCTTCTCCAGTCCCAGTGAAAACAAATGTCTCCCTTTTATGAAGGGCAATATGACCAAGAGATCACAAGCACTAGAATTTAACAATGGATGGGGCATAACAGTGAGAAGCTCTTAATTTGGTTTTGTAGGCAGTCTGTCTTTACAGACTTGATAGGTCTTCCTTGTCTTGTATAGCAAGAATTATGGCCTTGTCCATCTCTGCCTTTTTACTCAGACTCATGATATATCATGCTGGGCACATATATACATGTGTCTTACTGCATGTAGACTAATTTCATGCACATTAAAGCATCACCATCTACACATACACTGCAATTAGTGTGCAGTAGATTAATTTGCTTCAGTGTAGGATAGTTCTGTCAGACGCAGGGACTGTCCTACACCATAGTAAATTACTGCACTTAAATGCATGTGTAGATAGGGGTGTAGGTTGTAGCCATGTGTAGATAGGGTGCATCTACATATGTTCCTATGGCAACATTGTTACTGCACCGTGTGGCGCATGGTTATTTTTAGCAGCCAATTTGCCATAGCAGTGCTGTATACCAGGGGAGTGCATCATTACAGTGAAGTAGCTTCTGCATCACGATTCATGCCCATGGAGGCTACATCACTATAGTCTGTTGCTATGGTGATATAGCATTGCATGTAGATGTTCCCATAGTGATGTTGGGATTAGTTTACTGTGGCTCAAGTTGAGCTGGAGTATATTCAGTTGCACTAATTGGATGTGTAGATATGCCTACTGATCCACAATTGATGACTCAAAAATGAGATTGCTTGCCAGTGATACCCAGAAAGCACAAACAAATCCTCATCAGCATTCTCTCACAGTTGAGGATTATTGTCGTCCATTATTGTCTTATCTATACATTTGAAGATAGCTGATCAGGCCAATCAGGATTGAAAGGTTCTATTGCAACTTGGGTACATGTTTCTGTGCATGGTGGGTGGCTCTGGATTCTTGGTTTAGGCCATGACATGCTCCCACTTCTCCATCTCCTGTTGTCATTGTGAGTTTTCCAAGTATTGAGATCCTTGCAGAGCTCTGTTTTCATTTGGGGTGGTACTGAACAATAGTCTCCCATGAGTTGATGTCAATGTTTCATTTTTTTAAGCTGGTCTTGGTGACATCCTTGAAGTGCTTTCTCTGCTCTTCTCTTGAGTATATGAGCTGGGAGAAAAACCCTCTGCCCTCCTCTTGAGACTGAGCTGGGAAAAAAACTTGGTTCAGAAGTCTTGATTTGGACATCTTGATAAGTAGCCATCACAGTGAAGTTAATGTTGGTTGATCATCCCTACAATGCTTATGGTGTTTGCTTGTGAGAGGATGCTAACATTGGTGCATCTGTCTTCTCACTGGATTCAAAGGGTCTTCCACAGTTGGCATTGACAGTACCTCCCCAGTGACTGGAGGTGTCTCTTATATGTTGTCCATATCTCAACTTCATACAGTAAAGTAGGGATCACGACTGCTTGATAAAACATGAGCTTGATTTAAAATTTGTCACAATCTTCAAACACCCATTTCCTCAGGCATCCAAAAGCTGCACTTGCACATTTGAGGCAATTTTGGATTTCTTTATCAGTGACTGCAAGAGAGAGCTTCATTGAGTATTTCCTCTACCTTAGTTCTCCAGATTCTCACAATAAATATGAATTACTGGAGATAGACACGTCTCATTAAGAATTTGTTTATGGAGAACCTTAGTCTTCTGAAAGTTAAGTGTTAGTCCCTTTTTCTTGCATGCCTTGGTAAAGAAATTTGACGATTGCCTCAAGTTCTGTTTCCAAGTGAGCACACACTACTGCAACATCAGTGTACTGGCACTCAATGATTGAGGTTGGGTTTGATTTTGACTCACAGTCAGATTACCATCCATTTGGTAAGTTAGCTCCACTCCAAGTCAAAGCTTTTGGTGGTCAGAGGTAGAATTGCAGTAAGGAATATCAAGAAAAGTGTTGGAGTTATGATGCAGCCTTACTTAACACCAGTCTTAACCTCAAAAGGATCTGTAATAGATCCATTACTTAGAACTAGTGCTTTCATACTATCGCAGAGCAAGATAAGAATGGTAATGAATTTCATTGGACATCTGTACCTCAGAAGGATCCTCCACAGCACTTCTCAGTTGACAGAGTTGAAAACTTTCATGAGGTCTAAGAAGGCAATGTAGATGGGTTTATGTTGTGCCTGGCACTTTTCCTGCAGCTGGTTAGCTGTGAAGATCATGTCAGTTGTGATTCTTGATGCCCTAAACCCACAATGAGATTCCAGGAGGAGTTCTTTAGCAAGTGGAAGGAGAGAGTTCAGGAGGTTTCTTGCCATGATCTTTGCTGTGTTGGACAGCATGGTGATTCCTTTACAATTTCTACAGTCAGATTTGTCTCTTTTTCTCGAAGAGTATCATGATCATGGGGTCCCCGAGATCATCTGGGATTTCTTCCTCAATCCAGCTTCTTAAGATTAGGGCATGTAGCTGTGATGTAAGTTCTTCTCCCCCTTGCTTGAAGATTTCAGCAGGGATTCCATCTGCTTCAGATGCCTTGTCATTCTTCATTTGCTTGATGGATTTTCTCACTTTGTCAAGGGTTAGAGGGATTCCAAGATCATCTCTGACTGGATGTTGAGAACACACTCATTGACAACAGAGTCTTGATTGAGAAGGTTTTCATATGCTCCATCCAAGAGGCATTGATGACTTCCCTTTCCTTGATCAAGTCTTCTTTATCCTTGGGTCCCAAGGGGCTTGGTCCCTGAGTGCTTGGACTATAGGTGGCTTTGGTGCCACTAAAGAACCTTGAATATCATGGATGTCAGTGAGATGTTGAATCTTCTTACCCTTATCTTCCCACCATCTTGGGATCTCCTTGTCTTCCCACTATCTTCATATTGCAGGTCCTCCTTTGGACCTCTGCCTAGTTTGTTGGTGATTCAGTTTCTTTTGCTTGGAGTAGATGTCATTCTGCCAAGCAGAAAAGGGTACACACTAGCAATCAATCAACTCTTGGATTGCTGACTTTCTCCCATTGTTATTGATTGGAATTCATCAGTTTTTTGTAGAGGTACTAGTGGAAGAGATCATTCCTGATTGGGTCATTCAGTCCTTCAATGTTGACCTTCTGTCAGCATTGCTTTTCCTGCAGCCATCATTTGGGAGCCAGTTTGACTGACATAACCAAGTGGATTACTTAGTAGTCTCTCCAGCAATTGTCAGCTTGTCAGATTACAAAGATGTCTGCATCACTTGAACTATCCTGGTGATGAAAGAATGAATTTCTCCATACATGAAACCTGGGAGGATTAATGCTAGTCCTTGTGATAAGCATACGGTGTTACGCAGCCATTATGTACTTGATGGTGAAAGAGCATGACTATTTTGCAGACATCTTAAAAACAAAACAAAAAGAGCCATGTGAATCTGTAGTTCAAAAACTGAGCAAATAAATATATGTACCTGCCTAACATACAGTATTGCAAGCATCCCTTTTTCAGTCTGAAGTAGCACAAATTGAAACACCTATTTAGAAGAAGAAAAGCTACCGTATACAACTTTTAAACATTTCTCAATTAAATGCTAGCTATGTTGACAGACTTATGAAGTCATAATGCACTTGGGGTTGTTGGCTGCTCCAAGGAATTGGGGGCAATAGGGGAAAAGATATCAGTTGTCCAACTAATGAATACATTCACAAATCAGTATTCAAGTATATATTTTGAACTTAGACCTGAAATGCTGATACTAGAAATGAAAGATAATCATTCACTTTCCCAGAACTATGCCTAGCATAAAGCTGGATATTACCTAGCAGGCAATACAACCAAAGTAGCCTCTGCAGACACATTACTGAACTGGAGTGTGCTGGCTGTTTATAAGCATTTGCCATAACAGCCAGATTGTCAGAGTTGAACAAAACTCTGTTGTTTGCCAACTGCTGACCCCAAATGGCCATTGCCATCAGCAGAGGGGAAAAATTCCAAGTACATGATGTCTAGTCTTAGCCTTGCCAAGAGCTGTTTCTGTAACCACTGAGCTGCACACCAAGTCTCCTTAAAACTCAAAAGCTTTTCTGGATGTCAAATCAGAGCAAAACTACATATCAAATGTAACGTATATGATGACCAGACACAACCCCCGATTAGGATGCATGTTCTGCATTTTTTTCAAAATTGTATTAAGCGATACAAAATTACATGTATGTGTTTCTCTGCCCCCCCCGGCCCCCTTTGCTCCCAAAGTGACTTCATTTATCTCTTTATGTAGAATGCTCAACCTGGACACAGCTTTCTTACGTGCAAAATTCAAATGGGATCACCTCTGCAGCTGTTAGAAATATAGTTTACAGTTCTAAACTGCCTTTACTACATCATTCAAACATTTAGAGTTTAATGAAAGGTAAACTAACTTCTAGGGCTGTGCGAAGTTTTGTGCGGTGTTTCATTTCAAAGCTGTTTTGATGTATTTCAAACATGAAATAGTGAAATCAAAATGAAACAAAAGACTTTGAAACAGCTTTGAAATAAAACGAGGGAACTTGAAACATTTCAAAAGTTTTGAAACATTTTGAGTGGCAAAATCAGGCTTTCTGGCTTCAGTGCTGGTCCCAGCTGGCAGCATCAGCTCTTCTCTTCTGGGAGGCAGATCGGGGGGGCTCACCCACACCCCAGGGAGAGCTGTGGGGGCTGTGCCAGATTCCTCCCAGGGGTGTGGGCCCCTGATCTGCATGCCAGATGACAGACTGGCACTAGGCACAGCCTGCATCCGGAGCTGAGATGATCGGTGTTGCTGCTGGCCCCAGGTGGCAGCAAGTGGCTCCTGACATTACACTCAGACTGGGGGTGTGCATCCCTGGGAGGACTCCAGAACAGCCCCCACAACCCTCCTGGGGGTGCTAGCAAGCCTCTGATCTGCACGTGGGATGACAGGAGCTGGGTGCTCCTGCCTGGGGCCAGTGGCAGCACCAATCTTCCCAGCACCAGTCCCAGGTGGCAGCACCCAGCTCCACCATCTGGCAGGCAGATTGGGGGCACACCCCCCCAGGAGGACACTGGCATAGCCCCTGCAGCCCTCCAGGGAGTATGGGCAAGCCCCCAACTGCCTGCCTGCCAAATTTTATGATTCCCCATTATACCTTGTGGGCAAAGTGGCGTTGAAACAGTCTTGACAAAATGAAATGCAACAGTGATTTCAAAATGAAACAAAACTTGAAACAAAATGCTGCTCCGTCGAAACAGAAGTTGAAGCAAAGCAATGCTGTTTCACACAGCTCTACTGACTTCCAGGTGCTCATAATCAAACTAGAAAAACTTTGTTTTATGACTTTTCTGTCTTGTCCAGTGTATAGACAACTTCTGTCCTAAACAACTCTAATGGTCATTGGTAAGCAAACATTGTCAACTTGTTTGACAATTCAACAACTTGTTTGACAATTGAATTTGACAATTCAAACATTGTCAACTCTTTTCTACTATTAAATTAAGCTTAGATGAGACATAAATGTGAAGCATACCTTAAGGAGCAGGCAGTTGTGAGTTCAGCTTTTGTTGAAAGAGCTGTGATGTCACAGCTTTTGCAATTTGACACAGATGTCATATTCAGGAACTACCAATTGATATGTTGCTGTCTGCTGGAACTCTAAATCCAAGGCAAGATTAAGTAAAATATTGGCCAGTTTTACTCGGTTGTGTTTCCAATTGAAAAGGATTTTGTTTTTTGATGTTGATACATATTAAATTAAATTTTGTATCTTTCATGGAGTTACACTGGAGGTGCTCAGCCTTACTCAGAGTTTTAGACAACCTTACATTGTGATCTTGAGTTTTACCTTGTATTTTGAATTTGAGTGAATCTCAGAGGTCAAAGCAACCTTGGCTGAAACCACTGAATTTAACCTTCCTTAGGGCTGAGGCCATGTAAAAGTACCACTTGCTGTTCATGCTTTCATCATTTAATTATATGTCATTTTAATTGTAAAAATACTTTAGCATCCAAAATAAGGAGTAGGATTCCCTTGTCCTAGGTATTGCACAAATAAAGCAAAGGCAGTTCCTGCTTCCAAGGACTTGTAATATCAGTTTCAAACAATATTCAACAGGTAAATAAGACAGATGGCAAGGGTGATGAATAGACAAAGTTAATAGCAATGACAGACACATTTATAGAAGTTAGTAGGTACAGGTGGTCACTAATATAACTAGTGCCAGATGTTGAGGATTTGTAGGCCTTACAAAAAAGGCAACTTAACTTCCTGGCACCAAATTAATTCTGGTTTATTTGAGCCCAAATTCAAACTCCTTATAGAAACTGGTCAAAATTTTGAGATTTATGTATCAAAACATAAGTGAGACAAATGTGCTTAGTTTTTGTTCTGTATTGGTTGAGACAAAATCAAAGCCTTTACATTTTTGTAGCTGTTCACACTGTTTTTCAGGCATATAGAACTTGCCAGTTTTTGAAAATTCCAGTATAATTTACGTCTAAGAGTACTTTCCTATGTTGTAATAAGGCAGGTATCATGAATGATGTGGGTCATGTAGTTAAACAATCAATAATCATGGCTTTGGCAAAAAAAAAAAAAATACCAACTCCATTGACAGAAATCAGAAAGCGGGTGGTAAACACTCCCTTTTGCCAATTTATGACAGGTTTATTACAAGCAGAACCTTATTGAATACTTGATCTTAGTGGAAGAAACCAATGATCATAAAAACGAGCCCTCTTCTTGCAGTGATGAACAGTATAGGACTCAATATGGTGATTCTTATTCATGTTTTAGGGATAAAACCCTAGACTGGGGAAAGAGATCCATTCTTTGCCCAGAAAAAGCAATTCCTGGATATTCTGACTAATTATAGCTCAAAGTAAAAGTTTACAGAAAACAGATTTTGTTTGGTTTTATCAGATGCTTCCAGGACCATGCTTTCAGTAGGTGACACTAACTTTCTGATGGCAGTGCACATTTGGGAGAGAAGTTAATGAATATTCTTTTTGGCCCACGTTTTGTATACAAATGAAAGCTTAAAATATTTTTTTTGAGGGGGGAGGCTGTAAAATAGGGATAACAGCAACATTCACTATTTCATTATGACAGGTTCTAATTAAAGTCAGTCAAAAAAAATGTCAGTAGAAAATTTTTCCATCAAAAGCTGTTTTATGGAAACTAAAATGTTTTGTATCATTTCAAGAGTTCCCAGATACAAAATGGAATTGAGAAAAAGAGAGATTCTCTCAGAATAATTCATAGCCCAGGGGTTAGGACACTTACCTGAGATCTGCTTGATTTGGAACAGAAGCAGGAACCTGGGTTCGACTGAGTGTGCTAAGTACTGGGATATTGGCTATTCTTAGCAGGTTTTCTATCCTTAATGATGTACATGATTTGTGGAGTCCTGATGAATGTATAATAGCATCAATGGGTGCATCCACACAGCCCTTTGAGATGCTGCAAGGGTGTAAAAAAAAAAACCCAACCCCACGGGGGGTGGGAGAAGTGGGGCAGGCCATGGTTCTGGACTATGCCCTTAGGCAACTGGAGGCTTGGTCCTGCACGTAGATATTACGGTAGCTAGACAGAGCATCTCTGTGGTTGGCCCTCACCCCGGTGCTGAAGCACACTGCCTGCCCATGCAGGGAGCTGGACCCAAGCTCCAGCTGGTAAGTAGGAGGAGGGGACCATGGGGAGGACCCCCCACTGGCCCTGTCTACTCCAGCAGGCCCCCTGATGGCTGCCCCCCATTTTCTGTCCTGCCCAACCCCATCTCCCACCTGCCCTGCAAGCTCCCCCACCAGGCCCCAGCATCCCAGCAATTTAAAAAAAAATGGGGGGGGCTGTGGCCCTGTGGGGGGCAATCTGTAAGCTGTGCAGGAGGATGCATCTTGCAGAGAGAAGGGGACCCACCCCGCCTAAGTAGCCCCCCCACATAGAGTCCTCCCACAATCTACCCACATATCTCACAGCCACCCCACATCCCTCCACAGCCACCTACATTCGCTCAGCACACCCCCTGTGTGCCCAGCTGGGAGCCAGGATGAGACCTGTTGGCAGAAGCTGTGCTTGCAGGGGCAGCTGTTCCCACATCCTGGTTAGTGAAGAAGTCACAGGGAGCTCTAACTGGTAAGAAAACCAAAGACAAGCAGCAAAACATAGGTATTTAGAATTAATGTTATTATCATGATAGACATACTGGTAGGCTTCCAAATTGCTTTAACACTGTATATGTAGAATAAAACATTGCCCAACTGAGCTCTCTCTCTCATAGATAGATAGATAGTGTTTTTTTGTTTTAATTGTGGAGGAACTTGGATTTCAAGGTATTTTACAAAGTGACTTTGGGATTTTTTTATCAGGGATTTTTTAGTTTTCAAATGGGAAACACCAGAATTCCTGCTACAGAGGCAAGTGGCAGGAGTCAGGCAGAGGAGCCTAGTCAGAGCTGGCACCTTGGACCCAGCTGAAGGTGGCTGACCTCCTGGACAATTGGGGCTAGGAGGACATATTTTGACAGTTCAGAGCAGGCCACCACACTGGGAAAATCTTTTGGGCAATAGGTGCCCAGATGGCCAGGCAGGGGGCACACATGGCAGTAGTACCACACAAAGGCCAACTCTGCAGGCACAGCCCCCTGGCAGCTGGCTCAGAGGGGCAGATGCCTTTACTGGCAGTACAGTCCCCATCTGGGTCTGGCAGGTGCACAGCAGGTCACAGCCAGGCAGCAGCCCCACTGCCAGGCTGCTGCAGTGGGTAGTGGGTGCAGGGAATTTGCAGGGCTGCTTCAGCAGTCCAGCTGGCACAAGGGGTAGTGTCCCCAGGTACCAATTGGCTGGGCCCCAGAAGTTCCTGAGAGCAAGTAGTCCTGAGCTACTTGCCAGGGCGGCTTTGTGTGTTGATAGGGCCAGGAGAGGGCAGCTTTTTATACTGTTGGAGACAGCACAGGTGCTTGAGCTGAGCTCTAGATCTCCCTGGCTGAAGATCCAGGAGGAGCCAGGTAGGGTTATTTTGCCTCAAGTGGCACAATTTGCCCCCCACCAAAGTACATGTCCAGGCACGTGCACCAAGGCAAAAAGCCCTGGCTCAAATTTGCACTGCTTTTATTTGAGCTGCTGCAAGTGCACATGCTTGTGTGTGTGGATGCACCCAGTGAATTGCAGAGCAGTGCCGAAAAAGGTATTAGGGGCTTGATTCACACTTGCTGTTTCAGGGAAGTGTAATAATAATAATAATAATAATACAGTAATAATTATCATAAATTGAAAATTATACCTCTTGTATCACACCCAGTCTCCTTTTGTGGCTCAAGAGGATTTTACCTGTATGAAAAGGGACTGGTTCAGGAAACTGCTGTGGGACAGTATAGAAGCAGCTCCTTCATTTAAGTCCACATACTTGCTCTTTTTCAAGTGTCCCTAATATGTACTAGTATATTGTGACAACTCATAGGGTTGAAGTTATAGCTTACAGACTTTCTGCTACAGATGGCATCTGTCATGTTCTGTACAGACAGAGGAAGAAATGGTAATTGTTTTGGATCTGTTGTTGGCATACAGACAGGTGGGAAGAGAGACAGATAACATATTTTAATGTCCTCTGCTTCCATCGCATTTTTGTGGTGATTTTCATAACAAACCATCTGTGTTATGTAGACAAAATATAGAACACAGATCTTCTGCCTGCCTGGCTGGGGTCTCTTTTGCTGCTCACTCTCTTCCAGGTCCAGTTAAATCTTCTTGAACTCCAGTACAACCATCACAATAGTTCCATATTGAATCTTGATTTTTTTTTAATTTATTATCAGATAAATTGATTTTCACGTGTGTGTTCATTGAGTGAGAATTTCAGTTGGTGTAAATGAACAGAGATGTATTGAAGTCAGTCATTGCTGACTTGAATGGTGTCTACCCATTAGTTCTGATCCCAATTCCATGGATATCAGGAGAAGTCTGCCATTGACATTTAACAGGCAGTATACCAACATAAATGCTTAGAGACTTGTCAGACAAGGTTTTTTTTGGGTAAAGCTGATATATTTATTAGACCAACTCAAGTAGCTGGAAAAATGCTTGTTAGCAAGCATTTGGGCACAGACACCCTTCATCAGGATGAGGAAGCATCTGCAGATGTCATACAGTTATTTCAGGCTCTGGATGTTCAATGATTATTTACTTGGAGTGTGATTTTTGACTATACATTTTTCATGATGCCTTTGTTCATGAGTAGAATTTTAACCCACATGAAAACTGTTGTTATGAGAACATTAAAGATGAGCAGTTAGGCCATCTCTTTTTTCGTTTTCACTTCCTAAAAAATCACTTTTCAGCTCAATTAGTAGCTTTAATTCAGGCAGTGTTTGGGCAGCAATCTTTGTTTTTACCTTACCCTGCTCAGGGCAAATCTAGATGGCCTGGTGATAAAAATGCTACAGGATAGTAATTCTCCTGTTGTTGCCACGATGAAGCCACACTGGAGAAAACAATAGTGTGGGATATTCTAAGGAAAAAAAGCTCATTTAGGAAGAAGCTTCATAACCAATGTCCAGAAGAATCAAAATACAGGTTTTTTAAACTAAGAAACTGCAGTGGGACCTGTGTGATTATCTGTTCATTTCCTAATTCTGACATAGACTTTCTGCCAAAGCTTGAACAAATTCTTTATTCTCTTTCTGTCCAAGTTCCTTGCCATTAAACAGGCATTAAAATATGTTTCTATTTCATAGAGATATCTGGACGTAATTTTTATGAAGTGCTCAGATACCATAGGGAGAAGGATTATGTAATTACTTATATAGAGATGAAACTTGAAGAACTTCAGCCAAAAAGCTGTGGGTGGGTTTTTTTTAAAATGTGCCTGAATCATTTAGGAGCAGCCCTATCTACATAATTGATGTGTGTTAGACTATTTCTTCAGAAATGGCTTTAAAATGAAAATCAACATGCACAGATGTTGTCTGAATGTGTGTATAAGTAAGAAATATACACGTGCAAATGACCAGATGAAATTAGACAAAAAACCCCCTTTGTTTCAACCAAACCAGAAGTGCTACTTTAAATTATCTGCTCAACTCTTATTGTTGTCCGGACCGTGTCATTTTATAAAATAGATTTTAGGCAAACAAGAATTTTGATTTTTATTTATATATTTGATAAATTGAAACCAAAATTATGGATGTCAGCAGCACTTATTTTACTTTTACTTGTTCTCCAGTTGAGTTTTTTCTAAATCAATTAAAAAATATTACGCATAACTTATAGTAGGCATAGTCCAGAAATTTTATAAACCACATTCCTTGAATATAAAAAAAATTAGTCAGGTTTTGGAACATTGAAAAAACCCTATCTCTGCTTTTACTAATATTTAGTCCAGGTCTAAATTAGTAGTGCTTTGCCTGTATAACTATACAGCTATACACTAACCCAGCAAAGTGCTCCTAGTCTGCATACATCTCATGCTGGCAAAACTGGGCTTTTGCCAGCTTAGTTCACTCCATTCCTTCCTTCTACTGAAAGCACTTTTGTCAGCATATTACATTAGGGGCTTTGGTTGGCACAACTATGTCAATCACAAATTTCCCCTCCTAATACAGTTATGCCTGCAAAATTGTGTAGACTAAATACTAACTAGAAATTCATAAATCTATGAATCTAGAAATCTATGAATTTCTCAACATATAAACTTTTTATTAAGTAGCAACTCTAATATTTTAGCCTTTGGCACCATTGGACATATTTACAAAGCTCCAGGGTGAGAGGAACCAAAAGCAACCCCAGCGAGAGTAGCTCCAAGAGCCACTCTAATTAAAGTGCTGCTTCATCTCCTGCATCAGCATCTCTGCACTTTACAATGGTGGTGGGGGCACTTGAACTAAATCTCATTCACTCTTACACATGCTGCAGAAACTGGGTTGCTTTTACCAGACTAGTCTTAGTTGCTTCTGGGCTCGGGAAGATATTTGCCTTTTTATTTTTTTATCACTGTCAGTACCTATGTACGGTCAAATTCCACTTCATGTATTAGATACCTAAGTGGATTTACATGGAATTAGGTGCCTAAGTGTGATCCAATTTCACCTTGTTCAGCTCCCTGAAAAAATTGTTATCCCATCTACTTTTGTAACACATTGCTATCCCAGTCTTAAGAATAAGTCACAAAGGGGCAGAGAGAAGGAGGACTCGTTTGTCTTTTGTATCAATAGTTTTTCAAGGGCTTCAGTTGCCTGGAATAGGATCATGCTTAGCCACCTGAGTGGCCTTAGACACCTAAAAGGTGGAACAGGATCTTGTTAGTAATTGATAATAGTATGTATTAGGGCTGTGCGAAATTTCATCAGTTGTTTCACTTTGATGCTGTTTCAACTTTTTTGGAGCTTGAAACTGAAATTGAAATGAAACAAAGGGCTTCAAAGCAGCCTCAAAACAACATGAGGGCAGTCGAAACATTTTGAGTTTTGAAGCTGAAGCTGGAGTTGCTTGCAGGGAACCAGAAAGTAAGGGGGGGGGGGGGGG
>JAGPOW010003395.1:38228666-38244922 GCA_030014935.1 Caiman crocodilus | reverse complement strand
CATCCACAGATTCCTCTCCCCACATAGGTAGCCCTGTCTCCCAGAACTCATGGAAGTGAGACAGCACTTGTTTTGTGGGGATGGTCTGCACCACAGATTTTTGTTTATAACATCATTAAACAAAATAATTATTTAAAGACACCTGCCATCAAAAATGTGTTATGGCAGTAACAGTATATGCTATATAATGGATGGTGGGATCAAACTTACCTCTTCAAAACCCATGGATATTTTTCTGCAATAGCCAGAGAAGGAAATAAGCATGTTCATCTATATGTGGGTTAAAAACCTGAGAATGCTGATTCTGTGAAGATGAATACTTTCCCTTTTCTTTGAAAGCCTCTCATCCCCAGGTACAACCCTGGTGACTCTCAGAGCTGCAGTTTCTTTTTATTCTAGTTGATTATCTCCTGTTTGGATCTCAGAAGAGCCTTAGTGAACCACAAGCTTTGCAGACAAAGGGAATTGCAATGGAAACCACAACAACAGCTACCAAAAAAAAAAGTTCAATGAAGTCTTTTAATGTGAGAGCTGTTTACATGTAAATATTTGTTAGGAAAAGAGCCTGTGTAATCCTTTGCTGATCTGCCTGAATTCAACCCTTCCACTGGGTGTACTTTTAATTCTGCAGCCAGAGTATTAGCAATATTAAACTGAAAATGTCACAGAATGTCAAGTCTGAAAATGTCACTGAGAAGAGGAAGAAAAAAAAGATGGGTGACCCTGTACCATAGGCAGATGAAATAAATATGCTTCACTGGTATACTATAGTGGTTTCTTGGTGGGTATAATTTTATACATTTTGCATCCTATTAATTTTCATGGCATCGATGGAGAAATATTAGAACAGCGAGAGTGCTGAAGACAAATTAACTCATCAATTACATGTATGGGACAGTGGAGACTCAGTTTATTTCACCATTTCCAATTGCAATAAAACTGTAATTACTAACTCGTGGAATCTTCATGGAAATCTGCATTCATTACCACTTAATTTGAAGTCAGTGGCTGCTGTATGTTTAACTTTTCTAATATCTGATGCTGAGGGCTAGGAGCGCGGTTTAGAATAAAGCAGCTGTCCCCACCAGTCCCCACAGCAGCATCTTTTACCTCTTGTTCAAACTGAATTTTGCCCATGACACTATCAAAATTGGTCTGGATTTAAATAGCACAAAAAGAAAGAAAAAATTAGTGCATTTGCTCAAGGTCATTGATATCCATCTCTCTCCCTGTCTTCTTGCACATGTATGTGTCTCTCCCTGTCCCCTTCCAAACACCCACCAAGGCTGCAGTCTCTAAGGGAGGGATTTTAAGTATATCCTGTGGTCTGGATCCAGCCCCTGTGGCCTATCTGAATACTGATGGCCACTATAAGTTGGGAAAATGGCTATAAGGGGGTGGGGCCTGTTGCAGAATCTGGGGCTCCTGGACCTAGTCAACATGACTATTGGTGGCAGGAAGGCAAGATGGGCTGTGCTTATACAGCCTGCGTCCTATGTAGCCACCTACTTTACTGCTGCCACTGCCAAAGTTGCTGCCATCACCAGCCTCTCTTGTCCTGCCAGAGCAACCAACAACTCTGCCAGCCTCTTCGGCCCCGCTGCCAACCTCTTTGTTCCTGTTACAGCTGCCACAACAGTCACCCCATGCCCTGGGCCTACACAGTTCAGAGGCATGAGATGAATTTGACACCACTGCTCTAAGGGATAGATTCTGCCACATCTACATTGAATAGTACTTTACTTTGAGAATAAACTCCTTGGGCACTCCTACACATGCTATTACCATACATGAATTAACTGTGGAGCTTATTGCTGGTATTTTGCTCCCAAATGCACAGTAAATATCTTGTCTAGACATGCTCATTGAGATCAATAGATAGTCTCCAGAGAATATTGCCCATTGTGAATTAGGCTGTCCGGCTGTCAACAATAATTAATAATAAGGAACACCATTTGTTGTTTCCCAGGTTGTTGTTTCTCAGACTTGTTTCTACACAGAAGGTATTTCCTGTCAGAGTACTGTTTTTGGAGATGGTGAAGGAATAAGCAAGAGCCTTATGCTTGATTAAAGGCAATCAGTTTTTTTGGGCTTTGAGCCACAAGGAAGCAGTGGTTCGAAGCTTGTCATTCTTGTACCACTGTCTTTCAAACACAAGAATCTGATGACTAATCTTTATCACTTTCTACCAGACTTATTAGACACAGGCCAAATAACTTCTTTAGAGTCCTGGAGTTACAGTTGTATCCTTTCCTATAATGCAGGGAAACTACTCTTCATATTACTAATCCAATAATCTATTCAGGTTCTCAGTACCATACTCACTTTAAAAAGGGATTGGTGCCATATGAAATGTAATCTTGTGGTGGGAATATAGCCATGTGGTAAATTGAATAGGAGATAACAAAGCTATAGCTATTAATGTGTCATTTCTGCCTTTCCCTTTAAGCTGATGAAGTAGAAACCCATCTGTTCCAGAAGATTCTGGAACGTTATGGAGCATTTTAAGAGGTAAGACTTTGTCCTCTCAGCTATCTAACAGCATGGGTGAGAGAGCCAGAGGAAGAAAAAAACCCAAACAACTGTGCTTGAAGCAATCCTAGAGAAGGATTTTGTTCCAGGAATTCCAGTTGTGTAGGAATTAGTTTCCTACCAATTCCTACAAATTTTCCAATTGGAATTTGATGGGTGTTAGGTGGTTGCATACTATCCAATGAATCCACCTATAATAGCTGATGTTGTTTGCATAATTTTCTACAGATCTTAGTCTCTTAATTTCTCTTACTGTAGAAGAGTGGTACCTTTAATTTTTAAAGCTAACTTTTAAGTTTTTGTTTGTCTGATTTTTGGTGTCAAATAGAAAACTTTTAAAGAAGCCTGATATTTAGAGCGTGCATGTTGAGCACATTCCAAAAATCAGGCCACTTTTCACATTACTTACATTGGGCACAGATAAAGTGAGACATCCAGATCTATGAAGAGACTCGTGGTGATACATCTTTTTGTTTTTGCTACCAGTCCTCACTGATCTTGAATGCCTGCTTTCCTCATCTTGGTATTTTGCAGTGTTGCCTTAGAGCTCTTCAGGAGCCAGCAGAAGCAAAAGAATAAATGTAAAAGCAACCTTACTTCTTTGTAAAATTACTTCAGTTAATGATATATTTGGCTAAAAGGTAAGATCCATTATTGTTAATGCCTTTATTGTTTTGTGATGTGATTATCCCTTTTTTCACTTGAGGCTGGAGCCCTAAATAAACATTGTCCTTGTGAATGTATGCTGAGCATATGAGATGTCACTAACATATAAAGTACAAAAAAAATTGCACTGAAAATCTTTGCTTAATATCTTTTGATGTAGTGAAGCAATCCATTACCAAATGTGTCCAGACAAATCATTAGAGTTGAAGGAATAGAGAAAGGAAGAGAGAGTGAGTTTGAGGGGTTTGTGGGGAGAGGAGTGAACAAAGGGCTAGGAGATGAGAGGGAAAAAGGTGAAAAACCTTTGACTGAATTTTTACAATTGTGTTAAAAAAAATTCAGTATCAAATAGAATTACTTTTAGGGCCCTGATTTTTTCAGCCTGGCCTTACCTGAACCTCTTTTTTCTCTTCTGACTTCTTAAGGGAGTAATTTATGTGTCTGATCCAATTAAATCAATATAAAGTTTTTTGTTGACTTCTGTAGGATTGGAAAGGGAGAGAGGGTCATTTGGAAGTCTAACTTGCTGTCTTGTAGATGTAAATCTGTAAGTGGAAATGAGATGCAGCATGACCCCAGTTATTTCAAACTCCCCTCCCCACCCATGTACCCTCCACCTGCACCCCCCCATCATGTGCTGCCACTACAGTGGTGAGTGGGTGGTTGGGTTGGTTTTTGAAGACCGCACCCACCTCCATATGGTGGGGATGCTGTGCTTGGCAGGTTTTTATGGAATCATGGCATTACTGGAAAGAGTTGCAAAGAGTTGCAGAGTGGACTGTTATTGGAGGGAGGGATGTCAAATTCTTGTTAAGTGCTAGCTAGGATGCAGTGCAGCCAGCATGTCTTTAAAAAAAAAAAAAAAAGTCTAAACAACGCCACCCATCCCCAGCAGCAAGCAGGCAATCTGCAAAACATCTCTATGCATGGACCTGGTGGAGGGTGGGGGCTGGAGCTGAGATAGAGAGAATGCAGCTGGAATTTAAGATAGGGAAGGATCTGGGATGCAATAAAGCATGACCCAACTTAGGGTTGCAAATGACAGTGGTTTTATTGAACAGGGGAGATGGTGACACAGTGTCTTATTGGTTCCCTTGCACCCACACCCACACACCCACACAATGGCACCAGGGGTTAGAGAGGCTTGGTGCAGGGGCTGAAGTCTACTGAAGTCCAGGAGGAGAGCAAGAGAGAGAGTCCAAATTGTAGGAGGTGGTGTGCTGGTAATAACTACCTATCCTAGGCTGGAAGTTGATCCTCAATGGTCAGTCGGGGTCTCCTTTAGCTCGGTGTTGTCCAGGGGGGTCACCGGCAGGGCCTCTGGGGTGGATAGGTGATGTAAAGCTGGTCTGGTCCAGATGGAAATGGCTTTCCTACTGGGTCTGTCTTCACTGCCCCTTTTTATAGGGGTAGACCTTGTGTGACCCTTGTGACAGGAGGCATGCCCAGGCAAGAGTCAGCCCCTGATGTATTAAGCGTGTGTGCTCCATGCAGGGATATGCAGTTTTGGGTGTCTGTAATGGTGGGGTACAATGGTAGAGCTGCTGGTTCTGCAGGGTCTTTTGTCTTTCAAAAGCTGGGTTTTATCTCTGTTCCTGGGTGAGGTCTGTGGTTCCTGGATGAATCATGTGAGGTGATGGCCTGGTCATTACAGGCCATTCAGCAGAGGCCTGTTATCTCTGTATTTCAATCATTCCCAATCACTCTCATTCATCCGGGAACCAATTTACATGGGAGGGGTACGTGAATCATACAGTTGCAACACAGGGGATGCCCAGGCAGAAGACACAAGATGGAGGCTTGACATACAAAATGGAAATTTGACATGACTTTGGTTCACTTGCAACCACAGGCCTAAACCGTATAATATCCATATGAAACAATAAAAATCAATGTGAAAATGATAATAATACAATATACAACAGTAAAAATCAATACAAACCTAATAATAATACAATATACAACAGTGGATATCCAAAACCAAAAACTTGCTACCAAAATAAAAATGTTTAAAGCTTATCCTAAGTCTGAGCTCGCTTATGCTTGTCTATAAGGAACAGAGAGGGAGAGAAACAAAAGCCAGAAATAATTGGGGAAGGGAAGGGAATGCATATCTGTCGTGTGTGCCTCTGTGTGTGTGTGTGTGTGTGCGCGTGTGTGTTAAAAAAGAAAAACTGGGGTTTTTGCTACAAATGCTTTTTTTGCAATGCAATGTTTTCTTTACAAAATCCTGCATGCAGCACCTTTCAGAGCTGGACTTGCAGACCGCACCCTCTTCTCCCCTCCCACACCCCTGGTGAGCTGCAACTCAATCCCCACTTCCCCCTGGAGAGAGGTCATTGGATTTTGTTCCAGACTGCTTTGTTCTCCCTTGCCATATCTCTTCTCTCAGCCTTCTCAACAAACAGGGAGGTGAGAGGGAAATGAAGAGCAGCACGCCCAAGGCAGCCCAGGGTAGTTTCTCTAGCTACCTTTAGGCCTCTGCAGAATCAAGGGTATTCAAAGAAATCATAATTGTGGGAGAACTTATTTTTATCTAAATTCAAGACATTTGTAATACACTAGGTATTGGCATGTACTTAGATGGGTCTCAGGTAAGCAGGGAGCTGCTAATTAGCCAAGGCCTGAGTTTCAAAAAGCACTCTGCTCCCTATGGACAGACCAGAGTTGTTATGCAGATGATGGCAATCCCCAGACATATTATTAAGGTGCCTGGAGGGGAGGCCAGCCAATCTGAAATATGGGCCCTGATCAGCTTTGTGTGCAGCCTATGAAGCTACTGCACTCCCTACACTGGCTAGCTGCAAACTGCTCCCCTGCTCCCAGGTCCATGCCCTGAAATCAAGCAGGAGCAAGTATAAATCACAATTTTTTGTTCCTCATCTTTATTTTTCTCAGAATAAATTGAATTGCAATATACTATTTAACATCTTCATCAAAGATGTGGACATTGATGTCAGAAACGTGCTGTCCAAGTCTGCTGATGACACCAAACTCTAGGATAAAGTATCCACACCTGAGGACAGGAGGGTGATCCAGGCAGATCTTGACAGGCTCATGAAATGGGTAGATGAGATGCTGATGGTGTTCAACACCAAAAAATGCAAGGTTCTCCACCTTGGGACAAAAAACCGGCAGCATGCTTATAGGCTCAGTAGTGCTATGCTGGTTAGCACTACAAATGAAAGGGACTTGGGGGTCATGATTGACCACAAAATGAACATGAGCCTTCAGTGTGATGCTGCGGCTAGTAAGGCGAGCAAAACGCTGTCTTGGATCCATAGATGCCTCTCAAGCAAATTCCGGGATGACATTCTCCTGTTGTACTCGGCCTTGGTGAGGCCACAGCCAAAGTACTGCATCCAGTTTTGGGCTCCACAGTTCAAAAAGGATGTGGAGAAGCTTGAGAGAGTGCAGAGGAGATCCATGGCATGATCAGAGGTCAGGAAAACAGACCTTATGAAGAGAGGCTGAGAGCCATGGAACTCTTCAGCCTGGAAAAGCTCAGGCTCGGGGTGATTTGGTGGCCACCTATAAATTTATCGGGGTGCTCATCAGGATCTGGGGGAATGTTCACCAGAATGCCCCAAGGAATGACAAGATTGAGTGGTCACAAACTCTGCTGTGACTGATTCAGGCTGGACATAAGAAAGAACTTTGTTACTGTCTGAGCCCCCAAGGTTTGGAATAGATTGCTGCCGGAGGAGGTTCAAGCATCCACTTTGAATGCCTTCAAGACACATTTGGATGCATATCTTGCTGGGATCCTATGATCCCTGCTGACTTCCTGCCCCTGGGGCAAGGGGCTGGACTTGATGATCCTCCAGGGTCCCTTCCAGCCCAAATCTCTATAAAATCTACGAAATCAATGCAATTGAGAAATCACAATAAAGCTAAAATAGTATAGACATTTTCTTTTTACTCGACAATGCCATTGATAGTCAACTGATGAATACATATTTTTACAGTACAGCCATTGCCAGCAAACTCAATACAATAGAATAAAACACCAATTCACAATATACTCCCAAGGTCCCTTGAGTAATCCCTTGATATGTTATGCATGGATGGAGGGCTGCATGGTGGAAGGGTGAGAGGGAGGCAGGCAGGCAGCCAGCCTGCTGAATGGACCTTCTTGGTTACGAATGACTGCACAACGTTTTTCCAGCCATGCCATTAGTGGAAAGTTGTGGGATAGACTTATCAGATGAAGGATGGTCAAATGCTTGGCCAGTGCTAGTGTGCAGCCAGCATTTTTTTTCCAAGAAAGAAGACTAAACAAACCCACCTACAAAGCTTAGTTAGGAAGAGAGGGGTTTTCTCACGTGGGGGACCCTAGTCACAGTCTCCTAGGGGCCTCCTCAGGGGGAGATATATGGCCCAACTCAACTGGCTGGCTGAGTCAGGCCTTGGGTAGGTGGGGTGGGATAAAGGGAGGGAGGCATCCTGCACCCCCTTCCTGCTTACTGAACATATCCTAGCAGGAAGATGGCTGGGTCAAGGGCGGGGGGGGCAGGCATGGTCCCAAAGGGCCCCCTCCCCGTGATCCCCTAGTGGGCCCCTCAGGTGGAGATGAATGGCCCGACTCAGCTGGCTGGGGCCCCAGAGGTCTTGGCCAGCAACCAAGAAGAAGACCTCCACAATTCAGAAAAGAAACTCAAGCCTCAGCCTCTACCACTGCACTGGTCATAGCTACCGATCACAGCCTGCTTTGTGGCCAGCAATGATTCCAAAGCTCCAAGGGTGCAATGGAGAGGTGTAAGGCAGAGGGCAAGTGAAGCAAAGAGCCTATTAGCTGGACCCTGGAGGTCTTGGCCAGCAACCAAGAAGGCCTCTGCAATTCAGAAAAGAAACTCAAGACTCAGCTTCCTTAATGGAAGGCCAGACATGTGCCCTGAGCCCTCTGCAACAATGAATGAAATGTGCTTGCAGAACTTGTCCAGCTCTTGCTGATGCAGGACATGGCCAGTAACCAGGAGAAGGGTGAGAAAACTATATGAAGTGGGCCTTCAGAACTTGTGCAAATTGAGCTGATGCTTGGGCCAAAGCCAATGAAGAAGCCTCTGCTTTTGCCATTGTAGTGATCATAGCCCAGGAGTACAGTTTCCTTTGTGGCAAGAAATGATTCAAAAGTTACAAGGGTGCAATAGAGAGGTGCAGAGGTGGGCAAGTGGGGTGAAGAGCCCAGAGGCCTGCACCTACTAATTGGACCCTGGGAGGGAATTTGCCAGAGGTCTTAGCCAGTAATCAAGAAAAAAGTCTCTGCATTTGTGGCCAGCAACAATCCTCTAATTACAATCCCATAATATGCTCATTAGTAAACAGGGCCAGCAACCAGGAGGAGGGCTAGAGTAATTTGAAATAGATCTGCAGAACCTGTGCAAGTCTTACCATACTTGAGCTGATGTTCGGGCCAAAGCCTGTAGAAAAAGCCTCCATTATACAAATAGTACCCAGAAGAGAAGGCGCAGCAGTACTTGTGGCCAGAAAACAGGAGGAGAGAGCAACAGAAGTTCAGTAAGGGTACTATGTAAAGCAGAAAGGTATATATCTCTTCTCCATGGGAATAGAGAGACCTAGGGAGGACCTTGAACCAGGAGGTGGGCATTTCCTTCTCCTCCCCCATGGAGAAAGAGGCAGGGAGGCTGCATAATCACCTGCCTTACGCTCAGTATTTGCTCTCTTATAGTAAGGAATCAAACTGTAATTATAAGTCTATGTAACATAAATCTATATAGCATAAGTCTATATGATACATTAGCTATATATATATTCTCTTTATGCCTCTTGTCACAGCAACAGGAATTGATCAGCCTGAAGCTAGCAGTGGAAGGGGATCTAAAAACTGGATAGAAAAAGCATTGGAATTTGTATTAGTGCCTATTGTGCACCGTGCGTACCTTCCTTCATGCCCATAAAATTCCACCATCCCTGTTTACAACAAATTTGAACTAAATGATGCATCTGCCCAATGAGGGTGCAGGGCAGTGGCATACTGATGGTGGTGGGTGGTGGCCACCCCCGCACAGACACAAAGGAGTTGCCATTGGCAGGTGTGAAGGGGTGCCACCATTCTGTACTGCTTGTCCCCCTGTCTTCCCTGGCTGGCTGTTGACACCACCACAGAAGGCAGCTTGTCCAGGCTACACATGGGATTGAGGGAAGTGGCACCCAGGCTTTTCCCAGGGCCCCAGAGACCCATGGTACACCACTGGTGCAGGACCTTGGGCAAATTAACACTGCCCCCCTGTCACAGAGCCAGTCCCATGTGACATGGGGGCAGCAGCAAGGAAGGGGAATTACTGAGCATCCACATGCAAGGCCAGCAGTGGTGCTGAGGAGTTGCCCCATCTGCTCTGCCCATCTGTGCAGGGCCCCAAAGTGCTGTGTGCAGGGCGGCTACTTGTATTTGAGGCCCTAGGGATGACCCTGGCACCCTCAGGGCACAGGCAAGTGTCAGGTGTCACTTACAAGAGGAGTTGTGTAGCACATAGACGTGTCCTCTTTTGAGTAGCATGTTGCAGAGATACAGGCATCAAATAGCACTCAAAGCTTCACTGCACCACACTTGATCAGCCTATAGTCTTGCCAAACCCTGGATTCAAATTGGTGTGCTCCCCAGGGGCAAGTCTCATGAAAGGGATGAATCCTTCTCTGCCCCTGTTGTGCTGTCATCCCTCACCCCGCTCAAACCTCCCTTGTCAATACAGCAAACACCCCCCCCAATCTATAGTGCTGGAGTGGGGAATCCCCCTCCCCCCAGCAGCCTCATTTTGGTGTGGAAAAAACCCCAGACATTCTGGCACCAGGCTGGAAAATATCTTTTTACTGGAGCATCCCAAGGAAAGACAAGCTCAAATGATCACAAACTGCTGAAAGACAGGGCATAATCAAAAAACATCTTTATGGTCTGAGTCTCCAGAGTCTGGAATAGATTCCCCCCAGAAGTGGTGCATGCACCTACTCTGGGCACATTCAAGAACTATTTGGATGATTATCTTGCTGGGGTCATCTCACCCCATCTGACTTCCTGCTTTTTGGGCAGGGGGCTGGACCCAATGATCTTGTGAGGTCCCTTCTAGCCCTAATGTCTATGAAATCTATTAAACAAGACTCGCAGATGCTGGTTCTATCCAAGAGGCCAATTATACCGTCTTTGGCAAGATAGAAGCACTGAAGAAAATTGTTTGCACAGTATCAATTTCACTGTAATAAGGTGGCAAAGCTTATAGAAACACCCATTGGGAAGTCAGAGTCCATCCTTCACTTTGACTTCTGACAACTATCAGTTCTGTGAACATCATCAGTACTTATGCAACAATACTCAACTCCAGCCCTGAGGAGAAGGATAAATTTTAAGACATTCTGCACCCAGTCATCAAAAGAATACCATCAACTGAGTAACTGTTCCTCCTTAGCAACTTCAATGCAAGAGTCAGTGCAGACAACAATGTATGGTCAGATTGCCTAGGACATTTTGGCTTTAGCAAGATGTATGAAAATGGCCAATGATTTCTTGAATTCTGAGCCCAAAACCAACTGTTCATTACCAAGTCATATTTTGCTGGAAAAGATCACCACAAAGTGTCATTGAAACATCCATGATTAGGCCACTGGCACCAACTAGATCATGTTATTGTTAGAAGGAAAGACCTGCTTTCAGTGCAAAGACCCATACATTCCAGTGTCAGTTGTGGCACTGAGCACTCCCTGTTCATTAGCAAAGTGAAGATTACAGCCAAGAAACTACAAAGAGAAAAACCTAAGAGCAAGCCCAGAATCAATACTACTAACACCAAGAACCAGAGGAAGTACCAAGAGTTTGTGAAGGCTTTCAAACTCAGCATGTTTGGGAAGTCACTACCAGAGAAGGCAGAGGAAATTTGGGAAGGTTTAAGAACTGCGATCTATGAAACAGCTAAAGGTACATTTGAAGAAAAGAGCCTGTCCAGTAAGGACTGGTTCAAAGAAAATATAGAAGAACTATTGCCTCTGATCAACATCAAGATCACAGCCTATTTGGAAATCAACAAGAAGCCAACAGTGAGCATCAAAGCAAGACTTCAACATGCAAAACATGTACAGAGAGCAACCAGATGCTGTGTAAAACGCTACTGGACTAAGCTTTGCGAAGAGATGCAGGCAGCCTCAGACACAGGAAACCTAAAAGTCATGTACGATGACTGAAAGTCTGAAGACATTTCTAGGCCCTAGTGTCAACAAGGTAACCCTCTCAAATCATGCAGCAAAAAAGCCATTACAGACAGAAGCAAGCAGCTGTCTCATTGGGTTGAACACTACTCAGAGCTATACTCACAAGAAAGAAACATCACAAGTGAATCACTGGACCAAATACCAACTATACAGGTCATGCCAAAGTTAGATATGGAGCCCACGGCAGAAGAATGGCTAAGCAAAACTATTGATTCATTATCAAGTGGCAAGGCTGCTGGAAAAGATGGCATCCCAGCAGAAATTCTCAAGTTCAGGAACTAAAGTTGTGAAGGAGCAAGCACAGATGTGGTGGAAAGACTCGGAGAATGCTGCTTCCGGAACCGTGCCCATATTGGGATAGAAGCTCTGAGATCAGAGTGCGGTGGCAAGATGGGCACTTCAGTGGGGGAGAAAGCAGATAAAAGAAGAGAAAAAGAGGAAGAAAACGGATCCCCAAGAGATCAGCAGCTTACCTGAAGACTTCTCACAGCATCGGGGAAGAACAGAGCTCTGAGAGTAAGGGGTGGATCCTGGAAGAGACAAAACCCATGGGACACATATTACACTGCTGACCTGGAAAGAAAGCAAAGAGAAGAAGAGAGTGAATTTGACGCATTACTATCCCAGCCTTGGAGAAACATCTGATTGCCCATCAAGAGGATTCAAGGCATTGGACACACATAAGATAAGAGGTTGACTCATATGCCAACAAACCAAGGAGAGTATATGTAGCGGGGTTTTAAGATAAAAGCCAAAAATGAAAATAGAAATGCAGGCGGACAAGAAGAAAAGAGACTTTGTTTATTGATACTAGGTTCTGTTCAGTCAAGTTAATAGTAATAGCATAAGAGCATTATATAAGTAGAATTACTAAGTTGATATTATAGATTAGGTTAAGAACAATAAAAGAGACCATTTCTGCCTGAAAATAAAGGAAACGTGTACAGTGTGATAAAAGACAAAAATAAAGACAAGTTTTGATCTGAGTCAGACTGCTATTATCTATAATGTTGAGTGTGTTTGAATATTCGGAGAAGTGAGCGAGTTAATTCACCCATCGTTTCTGTGAACCCCTAATAGAGACCTAATAAGAATGAATGACAGAAAATATGTATATATATTTTTAGGACAGCCCTCCTGACCAGTAACATCAAAAATTCAAATGTAGAATAATAACATACAAGACATGGCAGTCGGGAAAGTCGGGGTACCAACAGTTCATCAGGTGACGAAAGAGTGGTAAGAGGAGGCATTCTAAGCACAACCACTGCAGTGGTGTGTTGGCTGGGAAGTTTGACGATGGCCTGATTAAAGGACAACATGGAAAGACAACTGAACCCCATTGGAAATCCAGAACCTCTACAACAAACCCTGAATTTGGTAGCTAAATTATTATAACAACAACAACAAGCTGCTCAACAAATCTCACTTGAAGAAAAATGGATACAGCAAGAGGCATGCACTCAATGGCACCAAGCTGAATTAAGAGTCCCTAAGATGACCACACAAGATGACCTGGAAGCATTCCTAGAAAGCTTTGAAAAAGTGGCATTAGCATTTGGGTTAGAGTGAAGCCATTGGGCTAGCCAATTAGGTGTGCTCTTGATAGGAAGAGCACAAGCCACCTACTGGGCTATGGCATGGGGTAAAACAATGAACTACAACAAGGTCAAGAAATAAATTCTTTGCTATTTCAACATCAACCCAGAAAAATACCTACAAGCTGTGCCGATGAAAAAGAAAAGGGAAGAGAACTCGCCACGGATTCTGCTCCAGCAATTGGCTGATTTGTTAGAAAAGTGGTTAAAGCCACAAGAAGTATCCAAGGTAGAGTTATGCGACCAGATCCTATTAGAGCAGTTCTTAATAGATTTGGATGAAAATACTTAATGTTGGGTGCGGTGTCATCACTCAAAGTCAGCAGCAGCAGCTTTATGCTTGGCCGAAGATTTTGATAGTGTGCAAATGGATAGCAACCAAGAGAGGGCCCCAAAGTCCAGACCTGCTCAAATAGTCCAAGAGAATGAAGAAGGGGAAGTATGAGAAGGGAGAAGAGTGACTATTGTATGCTTCAGATGTGGAAGAATCGGACACATCACAAGGGAATGTACAAGCCATTCTTGCCTATGTCTGTGACCAAGGAAAACCCCATTCAACATCTGGGTACAAAAAAGTGAGCAGGCAGACAACGGGCAGGTGGAAATGATGGACTGTAGCACTGGGAAAACACATTGGGAGGCAACAAAGGAAAAACTCACAGTTTGGACCTGGGTTGGAAAAAATAAGATAAGAGCCATAGTTGATACTGGCTGTGCCCAAATATTGATTAGAACTGACCTAGCTCCCTGAGGTTGGGCTCTGAGTGCAAATACCATAAGGATGATTTGTATGTATGCGCAGCCATTGGTATGAAATATCTGGTGGAAATCTTAGACAGCACTCAGGAGATGCCAGTGGGTCTACCCAATGACCTATCTAACCTGATGATATTGGGCAGAGATTGGGAAGAGATTTATAAAGTCCTAGACATTGTCAGGAAGTCAGGAGGAAAGATAGAAGGCTTAGCCGGGGAAGACAGTGAAGGTTACACAGAGCCCAACACATTGGATCTGGAGAGTTTAGCCATCAACTCATGCTTTTGAGAGGCTCACCAAGGCAAGGACCTGTTTCGATTGATAATGCAAACAGAGCTGTCCAAGCAAGATAATAGGGTAATCTGCCCATAGTGATGTCACACACTCCCCTGGTATGAGCTAAGAAAAGGCCTGCTATATAGGGTAAAGGCGGGACAGATAGAAGGGACAGAGGTACCACAACTGTTAATACCTCAAACCTACTGGAAGCCCCTCCTGAAACTAACTCATATGAACCCATTAGGAGGGCACATGGGAAGAGCTAAAATGGAGGCCAGGTTAACTAAGCGGTGTTTCTGGCCAAGGCTATATGAACAAGTTGAACACTACTGCAGGGTCTGCCCAATTTGCAGCCTTCAAAAGCCACTGTGAGTGCCATTACAATCCATGCCAGTGATAGAAAAGCCTTCCTCCCATATAGCTCTAGATGTTATTGGACTGCTACCAAAAAGTACAACTGGTTTCCAAATTGCACTCGTCATAATGGACTATACCACTAGGTTCCAGGAAGCTGTCCTGTTGAAAACAGTCATTGGGACTTGAATAGCAGAAGAATGCTTAAATGGGTATCCCGTTTTGGTATTCCTAGGGAAATCATTAGAAATCAAGGGACAAATTTTATGTCCCATGTTATGCGGAATCTTTGTCAGGCACAAAAAATAAGATGCTTGCAAGCTGTGGTGTACCATCCCCAAACCAATGGGTTAGCAGAGAGAGTCAATGAGACCATCAAAAACATGATGCACAGATGCATGCAGGAAAAGCTGTGGAAGTGAGACTTAGTCATACCACCTCTGTTGTTTGATGTGTGGGAAGCCCCACAACCATCCTTTGGGTTTTTCCCATTCAAGATGGTTTATGGGCATCAACCCTGGAGCCACGATTGTTGTGGTCTGAGAGGGACTGGAAAAAGGAGAAACTCCAGGGGTGAGGCCCTCCGAGTATGTCAGAGAATTGAAGGAACGGCTATGAAAGGCAGAAAATTTAGCCCAAGATAACCTCTGATGAGTCCAAGAAAAAAAAACAAGTTATGACAGAAATATGAGTGAGAACAACCTACAACCAGTGCAAATGGTGTTGGCTGTCCTCCCAGATACTACAACTTAGTTTTTAACTTGTTGGCAAGCTCCATTCACGATATTCAGGCGTATTGAACCAGTCAACTTTGAGATTCTTCACCCTGGACAAAAAAGGGAAAAAGAAATCTTTCATGTCAATTTACTAAAACTGTGGAAGGAATGAGAAGATTTAGTAGCTTCCACTATGGGAGGACAGGCCAACTACATATCCACACTATATTTGACAAAGGGTTATTGGCAAATACCTGTACGTAAAGAAGACCAAGTCAAAACTGCTTTTGGCACGTCGTGGCGTTTGTATGAATTTAAGCAAATGCCATTTGGCCTACATAGAGCTGCAGCCACTTTCCAAAGACTCATTGATTGGGTCCTAGCACTGCACCAACAATACGCTGCCTACACAGATGACATTATAATATATACCGATGAATGGGAACAACATTTGAAAGCTCCGCTTCAAATTACACTATGGGCACCACGTTGACACAGGAAGTGGAAGGGATAGAACATCCGATTGCCTATGCTAGCCAGAAACTTAATCCACCAGAACAAAGGTATGCCGCCATTGAATGGGAGTGTCTGGTGATAAAATGGGGAGTAGAATATTTTTGATATTATCTCCTGGGCAGTAGATTCACTTTGATTACCAATCATGTGCCCTTGAAGTGGTTGAAGACCACCCAGATGAATAATACCCAAACCACACGGTGGGCTCTGGCCTTACAACCTTTTCACTTTGATATTAAATACAGGCCTGGGCTCGCAAATATGGTAGCAAACTTCCTATCTCGATGTCTTCTGTATATACAATCACTAGAGGCCTTAAATACCCAGGATGGTGCAGCCCCTGTTCACCCTGAAGGCCCAGATAAACAACAAAAGGCATCCAGCGTCATCTTAGGGGGAAAGTGTGTGAGGGAACAAGTGTGGCCATGGTAGAAAGACCTGGAGAATGCCACTTCCACAGGCACTACCATATTAGCATAGAAGCTCTGAGATTGGAGCACAGCAGCAACATGGGAGCTTCAGCAGGGGAGACAGTGGATAAAAGAAGAGAAAAAGAGGAAGAAAGTGGATCCCCAAGGGATCAGCAGCTTACCTGAAGACTTCTCGCAGTGTCAGGGGAAGAATA
>JAGPOW010003395.1:38203829-38214644 GCA_030014935.1 Caiman crocodilus | reverse complement strand
ACTCATTTAGGAGCTCAGGTTTATCTTTTCTCTCTATCACCGGTTGCCCTCATCTGTCCTGAGGGGTCCTATGTCACTGTGCACCTTCTTGTTGCTCCCTATGTACCTAAAGAAGGACTTTTTGTTGTCTTTCATTTTTGTTGCCAGCCTGAGATCCATTTCTGCTTTGCTGTTCCTAATGACTCCCTGCAAGTGCGAGTCAAGCAGGTATACTCCTCTTTGGTGGCTACCCCCTGCTTCCACAGTCTGTATGCCTCTCTTTCCTATCTCCTCCCACCCTCCCCCTCAGTCTCTCCTGGATTTCTCTGTTGAGGCAAGAGGGTTTCTTGGCTCTTTTGGCTCACTTTTATGTACACTGGGATGGTCCCCTTTTGTGCCTGAAGGATCATTCCCTCGAGGAATGCTGACCCTTCCTGGACTCCCATCTCACCAATGTTCTTGCCATTCAGTGCCTCATTTACTAATCTCCTGTGTTCCTTGAAGTTAGCCTTTCTGAAGTCTAGCACTTCTGCCCTGCTAGTTATCTTTCCCACCTTTCACTGGATAGATAACTCTAACAACTGGTGGTCACTATCCCCTAGGCCTGTATCTGCAAATCTCCCACCAGGTGATCCCCTGTATCAAGCACCAAGTCCAGTAAGGCATTTCCCCTACTGGGACTGTATACCTCCTGAGTTAGGTGAAGTCCCTATATGCTGGTTAGGAACCTATGTGAATGGGCAGATCTAGCTGATTGCTTCTCCCAGCAGATGTCAGGTAGTTTAGGTCATCCATGACAACCACATCCCTAGACTCTACCACCTCTGAGAGCTGCTTCGAATTCAAGGTCTAACTCATCCCCCTGGTGTGGTGGTCTGCAATAGACCCCCACTACCAAGTCCCTTTCACCCTGACTCCCTTGTATTCTGACCCAAAGTACTTCAATTTGTCCCTTTTCCAATCCCATCTCGAATAATGAAGGCATGTATTACTCCTTAACATAGAAAGCAATGCTCCCCACCCCTTTTCCCCATTCTATCTTGTCTGTACAACCTATAGCCCTCAATGCTTACTGCCCAATTGTGGTTAGGGTCCCACCAGGTTTCTGTTGACCCAACCAGGTTGAAGTCTTTGTTTGAAAGTAGGAGTGTGTTTTCATCCTGCTTGTTTTCCATGCTTCTGGCATTAGTATAGAGACAGCTAAGCCCCACCATGGGTGCCATTTGTCCTGATGCCTAATGGGCCCCTTAATACTTATGTGGACTGTTCTATTTTGTGGGTTGTGGTTCATTGATCCTAGATTCACCCTGTCTTCAGCATCCCCATCCCCCGATTAACCTAGTTTAAAGCCCTGCATAGGAGATCAGCCAACCTGCAAGAGAGCAGATGCTTGCCTTCTGAAGAGAGATATTGACCAGCATGTCCCAGCATTCCCCTTTCATGGAAGTATGGATCATGGTCAACTAAGCTAAAACCTGTACACTGGCCCCAACTCTGGAGCCGCAAGTTGATCTTACCAATGAAGGTGCTGTGATGCTGGCCGCAACCTCTGAGCAGGAGGCTAGACGGGGAGACCACCTTTGCCACCAAACTCCTAAGTCTGGCCCCCAGAGCAATGTGATTATACTACTTGCACAGTGACTACAGAGCCATGTAGTCACTCATGACCTGGGCCAGACTACTCCGGGCCGCACAATTTGTGCCCGCGTGGATGAGGACCATGGGATAGTAGATGGAGGGCCAGATGAGGTCCAGAATCCTCACAGTGATGTTCTGAATACAAGCGTGGAGCAGATAACATACCTCCTGGACCATGGGATTTGGTCAACAGATGACTCCCTCCATTCCTCTCAGGAGGGAGTTGCCCACCACAATGACTCTGCATCTCTTCCTCCAGCTGTCCAGTTGACCCTTATTGACTCCGTTTGAGAATACATAATTTCAGAAAGGTTCAGATAGCTGTATGTAGGACAATCTGAAACCATCAAGAAAACCAAAACCCACCAACAAAGACACTGATATTGCAAAAACTTTCACACATGTTGAAGTTTATGTACTATGAGTTGTCTCATAATGCTTAAAGTTAAGCACATTGTCATACTTTCCAGAATCATGGCCCATATAAATATGTTGATAGAGACAGGCTTGCTAGTGTTGAAGCCAACAGTAAATAATCTACAGTACTCATGCCTGGTAATTACTGGGAGCTGAACATCATTTCCTATTGTAATCATGCTATCATAGAGCCACTTCCTAACTTTTCATCCTCTTTTACAGACTTTTTAAAAGAGCTCTGAGGGTGTATTGGTTCAAGAGTAGGTTCAATAAATACCATTACTTCAGCAATAATGTACAGTTGTTCAAATAGATGGTTGATGTTCACCCTCAGTAACTGTGTGCAAATGGTGCTTCATCCAAAGAGTAAAATCACTTGAAAGGAAAAGGAGAGCTTTTGATTATCTTTAATGAGTTTGGATCAGATGTAGGGAGAGTTAAATACAATACAATTTGGTTTGATGAAGAAAAGTGATTGCCTGACTGCGCAGTTGCTTGTTTACAGGTGCATGTTTTCAGGTGAATTGTTTTTTTGGATAATTCCCCCAATATTATGGCAAAAGTTCTATATAAGGACTGGGAGCATAGCTAAAGGGTGAAAATATTCTCTTCTTACTTGGCCACTTCTGGAAGTCTTGTTTTAAAAAGCAGCTATAAGGTTAAAGTGTCAGGCAGATTTTGTTAACAAAACATATTTTTTCATAACTTGAGTATAGATTGCACAGGTAAAGGGTTGAGGTTCTGGTGTATCTCCATCTAATAACTATATTTACTTTGCTGTAATTCCATTAGCAATATATCTATAAACCTACACACTATGCTGGAAAAGAAAGTCAAAATGGAAAAACAGAGTTAAGATTGAGAGTACCCGTGAGTGATACAGGGTAAATGCATTCAGTTCATGTTTTTTTTCAACATATCCAAAAACAACACCAGAAATGGAAGGAACTTATAGTTCAAGTTCAATTTTAAACCCAGTTGAATAATATAAAGTTATGGAAAGGTATCAAAACCACCATCTCACTGCCTTAGAGTGATATCTTGCAATAAATGCCTAATATCTGATTAAAGCAGATAAGGTTGAGTACATGTGGTATCTTTTATTAGGCCAGTTAAATAGTTGGAAAAAATGTTCTTTGCAAGTTTGGGGACACAAACACCTTTCTTCTGGCGTATGCAGAGTCTGCTGGTGAATTGTGTGAATTGTCTGCTGGTGAATTGAATGTATCCTGGGTAGAATACAAGCCAAGTACAAAATGCAGGCCTGTGAAAATGCAAATACATGACAGTAAGGATCAGAAGGGTGGAAGACAATAGGTGTGAGACCGGTGAGGTTGTGGGAAGGGGGTAGCGGGGAAGGGAAAATGGTGAACTGGTGATAGAAGAATGTATCTGGTAAAGTGCAGACAGGTTACTTGAGATTATCAGATGGTAGGTAGGTTATAATCCAATGCCTGTGTTTAGTCCATGATTTCTTGTATCCGGTAGATTAATGAAGAACAGTTCATAGTGTCACCTACTGAAGGTGTTTTGTAAGTTCCCTTTGAGGATTAGAACTGATAGATTGGAGAGATGGTGGTTTTCTCATGAGAAGTGTGCACCCACAGGTAATTGCGTATTTTTGTCTTTGACATAGATTTTGGTGTGTGTTCATTTTGGTATGCAGTTGTATTATGGTTTCCCATACATATTTTCCATCAGAGCATTTTGTGCAGTGGCTAAGATACATTACATTTCTGGAGATGCAGGTGTAAGATTCTGGCATGATGATAGTTCTGTTGTAGGATGTAGTTATTGTAAGAGTGGGGGAGATGTGTTGGCAGGTTTTACATTTTTGTCCTGGCATGGTCTGGACCCATTCGGTGTGCTTTGGGCCAAAGGAAGTTTGTTTCTGTTGATGCAGTTGGTGAGGTTCAGTGCTTGTTTAAAGGCTCGGATGGGTGGTTATGAACAGATCTGTTTAAGAATTGAGTCTTCTTCTAGTATGCGTTGCAATTGTTTGAGGATTTTCTATATTGGCTCCAGGGAAGGGTGGTCTGTCATAACTACTGGTGTGTGTTTAATGGGGATTTTCTTTTAGTAGTGCAGCAATTCTTCACATGGTATCTGGGTGGCTCTTTCAAAAGTACGATCTGTCTCTCTGAATGAGTGTCCTTATTGGATGAAAGCCCTTTTGAGATTAGCAAGGTGACAGTTGAGGGTATTCTCCTCAGTGCAAATTTGGTGGTATTGAAGGGCTTGGCTACATATTACTGCTTTCTTGGCATGTTTAGTGTGATTGCTGGTTATGTGTAGATATGTATGTTGGTCCATGGGTCTCTTGTATATGGTGATTTGTATTTTACCATTCTGGATACTGATTATAATGTCTAAAAGGGAAATGTTCAGGCTGGAGTATTAAAGAGATAATCTGATGGAGGGGTGATGGTTATTGAATTTGTGATGGAAATCAATCAGAGACTGCAGTTTTTGGTCCAAGTGATGAAGATGCCATTCATATATCTTAGGTATAGCATGGGTTTGATGGTGCAGTTCTTGAGGGATTCTTCTTCCAGGTGGGCCATAAAAAGGTATCGTGGGGCTATTTTGGTGGCCATAACTATGCCCATGGTCAGGAGGAAGTGTTGATTATTGAAACTGAAATTTTTGCGCAAGGGGATGAAATGTACAAGTTTAGAAATACCTTTAGAACCTACTTTGAGTTGTAATCTTGCTCTTGTAAATATGTAAGGCAGGTCTGGATGCCATCCTGCTATGGGATGTTAGTATCTAAACCAGTAATATCCATTGTGGCTAGGAGGGTATCGCCTATCTTAGCCCAGTTCCTCAGGCTTAGAGAACTGCCAAAGTGGGGCAAACTCACTAATCAAAGACCAGAAGGGGAGGACCCTTGGGAGGAGTCTTGGGAGTTGCTCTAGGCAGCTCAGGTCTCCAATCCTTGCACGAGGCCAGATGGTGCAGGCGTTGCTGCATGGAGGGTCCGAGAGGGACTGGGACCTTGGGAGCTGCTTGAGGCAGTTTGGGTCTCTAACTCTAGCATAGGGCTGGCACCAGTATAGATGTCACTGCATAGTGAGTCATTGTCAGGCTGAGGGCCCTTGGAGGGCACATGGGGCAGTTTGGGCCCCATTCCTTGCTCCTGGGTGCGAGGGCCCATGGGCAGCATGGACTCTGCAGTGCAGCAGTCCTGTACTGGAGCCCTGGCCCTAGGCATGCACAAGGTAGCTCAGGCCCACAACCTGCTGAGAAGTCCAAGCCATCCGGGCATACGAATGCCTCACGTGGGAACTGAGGCAGAGCACGCGCTGAAGGAGCTGCTTGCCTAGCTGGGGACGAAACACCAGGAGCTCTTGCTGGACCCCTACTCACTGGGGAAGCATGAGTTCTCGGGCAAGGGGTTTCCCACTGGGGAGGGACACAGTGGATAGCCCCATCAGAGGTGGTTTAGGTTTGGGAGAGACAGGCTTCTTTATAGGAGAGGGGTATTTGGGATTGCCGTGCCTTGCATTTCGGAACGTTTAGCAATTGCTTCCTGAGTCTTATATTTTGGACTGTTTACTAATTGCTTGTGTTATCTATTTCGGAGCGTTTGTTAACTGTTTATTGTGCTTTAGATTTTGGGGGGTCTTACCCATCAATTGCTGGGACATACTTACCCTCTGAAGATCCGCAGGTGCGTTTTCTTCCTGGATCTTGGGGACTGTTATATTTACCTGTTCTGTTATTTGTTGACTTGAATATATTATAGGTAAATGTTTATCTTTATTACTCATCCAGTTTATTCTATCCCCTCTCCTTTTATTCTGCAATCTAAACAAACCATGTATATAGTCAAGAAATCGTGTCCTGATCTTACTCTATAGAGACAATGGAGAAGGGGAAGCTGCAAACAAGCTGCAATTCCCATCTCCAGCATGTACGCTCCGCTGACTATTCCCTTCTGTTGGGAAGGAGGGTACACACATTGGTACACCCAGGTAACACAGGGGAGAGACAGGGAAGTGTGTAGCATGGGTATTGATTTGGCAAGGCTGTATATTTTCAGGAAACTTGTTCTTCACTGAAACAGGTTAGTGCTTCGGTAGAGGGTACACTGTAGTTCACACTACAGAGAGGCTAAATCACTGCTTTTGGTGCAAAATTCAACTCCCCCTTAGTGACGGAACAAAGCCTGCCATGTTTCCGTAACACATACATTAAATTAGTTTTAAAAGTCATGTGATTTCAACACTACAACAATTCTTGGATGGAAACCTCTCTCAGGAAACAGTGTCTGGCCTACATAGCTCTCTGTTGTTCTTTTTTATAAAGAGATGCTTTTAGGAGCTACAGTGAGCCAGGAAATGGATGGTGAAGACTACCTGTTGTTATATTCAGGCAGAAAGCAAATATTACTTTATGAACTTGTATATATGTCTTTAATTAATACAAATCATTTTGGCTTCCAAATAGCACTACATTCTTTAAGATTCATTTTTTAATACAAACATTTGGTGCAGGAAAATAAGTATCTCTTTTGTATAGTTTAATCAAAGTGAATATAGTAACCCGGGCTCAGACTGTTTGGCAAATGTGACTAGCTGGACTTAAAGTGCCTTTGAGCTCAATGTTGTTAGAAAGCCTATAGAAATGGAAGTTTCCATATTTTGTGCTTGTCACTCCCCTCACTGCTCCAGTTGTTTCTCTGAGTGGAAAAGGTATTTTAAACACTCAGTTTTAGCATATGGGGGAATCATCTAAACTTCAAGGTTTCCCCCCTTCCCTGACTCTTTCTTTTATTTTGTGTATTCAGCTTTTCAAATTGTCTTTGAATGTGAGAATGGAATACGTTTTTTGTATTATTTGCTTTGCTTTAAGTAATTTTAAGCCACTGATAGTGTTGCTGTGATACCTAGAAAGCCAATAGAGATAACGATATTTACCTTTAGCAGAGGATATTTAGAAAGTCCTCTTATTAATGTTAACAAATGAGGCAAAGTCCTGTGGAACGATTCATGTGCAATCAGGTAATTAATGACTGTATCATAATGCAATGCACAAAAGGGGAAAAATTAAAGTGGAAAAAAATAGGAATTAAAAACCTATCATGTTAGCAGGATACTTTAGGACTGTTGCCCAACAAACGGTCAAAGGTATGTGACAAACTATGTTGGTGATAGAGCAGAAAAATGCTTGTAGTAGAAAGTATTGCTAGTGACAGCAGTTATACCTGCTCCACCAGAATAGATAAAATAAACTAGGAAATACCTATACGTTTTCAGCTATCTCCATGCAAATACGGTGTACAAATATTGACTTTTTAATAATTATCTTAAGTATCTTATTAATTATTCCTATTTGCTCTTCTTCATTTATTTAGTATCAACAGGCTGTTCGGGGTGCAGATTTCAAATTAAATAAATGCAATGTCTGTTTTAGCACAAGCGCATAGGAAGAAACAAACTGATGTTGTTCTGGCGAAAGGACAAAACAGGCATGAGATGATTTTAATGTTAAGCTTCCTTAGAAAAAAATGTGACCAGTTGGCAAAGGAGGGGGTAAAAACAAATGGAGTGTCTCTAAAAATGTAACAGTAAAATGCTATTTTATTTTAAAGCTATTTCTTTCTTGCCAATATTTTGGGTAGGAGATGAGAAGCAGGTATTTTGCATGTAGAGCATATCTTCCCTGCTGAAAGACTCAAGCTTGCTGATGGGAAATGAAATGAGCAAGTTTAAGTGTTTGGTTCAGTTTCTTTCTGCTGGCTGTTTGTGATGTGTGGCCCACAGACATATGTACCATCTTTGCAGCTATTTACGTTCCCAGAGAAGAAAAGACATTACATGCCTTCATTTTAAGTCAGTTCCTTAGCTGGTGTCGATCAGCATAGTTGCACTGAAGTCACTAGAGTTATCCCAGTTTTGCCCGCCCGATGTTTCGTGGTTTTTACAGTACAGTTGTCTGTGTTGAAAGGTCCCCTTCGTGGGAGAGCAAGGCATTTCGGAGCTACTCCCCACTGCTTTCAGATTACTGAACCAATTTAGTTCTAGTTAATAGAGTTATTAACTGGAAAATGGTTACTGTCCTTTTATCAGCACAGCAACACTACAAACCCATTATGAACAACCCACCAGTAACATAAATCTCTTTATATAGTAATACACAAAACGCTTTGTCTCTTAAAAGCAGCCTCATAGAAACAACACCTCACCCTCGCATTTTTCATTGATGAAGGCTGACTCTGGCCCTTGCAGTCCTTAAACTGGGCTACATCATCTAAATCTCGGGAGCTGATCAGTTGGCAGCTTTCACATTGGAAGCTCAGTTAAACGCAGTATTTCAGGTAATAAAAAAAACATCAGATGCGACTGAGAAGTCTGTTGCTCTACAGGATTCAGACTAGCGGAGACCCGCAGGAGCTCAGCATGTGTGCAGAGATCTAAGCCCCTAAATGCACTCTATATACACAGTACCGCAGTCTGTCTTGTTGAGCTACAGAGCAGGATCATTTTTCATGTGTAAATGAGAAGGACTTTCATTTTTCAAGCTCGGGTACAACATCTCCTTCTCTTCAAACACAAGCACAAGAAATCAGCCAACACTGAGTTAATTATAGAAGAGCCACACAGCTCCTTTTCTAGTGATACAAAGCACTATCACTGCTTCAATGAATCCCTCCCCCTTGCACTTTGGTGCCCCAAGTTCAAGTCCCAGCTGGGGATTCAGTTTCTTGGTGAGATTGTTTTCTGGAACTCTGTGTTCTTGGTGCTGGGAGCAATTATTACCAAAGGGGAAAATACAGCAAGAAAACAAAAAACACAAGGCAAAGCACTGTGTAGTGCCTGCTTACTGATTCATAACTAAGGATAGAAATTACATGGTAGGTTGTTTTAGACACTGCATTTCCCAGCAGCTTGCCTCTGAGACAGCTGTTTTGGAGTCTTATGGGATGAATTAAAGGCGGAGAGGAAATGTGACAATAAAAATAATAAGAACAAAATATGTCATTCTCTTTTAAGAAAATGAGATTTGTTTCTCTCCAATTGCATGTTCTTCTGGTTTTGTTTAATGGTAACAGTAGCTGAGCTTTTCTATATCCTGATAACCACATTCTTATATTTTAAATTCAGCTTTAAAAGATGAATCTGAGATGGACTAGGCAAACTATTTTCCACACTAGTAATTCTTTTATAAAACATTTAACCTGTTTCTTATAATCTAATGGAAGGTAAGGCCTTGATACTGCAAATACCCCTGCGCTTAACTTTGTGCATATAAATAAAGTTACCTAGAAGCAGAAGTGCTTGTATGATTGAGGTCCAACTTCTTTTCCCTGCAGAGTGTTATGAAAGGGTTGTTTGTCAGTGGCAATTAATTAATTAACATAAAATATATGTGTACAATATTATTTTATTTATTATTTAATTGTTTTTGTTCTGCTTGTACAGTGCATAAAGCAGTGGGAACCCAGTTCATCACTGTGGATCCTGTATGCTACCACAGTGGTGTTGTGTGTGTATAAATGACTATGAAACACAAGAGGCAATTGTTCATAAAATCACAACATTTGTTACGAATGATGCAGGCCTTGCATTGTAGTTGATTTTTTTTTTTTTAATTCAAAGTTCAAATTTGGGACGTACCATGTCTATTAAAAAACAGCGCCAGCTATCTAGATCATATACAGACAACACGCATAATGTTTTCAGAAGGAATAAGCTCTGCTTCCCCAATCTGTCCTGAGAACTATTAGAAAACCAAGTACAGGAAACTGTTAGAGAGCTATAGATCAGGCTATTCTGTGTCTGTCAAAAGCCAATGTTCTGTTCTCATTCTCATTGATTAGCCCAGACCAGGGAAACAACAACAACAAAAAGAAAGAGTATCACTCATGCTGAGTGGGAATGATTTAGGCACAATACCCACATCTATTTGACGAGCCAACACTATAGAGTCTATTCTCTCATTGGTACACAAGGGATTTACGCAGGCAACCCCCATTAACGCTAATAGGAGTGCTCGTGTTAATCTTTGATACATTGACAGCAGAAAAGAAAACAGATTCCAGGCTATAATTTTTTTTTGTGATGAAGGAATTAAGATAGATTCAACGAGTTAAAAAAATTAATCAAAGCAACAACTGTTGACCAGGGAACCAGGGATAACATTCATCATAATAGGTCATCCTGGGAACTTTGCCTACTTTCATGTTTCATTACAAACTCCAAATCAGGCTCATTTAGGGGCTACCTCAGGGTTATGAACCTTTTTTTTTTTTTGGGGTGGGGGGGAGGGAGGAAGGGGTTTAAGCCAAGACTTATTTTTCATTGTTTTGTCTCAAAAAGTCACTGAAATGTAGATATTCCCACTGGCATTGGCTTAGCTATTTTGAGTACATTACAGCCTAAAATTCAGGCAGAAAATTAAGATGGGAGAACTCCAGTGTTACCTACTCTCACAATGTTACTGTAAGTAAGTATCCCACTAGCCCCGTGCCATGCCCCCAGCCTCGCAGATGTAAAGGACGTTGTTCTGTCTCAGTCTCTCTCCACCTCCACTCCCTCTCTGGCCCTCGGCAGCCCTGTCCGTCTCTCTCTCGGTGCCCTCTCTCTCGGGGCCTTCGGAGTAACGCCGTCCCCTCTCTCGGGGCCTTCGGAGTAACGCCGTCCCCTTTCCTGGGGCTCACCACAACGCTGCCCCCTTCTCCAGGGCTCACCGCGCCCACACTAGGGCTTCTCAGCAACACTCCCTGCCCTCGGCTGCTTCTCTCTGGGACTGGGGTCTGTGCACCCTGAATGCTGC
>JAGPOW010003395.1:38177245-38194717 GCA_030014935.1 Caiman crocodilus | reverse complement strand
TTTTAACAGTTAATTGCCATATTTCTATTTTATCTTCTTTTCTCTACCGTGTTCCATCTCTTACGTTCCTCTCTGTAACTAAGCTCTCCTATGCATATTGGTCCCCCCTCCTTGTATATGCATTCTGGTTCCCTTTTCCTTTAACTGTCCTCTTTTACTGACAGCTCCAGTCACTTTGGCAATTCTTTCCAGAACCCATTGCTGGTTGGCCACTCTAGTCTCTAAGGGCAGGTCCTAATCCCTCTCCTCTTTTTGTGTATCAGTGGCCTCTGGTGCAGGCAACCAGGATTACTGCTCCTTATTTTTACAAGCAATAGATCCCTGGCTCTCTACAGACGCAAACAGATGCCAAGAAGAGCATCCTTGTGACTTCCCTGTCCTCTATGGACTTTTGCCTGACCACTGTTCTTGTATGTGAATTTTGCATATGATAAAATTTGCCATCATAGATTTGTTTTCTTCCTGTGAGGCCAGTATTTTAGGGTAGTTTCATGCTGTCCATAAGTTCTTATGGCCAATTGTAAAAGAACGTGAACAGCCTCTAAAGTGAATCCTATCCAACAGTCCTAGGTAAAGGTTTTAGGTGGAAGTTGCTGAACAAAATAAAGAACCCCTGTCATCCCACCCACTCCTCCTTTCCCCCCATCTTGACTTACTTGCTCAGCTCCTGGCATTGGCAAATGCCTGTACCACCAGCACTGGGAGCAGCTTGCAGGATGGAGGGTTTGGCAGGCTGGGAAGGCAGGGACTGGTTCATCCACATGGGGAATTATTTTCCATTGGGGGGTGGGGGGTGGACTGGGCTAAAAGAAGCCTGGAGTCAGGGAGGGGATAGGAAAAGTACAACCTTGGGACTGGGGACAGTGGCTGGGCTTTTCTAGCCCAGGGGCTGCACTGGGAATTTTACAGAAGTTCATGACAGCTAGATCAGCCTAAAAATGGCCAACCCGATGTAAAGTGAGTGTTCTTCAGAGGCACAGTTAACTTAGATTGGGTTGGCCATTTTTAGACTGATCTAACTGCCATGAACTTCTGTGCAGTTCACATTTAGATAAGCCTAACTGATGTAAGGTGCACACCTGGGTGACCTAAGTTAGCTTGGGTGGCCATTTTTAACTTGATGTAATGTTCCCCTAACCTTCCTGAATGTCTGTACGCAACCACAGTTTCTGTAGCACGGGTCTCGGCTAAGAGGTGGGGGTGGGGGAAGAAAGTGTCCACAGGTAGCAGATAGGGAGCCCTACATTCAGCACTGAAGCATTACTTCTGTTTTCTCCGGGCAGAGGCAGAAACTGCTCTTTCTGCATTTTCACATTTGTAGTATGAAAACCAATTTCCAGAATGTGAATTGTGGGGAAAAGATGCATGTTTATGTGAGAAAGTATGGTATTATAGGCCGATATTTTCAAACTTTGGGGTTGAAGTTAGACTTCTGTATGCATATACATGAAATGCATATAGGAACGTAAAGACAATAACTATATAAGCTAACAGGAGCTAGTTGAAGGTGGAGAGGGGTATTATCTTTGAAAATTAGGCTATTTATTTCTGTATCTAAATATGGATTAAGATGCCCAACTGTATGCATTATAACTAGAAAGCATATGTTTTGTGCCACATATATCAACTCTGAACTGATTTCATTATTTATTTATTTGATTTGTATTCTGTAGTTTGAGGCAAAAAACAACCATTATTTTAAGTGCATTAAACTAAATATTTTTCTCCCTAGTTTGGAAACAATAATCTCAACTGAGGCAAAAGCCATTCAGGGGAACTAAATAAATAACTCTTTTCTTTCTTTGTTTTTATATACCAAGACAGTTATTCAGTTCTTCAAAATTGCTTTAGGGTACACACACATTAATAAATTAAACTAACAAAGGATTGTTACTTTAACAATACAGTTTAATACTTAATTTTCATTATTTTAACTGTCACCATCTGCAATAGGTAAAATGAATTTTCTATATTTCCAAAGTGACCTCTCAGGGCTATGCAGTAGACAAGTATATTAGCGATGCACCCACTTTCTAATGTCCATTGATTAAAATAGAGAAGGATATTTAGATGACCAGTTTGCTCACAAGGGTTTGTCACCTTGGATGTGCTTTTCCTAATCCTCTGGGGAAAGTTTCAATGAATTTGCCCAAGGGATAGCTACAAGAAATAGTGCTCTTTTATTCTTCTTTGAATTCACAAAATGAAACTTGAAATGGGAATGAAAATCAGGTTTAGCCCAAATGGCTGGTACAAATCTGTGTTTGATTCTACCGATGTATCAGATCAGTCATACAAGGGACTTTTGACTTAGCTCTGTTCTTTTTGTTTAATTATTCAGTTGACAGTGACTGCTTTCTGCAGTAGGTAGAACAGATAAAGAAATGGATTTTTTTTCAAGCATGGAAAGTAAAGAGTCAGGACCAAAGCTTCAAGTTGCTACACTGTATTATTCAGCTGTTTGATTTGACTCTGATAGGCAGATATATTTCTCAGTATTGAATAGCATGCTAGAGGAACACTAAGAGAAAGAGCTCTGGTAAATGTATACTCTGCTAGCTTATTGAAAGCCTAGACATCTTAAATATATATCGAGCCGGTGGGGAGGTTAGGAGCTCAGGGACAGGGGGCAGAGGTCATCAGAGCAACTCATCAGAGAAACCCACATTGTTCTATAGTCTATGTATAGGTGAGCACGTTCTAGGAAGTATATGATGGGACTACAAGAAAGGAAAGATAGGGCAGAGGGAAACAAGTAGGACCTTTAAAACAAAAATGAAGTTTGGATTTTTATTTTAGTATTCATACATTTTATCTTCAAAAGCAGCAGTGAGCCAAGCAATTTTTATCTGAAGCATTAGCCTGGCCCAGTAGGTGTCAGATTAGATATACATTACTCCATTATCTCTGTATACTACTCTCCATCAAAGGGACTGTGGAGATGGGGCTCGCAAGGGAGAGAGAATAAATAAAGGATATCTCTTTTCGGTTTTGGAGTAGCGCTTTTACCATTAAGAAAAATCAATAACTGGATTGACTGCATTCAGTAGGGAGTATTATTGTTTCCCATAATGTATCTAATGCATATCATTACCAAAGTAATCACATTATTATCTGCCTCTGCCTTCCTACTTGCTTGGCTAGATATAAACCCAGAGCTATTTGTAAAGTTGTTTTTTTTTTCCCTCCTTCAAAATTGCTGCAAATTGTATTTCTTCCCAGTTTCTTTATTAGCTGCTTGAACTGCTCAGAACCTCTGAATTCAAATTAAGTGTTTTTTCACCCCACACTTCAGCATTGCTACTTCTGTTTTACTCACATTTATCTAAACCAAAACTATCATTAACTTGAAATCCAGTTCTTGCTCTTATGCTCTAAGATGATGCTATTTTACCCTGGAAAGAAAGCCATGTGAAAGTCATATGAAATATCTTAAAGAGAGACTGTTTCGTATACAGTCTGCCTTGAGACAAATTGTGTATCTTGAGGGGAAAGAGGTTGACAACAAAGTAATTTTACAGTGTCCAAAGGACTCAGAGGAGCAGAAGAAGCTCCTAAATGATGATGACTAGACAAAAAGACGATCATTAGAATGGTCACATCAGTAATTTGACAACTGGGATTTTACAAATTATGAGCCATTGGAAGTACAGGAAGCAATTAGCACTTGTCAGACACTGAGTGAGGCAATCAAGCCAGGACCATTTACATTAGATGGGAAATGAGGATGTACTACTGGTACCAATTCATAGGCTAGGCCCAAGGGTTTCAGCCAATTTGAAGCCATATTTGGCACCACGTTTGTTCCTGATATCAGGAAGTAGTGTGATTTTTTTCTCCTGAATATGTCATTAATAATAGCAGACTGAAAGCATGCAATCAGAAACCTGAATCGCAGCTAATAGTTTTCTGTGAACTGTAAAAATGGCCCCAGTGATTTGCTTTGTGGGGGCTGCAGCGCGGTTGCTTGACAGAGATCAGAACTTTGCCAAACAAACCCCTTTAGGCTCAATTGGAAATGTTCTTGCAATCACTATCATTTGCCCATTATGCTTGAGGAGGAGAATCAAGCCTGAAAGCTGCCAATAAATTTCTATATTCGATTCATTTGTTTTAAAGGTGAACTGCAAAACTGAAAAGAAAATCGAGTTAAGGACAGCAGTGTGTGCAGAAAGCCCTGCCTAGCCAGGCTCTGGGAGATGTTCAGCACACAGTTAAGGTTTAAATGACCTTTTGAAACTTTTTTACCCCCTCTTTCTCTGAAGTGGCAATTGCTGCTCCATGAGAATGAATCTCTGACATCACAGACAACATTAATCCTAGAGGTTGCATGAGACTGGTATGTGACTCTCCAGTCCAATTTTCATTTGAGATAAACTGACACAACTCCATTGACTTCAGTGGTGCTCCACTGTTTTCACTACTTGATAATCTAGCTCTGTGAAAGTCTTTGCATCAGTGTAAATCATTGAAGCCATGATGTGGTACCTAAATACATGCATATCGCACTAGCAGTTTGGTACGTAGCCTGATTGTTTCGACAAATAGAACTGAAAAGATTTTACCGACATTCATGCACCTATTTCATCAAGATCTTTTCAAACTAAGACTGTGAGAGCATTTGTGTGGGAATAGCTTACTTTTTTCTAGAATCAAAATACAGTAAAAGATCTGTTAAAGCCGGCATGCTCGATAAAGTGAAACTGGAAGAGCCCGCTGTGGCACGTCCAGTTTCCCCGAGCCCCCGTGGCTCAGGGCAAAGCAGCCTGCACTGCCAGCCCGCACAGCCTGGGACCTGCCTCCCTGTCCCATGGGCCCATGATGCCGTGGGAGGGGCAGAGGGACACCCCAGATGCGGTGTGACAAGCGGCAGCTGGGGCCACTCAATTAACTGGTATATTTTGCTATCTGGCATTCCCTGGAAATGGGGGATGCCAGATAAGAGAGTTTTACTGTATAATAGGACTTGGGCACTTTGCAGGATTAGCTTCCTTGCTCCATCCCAGTTCTTACCCTGGGGCTTGCAAAGTAATTTGGGGGTATGCAGAGCCTCACCAATAGTTGCAGGGAACTGCAGAGCTATTCCAGCTGTTTCTGCAGCTTTTCTTTCAGAGGGGCCATTTTTCTGATCAGCTGTGCGGGACCACTGATAAGCTCCAGCTTATAGAAGAAGCAATAGCTTTTGAAGTAGAAGTTACAGTAAACAGCTGCATGCCTTGTTCTTAATATGACAGTCTGCTTTGAATTAATGCAGTTTGCGAGCCACCCAGATACAAATGATCTGGATTGTGCTGTATAGGACAGATCAGGAAGTTATTCACATACAATTGTGGACATGGGGCTCTTAAGGCTTTCAAAGATATTTGAATAGCCTCACTGCAGTTTGCATACTGTGGTTTAATGTGAAACAGCTAATGTTTGGCAATGCAAGCCTCTGGAACAGGATTTGGGAGATTGCCCTGCTCCTACACATGGAGAGGTGTATTTTGGTTTGCATATGTATATATGTAAGGGAGACAGAACAAGATAATTATACCTCCTATAAATGTTGAGCAGCACAGTACTCCAGAAGCATCCCCATAGAAATAAACGGGGCTACTTTCAAAGGAATCTAGCCCTAAGTGAATACTATAACATATGATGTACTGCATGAGTACAGGATGGTAAGATTTCATAAAAATGAACAGTAGCAACAGATAGTCCTATCTGCACTTCTGTATTGCTACACAAAGAAAATCCTACAGACATATGTAAAACAAACACTGAAAAGCCTTTCATTAAATGCTATACCTAATACTGTTTATTTATATGACAGCTGCATGCATTGTTTGTAGTTGTTCAGTAAGGCAAACATTTGATCCTCACACATATACTTCATTATTATTGATGCCTTAGGGAAGTTTTGATATATCTGTACCTGAACAAATCTACAGTGTTGCCTATAAAGGCCAACAGTACTTATTGGTAGATACAAAACCTACTATTTCAAATGTGAACAACATTATGTGGGATCGGTTTCAACTAGGGCTGTGCAAAATGGCACCATTTCATTTCAACTTGAGTTTTGAGGTTTTGACGGAACAGTGTTTGGTTTCAAATTTCATTTTGATTCGAAACCACTGTTCCATTTTGCTTCATTGAAACAGTGACGCTGTTTCAATGCTATTTTGACTTTTTGTCCATACGCTATAATGGGGAAGCTCGAAACAGCTTCTCTCGTCTGGCAGGCAGACAGGGACCCACAACCCCAGGAGGGTTGTGGGGACTGTGCCAGTTCTCCCGGGGCTGCGGGCCCGCCATCTGCCTGCCAGATGAAGAAGGGAAGCCAGGTGCTGCCGCCTGGGACTGGGGAAGGGACCTTAGCTCTATGCTCAGTTCCCCTCCCCAGTGCTAGACTGGGCTGGGGAAAGAGGCTGAGCCCAGCTGGGCTGAGTTCCCATCCCCAGCACTATGCTCAGCTTCCAGCAGCCTGACCGTGGGAGGTGGGGAGAGCCAGGGCTGCACTCCTGGCTGAGCCACATGGGGTTGCAGAGCCACTGGGATTGCAGCCCTGGTTCTCCCGTCTCCCACCACCTGGCTGTTGGCTATTCAGAGAATGAAGTACTGAAGAAGAAAGTGTGATACGAAAAGAATGAAGAAATCTGGGATGAACCCTGGCCCTTTGAAATTATTGAGGGTTTTCTGTTGACCTCAGTCATGTCAGGCTTTTACCACTGGTCTGGAGCTCACACCTGAAGCCAGTATTCATCATGGGATCATAGTAAAGTAGAGCTGAAGGGGACCATATGAGGTCATTTAGCCCAGCCAGTCCAGGAACATCCCTGACTAAACCAACCCAGCCAGGTATCTGTATGATTTGCTTTTAAGAATTTCCAGGAATGGAGATTCAACAACTTCTGTAGCTATCCTGTTTCAATAATTTTACTACCCTTACAGTCAGAAAATTCTTTCTAATCCCCAACGTAAATTTCTTTTGCTCCAGATTGTGGCCATTGCTCCTAGTCCTGCCCCCTACAGCCACATAGAAAAGGTTATCTCCACCTCATATACTCATAAGCAGGGATCCTGGTTTTCTGTGATAAAAAAAAAATCACAAATTCTTTGATAAAAAATTGCAAATTCTCTTATAACCCCCCTCAAATGCATGGTTAAAATCAAATGCTTCCCACAGCCCCTCTCCCACCGCCCTGCTGGTGTCCCTCACACCCCCTGAGCCCTGTTTGTGCACCTTGCCCCCTACCCATAGCCCCTGACCCCAGCCCTGCTGGAGGGGCACCCAGCTGCCAGGGCTATGGGGCCAGGGACCCAAGTCCATAGCCCCATGCCCCCAAAGGAAGGCAGTGGCTGCTACAGCAGGAGCATGACCTCCTGCTGCCTAACTGCTGCAAGCTTGGGCAGGGCTGGCTCCCACTGGCAATGTGCATTCCCACGGGGCAGGGGGGACCCTCCAGCAGATCTGGGGAGGAGGGCGGGAAGGATGGGTGTGCACTGTGGGCTTGTGCTCCCTACCCTGCTGCCCTCCCCTAGACCCTCCAGAGTGCAGTGTGTGCAACCCAGTATGGCAGAACATGGGGGGGATGTACACAAAAGCTGCCTACCACTGTGAGCTCCGTGCTGCCCTGGCCAAACTTCCTCTACAGGTGGGGGAGCAGTGCGGGGCAGAATCCCGTGCTGCCCCCATGCACACAGAGAAAGTGTGGCCAGGACAGTGTGGAGCTTGCAGCAACAAGCAGCTTTCATGCATGGCCCTGCAGTGCCCTGCTGGGTGTACATTGGAGGGCCTGTCGGAGGGCAGTAGAGTGGGGAGCACAGCATTTACAAGCCAGGGTTTGCAACCAGCCAGGCTCCCCATTCCCTCAGCCAGCTTGGGTACCCCCCTGGCCAGGCACTCTGGCTGGTTGTGGCAAGGGTTTGCAGCCAGCTGAGCACTCTGGCCGGGAGCAGGGAAGAAGAAAACCCCCTTCCCTGCTCCCTCAGCCTCTAGCCAGCATCCCCCCTACCCAGCCCTGCCCTGCAACTCCCAAGCCTCATTTACCTCCAGCAAGAAGAGTGAGCCTGAAGCAGCCTCCAGTACGTGCGAGTATTGGGCCCTGCCCTTTCCCCTCTCCATTCCCGTCCGGGCAGGGTTGAGGGTTTCCTCACCCCTTTTGCAAACAGCTCTTGGAGGCTGGAACTCAGCCCACCTGCAGAGCTCTTTGCAGAAGTGGGAAATCCGTGGGTTTCTCTTCTAAAAGGGGAAATCTGCATTTTCTCTGATAAAAATGGGAAATCCATGGCTTCTCTGTTTTGCCATGGGAAACAGAAAACCTGGATCCCTGCTCATAAGTCATGCTTTCCCGACCTCTAATCAATTTTGTTGCTCTTCCCTGAATTCATTCCAGTCAGCCCATATCTTTCTTGAAGTATGTTACCTCAATATGGGCACAGAACCTAGGCGTGAGCCTCACCACAATAGTCATGGTTAGTGGTCTGTCTGGATCTCTGTGGTTTCACGTCATAGGTTTGAGTGATCTCTGCTTGCCAGTTTTACTTTATGTGACTTTATAGTTTTAGGCTCTCATTTGAATTTTGGGGAAAAAAAATCATTCAACTTTTAGCTCAGTCAATTGCCGAGGTTGTGTCAGTTTCTGTATGTTTTCTCCATAAAAGCACAAGTCTTATTTTGAACGTGGGATGGTCCAGTGGGAATGGTGGATTTTCTGTTTAGGTCCAAGCTCAATCTCCTACACCCCACTTCTCTTCCCCCTGCCTCGCCCCAGAGCAAACTTCAAAACATCACTAAGCATTTGCTGTACCTCAGTGCCTGTATTTGTATAATTGGGGCGTGGGGGAAGAATGTCCATTGAACTACTACAGTTCTAGGAAGTTTCCTGTTTTTGTTTTTCTACTGGAATAATAATTAAAAACAATAGGGGAAAGTAAATATGGAAAAACACAAAGCATATGGAAAGAATACCTCAGACCATATTAAAAGGAGAAATCTAGGACTGATTAAAATGGGATATATTCCATTACACAATACATTTAATAATAAATTGTGGGTGTTAGGTTGAGATGCACCATTGAGCATGCAGAAAAATATTGCATAGGTAGACAAGTGCACGAATGTATAACATTGTAATAGCTTCTGGATTTATTCACTTTGTAAACAAGTATGTTGCATATTTAGTGGCTCACTAAACTATATTTTAGAATGAGATTATTCCTTAAATCACACAGATTAATGCTTGAGATTTCTCCGTGCCACAAAAAAGAGGCAGAGAGAAAAGAAAGATAGAAAAAGCCTCTATACATTAGAATAAAGCAGGAAATGGTCTAGAAATTAATGTTTTTCACTTTGAAACTGTGTCAGAATAATGTTTGTTTAGTTTTTTTGAAGGAGTTTGCAAGATGTTAGATGAAAGCCATGTTAAAAAGATAAATCAGTGTCACATTTTACTGACAGGCAATTATGCAAAAGCTATATAATTTCAAGGAACAGGTTAAAATATGTTCAAGGATATTCAAGTGTCTATATAGAAAACGTGGTCTGACCTTGTAAATTTGCTGACAACACCAAGGTAAAATATCTGCTTACATCAGATATGTTACAGAAGACGTAATATTTCTTACCAGAACACTTAGTGGATTATTTCACCTATTTTGGGTTACTCCATCTGCAGTTGGACTAAATACAGCATAATATTCAGACTGTTTTAAATTTCATAAGTACAGTGTATTTGTGTATGCTTGTTTTCTTTCCTTTTAGTTGATTTCTTAATTGCTCTAAGCTTATTCAGCACTGGCTACATGCAAACAGTGTAAAGCAGTAGATAGTGTATGTATCCTTTATGCATTTAGCAGTTCCACCAAATGAAATAGATTGGAACAGATGCAAAATAACACTGTTTTACAAGGCGTATCCCCATCCTGTGCTATAAATAAATTACAGTGAAAGTCCTGTATAGGAAGGTAAACAGTGGTTTGAGTTAAGAGTACTAAAGCAACACATCTAAATGCACATTAACAGCAAAAGCCATCTGCTCAAGAGCCTTCCATTTTTCTTTTTTCTTGAATAAAAAAAATCTTTTTGTGTGCGTTGCAAAAAAATATTTTTTTCAACCCATAAATAGGAAAAGAGCATGAAAGGGGATAAACAGACTGCAGACATGCACTCAGAAAGATGACGCTGCAAAAGCTAAAAGGCAAAACAGCAATTTTTAGTACAAGTCCCTTCATCTGAAGGACGCAGGATAGCTCATATAATGTCAGGTCATGAACATCTGTGTCAAGAACATGGAGAATGATATTTTCAGAATAAATAATATTTAATAGATTTTCTAGACTTTGGGTGAAATATCCCTGGATTTTCCCCCCCTGAGATATGGGGTTTTTCCCCCTTCTTTTGAAGATTTGAAATACTAAGCTCAACTGTAGTGTAGTTCTGAGAGAAAACCTGCTCCTGTTGCAGAAAACGACATATTTGTTCTCTGTTTAAAAGGTACATTTTTGTCCTCAAGGGATTAATTAACTTGTCGCTTATATAACACAAGAGGGGAAAAATCCTGTTACCTGTTCCAGCACCCTCCAACTGGAACAGCACCTTCCAGTGCAGTCCCTATGAAATAAACACAGGAGATAGACTCTCGTTATTTAACGCTTCAGGCTTTAGTGCTTCTTGGATTTTTGAAACACATCTCTCAGAGCTACTTGGATAGCTAAGATCCTGTTGGCATTAACAGTGTGGCTAAGAGCTGTAAGATCAGATCCGTTGTTATTAGTATGAAATATTCATATGAGGTCCAATTCAGCCACCTTCCTTCAAGTTGACTCAGGAATATGTGGCTCAGGCTACAAGGTATTGCTCAGTATATGGAAAACAGGAATATGCATGTAGTTTGTTAAAATATTCACTGCCTTTATAGAGAGGAGCTTTGATGGATTTGTGTTCAACTATGATTGGGGTTGAGGTTTGCAATATACCAGCATTATTCTTTTTCAACAGATTCACATGAAATGTTTATTGATGGATCCAATTGCGTACTGTAGTTCTACTTCTCCATGACGCTATTGTTGGAAATTAGATGGATTAAAAAAGGAAAAGAAAGCCTTTGGCCCATTGATGCAAACCAGAGCGCTTGCATGCCGTATCATATGAGGTTCTTTAATCAGGTGGTGATATATTAGACCCTGTTGTCTTAAGCCAGGAGAAAAGAGTTGCACTGAGCTGGGATTGAAGGAAGGGAAATATAGGATGCACACTGTTTCCCCCTAGTCTGTGACTACTGTAGCAAAAGGTGACTGCAGTTTGTGAAGAAAATAGTCATTCTTACGAGTATCTATCATAGAGAGGCAATTAGGAATTTGACACTGTAAGGTTTGCCAGGATACAGTCAAATGAGTCAGGGAGCACTCTGTATTACAGGGAAGGTATGTAACCTCCCAAGAGTAAAGGAGAATTTACATTTCCTCAATAAACTTATAGCTGTAGTTCATTTGGTCATTTCTACTGACTGTACTTGTGGTTTTGAGACGCTCACTAAGGGCTCAGTCTTCTGAAGTGGTGTAAATACCACGGTGCAATTTAAGGTTGTTAAGTTAGGGGTTCTGAATGCAAGGGATTCTAGCTCACGTTCACTTCAGGAAATGGAGCAAGTCAGGATTTTTCAGGTCCTATCTCAGTTAGGGAACTACGTACCAATGGAAACCTTTCATATAAACACACTGAACTAGCAGTGTATGAGATACAGTGACTTGGGTTCCCTCGTGATCAGTCTTATTGGACTTATTGGAACAAAGTCAAAGGCAGTGGCATAAGTGTGTGTGTGTGTGTGTGTGTGTGTTTTACAGAAACGTGAGCAGGTAAGATACAGTACATAGCAGTAAGTGGGTCTAAGTCTAGAGGGGAATCTAGAATAGTTGCAGACGTGTGTTAGGCTTCTAGAAGGAAAGCAGGTTCGGACATTTTTCTTGGAAAGCTTTTATGACAAAAAATGACCTTTTCACAAATTCTAAATTATCTTCAGCAAAAATGACAGTTCCTCAGAAAATAAAACATTTTTCCATTGGGAAAATGAAAGGTCTTCTCTTTGGCTTTTCATGAAATTGACAAAACGTTTCTAGAAGGGAAAACCAAAACCTGACCAATGCCATTTGGTTCCCCAGAAATGTAAATCTCTGGAAATTCCTTCTCCTTAATCTCCCCACAATATGCTTAGCTTTGTGATGAAAAAAAAAACCAGTGTGTCCAGAAAGGGTCCATCTTGGCTTGTTCTAGCTAGAGGATGATTGTTACAACTTACCTTCCCCCTTGATTCACCCACCTTTGAATTTGCCCTCCAAGTTTTGTTCCTAGCTATGTCACCAATGTTCTGTGTGACTTTAGGTAAGATACTTAACCTTGCTGTCCTCCAGTTTCCCCATCAGTGAAATGGGGAATTAAAATCCTTCTTTATCTCACAGGGTTGTTGTGATACTAATTGATTAAAGCTCATAAAGTGCTCTGAGGTCCTTGGAGAGAAGATGTTACTTGGGTGCAAAATCTATGTATTGAAAAAGATCTCATTAGTCACCTACCTGTGTCTCTAGTTACTGCATCCAGGAGAAGAATGAAATGTACTGTGCAAAAGATATTTTAAGAGGTCGTGTATCTGGGGGGCAGGTGGGGTGAAGGGGAACAAGCAGGCAGCGAGCTGGTGGGAGGCACAAAAATAGCAGCTGCCCCACTGCTGACCCAGCCACTGCTGCTGCCCCATACATCACTGCTGCCCCAGGTGCAGAACTGATCAGTTATACCTCTCATTTTGATTCTCTTTTCCCTAACTGGCTTAATTAAATTGCCTATTATTCTCAACCACTGAAAGAAACTGCAGCTTACAGAAAAATTGCACCTGATGCTTGTGGTCAGTTTGGGATCCAAATGTTTGATCAATGTTCATTGCTGTTCTTCATTGTCAAATAAGCCTAAGTGATAGAGTCCAGAATTTCTGAAAGAATGACCAAAATCAGCATTGCTCTTCTGGCGGACTTACCGATACAGCCCGGCATGCCCAGGCTCGGAGGAGCTTCATTGTGATTGGTGGAGCACATCTGTCAATCAGGTGATTGCTGGGAGGGGTGGCCCCGCCCCTGCCCAGAGGGGTGGGGGAAGAAAAGCCCCAGACCCGATTGAAGCCTGCACCTTGCAGGTCTGACAGCACTCTGGGGGTGGAGCCTCTGGAGAGAATAAAAGGAGCAGCGTGCCCAGCATGCAGCACGTGTGTTGAGGGACAGAGAAGAGAGCGGGGCGATGAAGGGCTGGGGAAGAGCAACCCAGTGGGCAGATGCTGTTGGCCTGAAGAGTCCCTGAAGATGCCTCTCTCTGGACAGGAGCGGCAGACGGCTTCAGCCCTAGTCGGTGAGTAGGGCAGCAAGCAGGGTGAGACCCTGGAATCTGCATGAGGCAGCTTGGGTCTCCATCCACTCAGTGCACACAGCAGTACATGGAGCTTCAGGCCCTGGCAGCTGCACGAGAGAGCTTGGGTCTGCAACCCCCGGTATGCGGCCAGGACCTCAGTGCATGCAATGATGCATGGAGCCCCAGACCCTAGGAGCTGCGTGAGACAGCTTAGGTCTGCAACCCCCAGCATGAGGTCAGGGCCCAGAGCCAGCAGTGTGGTGCAGTGCAGTCTGGTGGGACCCCAACCCTGGGAACCACTTTTAAGGTGGCTCATGTCCACCAGTTCCTGGAACGTGTATAGGCTCAGTGTGTGGCTGGTCCCAGGAGGGGACCTTGGCCTTGGAGCCAAAAAAGGTGGCCTGATCCCCCAACTATGAGTAGCACGCAGAGCCCTCAGTGCCTGGAGAGGGGCACAGGGCTATGAGGGAACTGGAAGCCCCACAGAAGCCAGAGGCCTGCACCTGTTTTAGCTGAAAGACATCCTGGCTGGGGTGACAAGGACCGCACATCATGCACTGGAGCTGTGAGCTCACATCTTGCACCACCCCACCCTGGTTGGGCAAATGGTGGCAGTGCCTGCCCCCACCCCCTGCCAGCTAGGCAAGAGGCAGCAGGATATAGCTCCCACTCCTAGTGCTGATGTGAGTCCAGCAGTGCTGGGAGTGGAGCTATGCCCTGTTGCCTCTTGCCAGCTGGCGCACTGCAGGGGGCTATGGGATGGAGGCAGAGCAACACTGGGAACAGGGGCTATGCCCTGCTGCTGCTTGCCCCCTTCTGCCTGGAGCGAGCCGTGCCCACATCCCCACCCCTCCAGCTGGGCAAGTGGCAGCAGGGCATAGCCCCTGCTCCTAGTGCACCGCACCCAAGTCCCGGCACCCCTGCCCCAGCTGGGCACCTTCTCCTAGCCCCAGCCCTAATCCCTCCCTCCCCCCCCCCAACCCCAACAAATTTAGCAGCTGGAGGCAGCTGTGTCCAGCGTGGTGAGGGCTGCTGCCTGTTTAGTCTATGGATGAATCTCCCAAGCGGTACCAAATCTTCAGATCTAATTTGGCCGAATTGAAACGGACAGTGATTCCAATCTCTGAATTATATATATATATATATATATATGTATATGTATATGTGTATATGTATATGTATAGGTGTGTGTGTGTATATATATATATATATGAATGGGCCTGTATTGCAGGAGATACAATTTCTGCCCCAGAGTTTTATTATCTAAATTAGTGACCTAGACCAATGCTCTTTTGACCTACCATGTGCCACACACAGAGGCTGCCTGTGTTACCTGTAGTGTCCATCCCACAGGTTGGCCAGCTCTGAATTAAACAAAGGGTGCGATGGAAAACTGAGGCACAGAGAAGTGAAGAGATTTTGGCATGACACTGGTAGATCACGGATTAAAGCTATGGCTTTGCTTACTCACAGTGTTTATCCACTAGGCCCTGTTAGTTTTATATCATCTGGTGCCTCGGCCAGCATATGTATTGACAGTGCATGTGTGCATCTATTTGCTTTGATTTTTTTCCCCTCTGATCCTTGAGTCCATTATTAATGCATTAATCATTTTAATAGCACTTTGTATTTTCTTCTTAGTGGAAGTCATATTATTCATCCTTAATTGATTATTAATATTTCATGATGTTAAAGCTGGGTAAGATACACTAACTAAATCTAGATGTTTATACTGCCTGTCCCCAGCAATGTAGTTAGTGCATGCGTAAAGCCTGCATGGTATATTGCCAATATAAATTAATTTAAGCAGACTTTTTAAAAGTATTTGGCTTCATATTCCATGTTAGTTCAAGTTTCAATAAGGATGATAAGCAGTTAATTTTACATAATGTTTGTAGTCGCAAACCATGGAATTACCATAGGACCTTGTAGATCAAACCACAATTTAATTGGATCAAAACAGTCTCACTGGATTTTGCTTTCTAAATGCTTTGTAAACAAGTAGAACAGAGAAAAACAGCGTGTTTAATATTGTAAGTGCAGTAATTTGCACTTGTAAGTACAACTTGTTACTTCTCCATTAAAGATTTTGTGATAGCAAATGGGAGCATCTACATGAAACACTTTACTGTGCACTAGACCTAATTACTGCACTGTGAGCACCACTATCTACACCCTTGCTGATGATGCTGACCCTTACTGTGCAGTAATTTCCTGTCATCATAAATTCAATACCTGTAGATAAAAGTAGCAAATTTACAAATTTACTCATGAGTAATTACTGCTCAGTATGGCAGGTGTAGATGGCAAATCTTTGCTTCTGGTCCACTGGGCAGCAGAGGGTTGGGAGATTGCTCCCTGTACCCAGGTGCTTCCTGCAGGATCACAATCGCAAGTGGGGGCTAGGAGCTCTTTGTATCCCCACATCCGGGAGCTCCTAGCCCCTACTTGTGATTGTGATCGTGGAGCAGAGGCAAGGAGATGACTGTTCTCAGCCCCAGTTTCAGAATCGTGGAGCTGGGGCTGGGAAAAGTCTGGGAGTTTTTTTCCCAGCTCCTGCTCTGAAATCATGCCAGGAGTGGTGTCAGTGGCTAGTGGGAATTGTGGACTGCCTGCAGATGTTGCTGGCAGCGTCAGCGGTGCCTCTTGGTAGAGGGTGCACAACCATGCCTGGGGGGTGCACACGCACCTGCATGAATCCCCTACACATTGCCCCACATTGCACATGTCAGTGGGGCAGTGAGCAGTGAGCCTCTGGCTTGGATGGGGAATCCCCACCCAGTTGGAGACTCACTGGTAAGTGCCCTAACAGAGGATTGGGGCAGGGGGCTGGCAACTGCCCCTCCTTTGCAGCTCTTCCCAAGCCCCCTACCCGTGATCAAAGAGACAAAGCTGGGAGCTCCCTGCTGTTGGAGCAGGCAGATCCCTGGGGCAGACAGCAATGTCTCATGCACTCCCAGGAGACAGCTGTCCCCTGGGCCTGTGCTCCCTGACAGTAATTTACTCTAGAGTAAGCTCACCCTACAGCACTTGCACGTGTAGACATGACATACCAAACATGTATAAAAGCAGCTGCCCATTAAAGATTCTGCTTCAGCTACTCCTTCTCTTGGGGGTTTGAAAACGATCTGAATGGAAGTGAAAAGAAGCAGTAATGTAATTCCAGTATTCAGATTCTTGAAATTTGTATTATTTAGTCTCGGTCTTTGGTGTTAATAGGTATTACTCTTTAACACCTTTGTCTTGATATTTCCAAATTTTGATTCTATGTGTTTCAGGATTTTTCCAGTTATATTAAATCTTCTAGTTCCTCTTCACTTTTGCTTAATTTCATCCTTTTAAAATTTTGGTATTAAAATAAGTTAGGTTCTCACATAAATGGCCTGTTAACTATACTGAATACCTGCCATTAGGATCAGCCTGAATCCTATATTCACTATACACAATTGAATACTACTGTATTTATGATATCAAATATATGCCTAAAATTTTTTATTTGGGTCTTCTTCTCTTATTGTGCTGTGCTTTTCATCTGTACATTAACCGAGTTAGGCATTTGATTACTCTTAAAGTGTACACAGAGGCTGTGCCTATACAAGTGGCAGACTGTGCAGTCATTTAGTACTTTGTATAACCAAGTACTAAATGACTATGCAGTAATCGGCATTAATGCACAGTGCCATCCCCACACTGTTTTTTTTTCAGATGCTACTTCACAGTAGCATCTCGTGTATTTGTGCCCAGTTTTAACCAGATTAAGAACTAAATCCCAAACTATTTTAAGTTATCATAAATATATGGGCGTGTAGGAAGGCTGTTAGGAAGGCCAAGGTGGGAGTGGAGCTTCGCCTAGCGACTAGGATCAAGGACAACAGGAAGTCCTTTTTAAAGTATGTGGGGAGCAAAAAAAGAGCCCCGGGAAACGTTGGGCCCCTGAGGGACTCGTCGGGCAACCTGGTGCTAGTGGCCGATGGGAAGGCGGAGATAGTTTCATAGTGACTAGGGTCAGAAGGGGCCTAGAGCAGGCCATCTAGTCTGACCCCCCGCCAATGGCAGGAAACAAGTACTGGGGTCACAGGACCCCAGCCAAGTACCTA
>JAGPOW010003395.1:38152338-38177145 GCA_030014935.1 Caiman crocodilus | reverse complement strand
CTTGGCTGGGGTCCTGTGACCCTGGCACTCGTTCCTGCCATTGGCAGGGGGTCAGACTAGATGGCCTGCTCTAGGCCCCTTCTGACCCTAGGTACTATGTTACTATATGCCACTATTCCAATACAGACAGCAAATCACACACACTGTTATACCATGGGTTCATGTTAATTTCTTCTGTACAAGGTGTTTAGCTCATGTGCTTTGTCTTCCCACACATGCTTAAACCTTGTTAAACCTATATTTCCCTCAGCCACAGAATAAACTTCTGAAAATACTGTTGGTCCCTTCCCAGCTCTTAGCAAAGATTAAATAGATGATCCTTGGTGAAAGCTGTTATTAGGAAGGCAATGGCCACAAAAGCAAAATTACTCAGAGGCAGGGAAAGTCAAAGCAAAAGCCTCAAATAACTGCCTTGGGACCAGTGAGTGCAAACAAACATCTATGCCAGGAACAAGCTACCCTAAAACCAGGAATAGGTTACTTGGAATTGGACTGGGATAAAATTTGGTGGGTTAGGAGAGCTGTTCCTTGATCAAAGGGTTGCATCATCTGGCCACCATTTATTTTAATTCAGAGCAGCTGAAGTTTCCTGAGGATATTTCCTATTCCTTTGTTCTTGGACTAAAGTGTTGTTGGTTTCATTGAATGCATACTGTGTTATATGCAGCAGCATATTATAAAATAAATGCACAGTCAACACAATGAGAGAGAACATTATAGTGGTTATGTGTAAAAGCTAACCCATTTTTCTGTATCATTTACTCACAAATTCAGTAATTCATCCCTGTCTCTTAGATAAGGTGCCATAGGCACCTTAGATACCACTACAGCCTTGGGATTCATTTAATCCTAAACACTCTACCTTGAGCAATACAGCCCCCTTAGCTTCTTGTTGACTCATTCATCTAGTATACACTCAGGAAAAGAAAGTTCCCTCTGAACTGAATCATTTCTGTTCAAATTCAGTTGTTGAAGAATGAGGAAAACAGAGGGGATTATTTCAATTTTCCCCTATGCTATAATGGAGCATAGAGTTGAAGTCTTAAAATAATATGAGGGTTGGAGGTTGGGGGAAAAGGGCAAGGTCCCTGAAAAAATAATTGTAAGAATTTTTAAATGTTTCATTTTGATTTCATTTTGAACCTTTTAATTAAAAAAAAATTAAATTCCAGGCCTATTACACTGCATTAAACATGACTTTTTGTGATAGATTTACTTTCAGTAATTTCCATGCTGGTATTCCTACAGTGGGATAGTTTTAAATGCTGGCTATACTCATCTGTTTTGGCATACTTGTGCGTTTGCTGTCAAATGGAGTTTGAAGTAGGAAGGCGATGTAGTTGCAGAAGTTTGAGCTGAAGTTCCCTGCATGATTCCTGGTTTATAAGGTAGATCCTGGAAAAATGGTTTAACATCCGAATGCTTACAGCTAAAAAAACCCCAAAAGATCTTCGGTTGAAGCCTTCATCACGGGAGCTGATGCTCTTCATCTTTTTCTTCGCCCTGTCTAAACTGCCATTCTGCTTAGCTTTGGCACAACTGCATAACATTTGTTTAATTTAGGTTTTGCTTCAGAGAGTCTGCATAATGTATTGGTGGTATCTAGCTTCCCCTTTTATCTACACAGAATCTACTGTTTCCACCTACTTGGCTCTGTTGAGGTCAGGATGAATATGGAGTTGAAATCAAAGCAAAATGTGGTACAAGTGAAGCTCATGCTAATTCCATACTCAAGCAAAAGAAGTCAGTGAGAATTTTCTTTGAAAAAAGAACTGCACAATAAAGCCCTTGAAGACTAATGAGTTTGTTCAACAAGGGACAAACCTATCCTAGAAACAAACAATAAATCAACAAGATCATTAGCAGTAAGGATGCCTACTCAAATATTAATTTGGAATATTATTATTCAAATTGAAGAAATTTAGTTTTTCATCCATAATGACTTTTATGTATTGATATACCAGTATCTTATATAGCACATAGCTACTTCATTGCTTATTCTCAGGCTGAAAACTTTCCAAAGATATTGATTTTGCAGTTTGTTTTTACTTTTCTTTCAGATTTATAATTATATTTATATATTTTAACAAGTATTTCATTAACTAGACGTGACCAGAAGGTAAATAGCAGTCATAGTAATTTTGTTTAGCCAAACATTAACTAGCTAAGATTTCTCCCATACAGATCTTAAAATAGGTTGGTTAACTCAGCTACTGCTAGGGGCCAAGAGAATAGATGGAGAGTCATATCAAAATATGAACTGAAAATCTAACCTTTTGATGAATTAACTGTCACTATTTACCACAGTGAATTGTGGGAGATGTAGTCTACCTTTCTGGTAGGGTTGAACCAAGCCAAAATTATTTGCTTTGACATTTGCAAATTGATTTTTTTCAGAACTTTCAATGATTCATATTTAACTATTTAGATTTCCTGTGGGAGGAAAACTTCATTTTTTTGATCAGATCTCATAAACCTAACATTCTGGATGATACCCATAGGAACCGTGACAGCCTACTGTTTCAAAGCAAATGCAGCGTAGTCTGGCTACCACCGAAGACGTGATGATTGCAAGGACAGTCATCGCTGGAAGAAATGGTATGACTTACTTCATAAGCACTATACGACAAACAATAGCAGAGAGCATTGCTGATGTACCCCATCCTACTCTACACCTGAGATCAATTTGATTGATGTGATCAGATCAGAAGCACTAAATGTTTGTTATGAAGTAGTAGTAAGCAACAATGCAGATGACATCGTGCCATACGTTTTGGTTATCCAACCTTTTCTAGGTTTAGTGTTACTACTGAGATGTGACCCTTTGTATTACCCAAGGCAGTTTTTCACCTAATGCATATGCAAAGTGATTTAAAGAGACCTGGAAAAATAGTCCTATGCTTCTGTAAAACATGTAATTCTATGAGGGATTCCAGTCTTTGATCTCATGAATACAGGCCTGTGTTTTCACAGAGATACATATGGCAAAGGAAAATAACCAAAATGAAGAATGCTATATTTATGAAGATTATTCCGGTAATATCTGTCTGGCAAATATTACATCCTGTTACTTTCTAGCATAGGTAGTCAATTTCACACACTGATTGATCTAACAAACACTCGAGCTCTTTAAAAAGCCTTTATAGTGTGTAGCCTGCATATGGTTATGCTAGGTATAACTAACAGGCTGAGGAACATACCCTATAAATGGGTCATCTCATTTGCAATATATGACACACATTAGCTTATGAAAGGCACCCTGTAAAACAGTTACAGTATATACAATACATAATAAATGGATAGACCTTTAAGTAGATGTAAACAATATGAGAAAGTCAATCATTAAATTCATGTTTTGTCCTATAGTTAGTTTTTATTGAAGGATTTTTTTCCCCACCCTTATTTCAAAATTAGAGGCATTTCTTTGTTAGGATTATACAAGCATGTTAATTCATTACCATGTGGTTTCCCTTTTCTGAGGCTTATCTAAGGCCTAATTTATGTGCAAGACTGAAAGCTGTTTAAATGGATAATATGCCTCCTTCATGAGAAATACCACCCTCTTTATGCTCCATTAAGTTTAGACGTTGACTCCATAAGCTACGTACCAATTATTTCTTTCCAGGAACAGCAGCACGGCTTTCTCCACAAAGGACAACAGATTATAGCAATGTACTATTAATCTCAGCATATTCCATAAATATAGAGGGCACCACAGATCTGACAATTGATTTACTAATTTACTAAAGGCCTGTAGCAAAAGGAAAAATAAGACCCCTACATACCTAATAATTTTCCCTCTTAACTGAAAATATTGAATGAGCTGGAGTAATTATTCCTTGAAGCTTTATTATTAAATGTAAATTTAAAAAGTAATATGAAATAATGTTAAAAGTGATCTATGCTCATAACACTGAAGTGTATCTCAGAGTAGTGGATGGATCTAAGTCTTGCGATCCTGACTCAGGGAATACTCTCATTGACCTCGCTGTGAGTTTTTGTCTGAGTCAGGACTGCAGGAACAGATTCTCAGCATGCATAATTGTCATTGAAATCAATAGGAGAATGAGGAAGGTAGATTATCCCCATAATTAATTGGTGCCAAAATTCCCAATAGTAATTTAGAATTAGGATCTAAAAGGTCATCGGTTTCCCCTAAATATATTGAGTCTGTCAGAAATGGGAAAAAAAACAGTGTGATCATTTAAACAAAATAATAACCTTGCCCGTAAAGAGTTTTTTTACTGAAAAATATTTTTTTTCTATTTCAGCATGACGATTCAGTATATGTATTACCATCTATTGTTACACTTTAAGGTGGGCTGGAAAAACTAATCTGTGCCCTCTTTATTTTAAGGAACAATTTTGCAAGAAAGATAAGTTGTTTAAAACATTTCGTTTGCTACCCCTTTTCCTTCAATCAAATGTTAAGCATGGGGGTTCAATGAAAAATGATATGGAAATAATCTTCTATGACACTAAAGGTTAAGTTTAAATTACATTTATGATATACAATTATAAGGTGTTTTTTCTTTTTTTAATTTAGTGGCTGGAAAAGTTATCAGAAAACAAATGTAGGTGTCTGTAAAGTCAATAATACCTCATTTGGAATGCTTAAACGCTAACAGAGGTAGACAAAACTCTTTGGGTAGAAGCTATATCTTTTTAGACTAACTAAACAGTAGCCAAAAAAATGTATTTCATTGCAAGCGTTGGGGCCTAAACACCCTTTGCCAGGCAGAGGAAAATACAAAGATTGTAAAGTTCTCCCAGGTAGAAAAGAAACTTCATCTTGCATAGGGCAAGTAAAGGATGGTAGGGTTCCCCTGGGTTTCAAAGTTCATTTATGGAACAATTGCTCTGTGACTCTGCAGTTTAGGGCGAGACAAGGCTCCGTCAGATGTCAGGCAGGGAGCTGAATTTTGCTTCTTTCCTGTTTAGCAATGAAGTTTACATTTCATAGTCACATAGTTGCTTTGTGCAGTCACAGAGCAAGTTTTTCACAAATGGACTTTGAAACCCAGGGGAACCTTTTACCTCTCTTGTGCAGGATGAAGTTTCTTTTCTACTTGGGAGGACTTGTACAATCTTTGAATTCTCCTCTTCCTGACAACAGGTGTTTGGGCCTGAAAGCTTGCAAAAAAAGTGGGTTTTTTTTAGCTGAATTTTAACGTGCCCTGACTCTGGATGCAGTCAGGTTCATCTTTGAGACATACTTGTGGGGTGTTCCAAGGGTGCCGTTGAACCCCAGATTCCTCTTTGTTGTCTGCTGCTTGACCACTGAGAACAGATGGAGATGCTACAAAGGTTGGGTGACCATAATAATTTTAGGGAAATCTGGGCAAGGGTAAGGAAATCTGGGATGGTGGGTACCAGCATACATACACGTGTGCGCGCACGCACACACACAAGCCTGTAGCCCCACATAAGTCTTGTTAGCGTACCTGTTAATTGAGTGCCTAAAGTGTTTCCTTGTGCCTGGAGAAACTCAAGATAGACCCTTGCTATCTAGGCAAAGTATGATATTTTTATCTGTCCATTTCCATATGTTATTCATTAGAATCGTGGGAAGCCCATACTATGTATGTAACTTCCTGCCCCACCCTCAAGGATGTAGTTGTTTACCAGACTTGCTTTCCTGATCTAATTATGGTCAGAAGAATAATCATAACCTTTCAGACATAGAGATTACTAATCCAATATCCTAAACCTACCATCTCTTACTTAATTTCCCCACTTTGAGAAATTTTCTTCCCTGAATAGTCTGAATAGCGAGGTGTTATTCGTAACTAGCTTTTTAAAATGTAAATTCATTATTGTCTGGAAGGGCCTGGCTCAAGTACCACAGGCTATGTCTGAAAACAAACTCAAGTCAGATGCTAATGCTCATCATTACTTCTTCCAAGTGTGAAGAGGTAATATCCTACCACTTGCAGTACAACCATTGGGGGCGGTGGGCTCTTGCCAGTTTCGCTGCCACAGAGAGGGTCCCCAGTGCCTGATGGGTGCTGATTCCTGGCTCCAACCACTGGCAAGAAGTGGCAGGTGGGCTGAGGGAAGGGCTCTGAGCCCCCAGCCCAGGTCTGGCAGCCTCCAAGACCCCAGCCTGGTTAGCCAGCCCAGCTCAAGTGGCATGGGGGCCAGCATCGCAAGCCCCCTGCTCCTCCTGCCACTTTCTGACAGTGGCCAAAGGAGGGTCTCTGAGCCTTCATCCAGGGTCTAGTATGTTCCCTGGACCCTACCCTGGCTAGCTGGCCTGGCCTGCATGGCATGGGGAGCAGCACTGCAAGCCCCCCCAACACTTCCTGACAGAGGCAGGCAGGCTGGGGAAGGGGCTCTGAGCCCCCAATCTGGTACCCCTAGACACAAGCCTGGCTAGCCAGTCTGGCCTGTGCAGCATGGGAGCCAGTGCTGCAAACTCACACTCTTCCCGCTTCCTGCTGCTTCCTGGCAGCAGCTGGAACCAGCGATGGGGTGGGGGCCCTTGTCCCCCCACTAGGGAGAGTGTTCTCAGTGTCCACTGGCATGAGCTCTGTGAGTGCAGAAGCCCCCAGATCACCTGAGCTCCCTGACAGGTAGCCAGAATCAATAACTTCTGTAAGTGGCCTTAAATTAATCCATGTCCTACTGAAGTCTTGGTCAAAATATAAAGATATTCCAAAATCACATTTATATCAAATACCACAATTCATACAGAGATAATGTTAAAGCTAAATACAGCTTGATGTTACCTATATATAGAGACTATGCATGTCATATCAGTAAAAAAAATTAACCCCCCCCATGCATGACATTCCACAGATGCTTCAAGATATAGTTCTTTGCAATTTTTCAGTCATAAACACTCTTCTTCAGGCATAGGGAGAGTCTGCTCCCTGGGTGGCATAGAAGCCAATATGAAAAATGCAGCTTCAAGAAAATGCAAATGCATGGCAGTGAAGATCACAGGGGATGGGAGACAATAGGTATGAGACAGGTGGGGGGGGAAGGGAGGAACATGGACTTGATGCTAGAATGTAGCTGGTCTAATGCAGAGGGGTTACCTAGGGTTTTCAGATGACAGGTAGGTTATAATGTGCCATAAATCCAATATCTATGTTTAGTCCATGATCTTTTGTATCTAGTAGATTATGAAGCGAAGTTTGTAGGTTCATCTACAAAAGGTGTTTTGTAAATTCCCTTTAAGAATTAGAACTAAGAGATTGGAGAGAAAATGGTTTTCTTGTGAGAAGTGTGCACCCACAGGTAGTGTGCTTTTGTCTTTGACAGATTTTTGATGTGTGTTCATTCTGGTATGTAGTTGTTGTTTGGTTTCTCCTACATATTTTCCATCAGGGCATTTAGTGCACTGGGTGAGACATATTACAGTTTTGGACATGCAGATGTAAGATTTAGGAAAGATGAAGGGCCTGTTGTGGGGTGTAGTTATTGTGGGAGAGGTGGAGATGAGTTTGCAAGTTTTACATATCTTGTCCCAGCATGGTTTAGATCCATTTGGTGTGCTTTGGACCATAGGAAGTTTGCTTCTGGTGATGAGGTTGGTGAAGTTTGGTGCTTATTTAAAGACTAGGATGGGTGGTTCTGGACAGATCTCTTTAAGAATTAGGTCTTCTTTTAGTATGGGTTGTAATTTTTTGATAATTTTCCATATAGGTTCTAGGGAAGGATGGTACATTATAATTAATGGTGTGATTCATGGGAATTTTCTTTTTGTACTGCAGCAATTTTCCACATGGTATCTGGGTGGCTCTTTCAAAAGTGTGATCTATTAGGATGCCCACCAGGGGATGGGGGGACTACCACTGCTGGCCCACTGAGCAACCTTTGCCAAGGCACTTAAGGGAGACCACCCCTGCCCCAGCCCTGGAACAATCTGTAGGCAAGGCACAGGCACCCAAAAAGGACACTTGCATGCCTGTACACAAATGCCAGGAGCTTGGGGAATAAACAGGAGGAACTTGTCCTCCTGCTTAACACAAATAATTATGATGCCATAGGGATAACAGAGACCTGATAGGGCTCCACCTAAGCCTGGGCCACAGGTATAGATGGCTATACCCCATACAGGAGAGATTGAGTGGACAAAAGGGGCAAAGGTGTAGCTTTCTATGTCAAGAAAAGCTAAGCGTACCTGCAAGCCGACATTGGAGCCCAGGGTGGATGACTGGAGACCCTCTGGGTTAAAATCGGTGGAGAACACGGCACAGGGGACACAATGGTGGGAGTCTACTGCAGACCTCCTTCCCAAGACAAAGAGCTTGACCAGCAGATTGCTAGTGAATTGGCTGACGCTGCACGCTCCCGGTGTATGGTTACCATGGGAGACTTCAATAATCCTGATATCTTGTGGGAAGAGCACTCGGCCAAATCCGAATGGTCTCAAAGCTTTCTCATATGTGTGGATGAGCTCTATCTTTCTCAAAGTCTTTGAGCTGATGGGAGGTAAAGTGCTGCTCAACCTCGTAGTGGCAATGGGGGATGACCTAATCAGTGACCTAACAATTGAAGGGAAGCAGGGTGAGAGCGACCATGAACTGATCACCTTCACCATCCACCATAAAGCTGGCAAGTCACTCAGCAATACAGAAGTCCTCAACTTCAGGAAAGCTGACTTTAACAAGCTCAGGAGGCTTGTCATTGAGAACCTAAGAGATCACGGCCCAAAGTGGAGGGGAGTTCAGGATAAGTGGTTGCTCCTCAAGGGAGCTATCTTGGGATAGACTCTGCTTATGCATCCATCTTGGAGAAAAAACAGCAAAAGGGCACAGCTGCCTCCTTGGCTCAGCAAGAAATTAGCAGACTTCTTGCATCTAAAAACAAAGACCTACAAAGGATGGAGGATGGGATCCACCTCCAAGGAGGAATATTCCAGACTGGTTCAGACCTGTAGGGAGTGAACTAGGAAAGCCAAGGCTGCGACTGAACTCCAACTACCTAAAAGTATCAAGGACAATAAAAAATCCTTTTTTAGATATGTGGGGAGCCAGAGGAAAAGCAAGGACAGCATTGGACCCCTGCTAAACCAGATGGGACAACTGACAACTGACGCACAAGAAAAAGCCAACTTGCTAAATGGGTACTTTGCATCATTTTTTCCAGTTCCAAGGGACGCCCCTGCCCGTTACAGTTTGGGAAGGCTTGGGTGAGGAAGATTCCTTACCTTCCATCAATGCTGACCTTGTGAAGGAACACCTTGAGAGGCTGGATATCTTCAAGTCAGCCAGCCCTGACATTTTACATCCCAAGGTACTCAAGGAGCTGGCAAACATCATAGCTCAGTCCCTGACACAGATCTTTGAGACCTGCTGGAGCTTTGGTGAAGTGCCCAAAGATTGGAAGAAAGCCAATGTGGTGCCTATCTTCAAGAAAGGGAGGAAAGTGGATCTGACAAACTACATGCCCACCAGCCTGACCTCTATCCCGTGGAAGGTCTTAGAAAAGATTATCAAAGAGACCATTCTTAACAGACTGGGCGATGGCAACATCCTAAGGGATAGCAAGCATGGGTTTGTTGCGGGTAGCTCTTCTTTGACCAATCTTATTTCCTTTTATGACCAGGTGACCTATCACCTGGACAAGGGATAAGATTTTGATGTCATATACCTTGACTTTTAAAAAGCCTTCAGTCTGGTATCCCATGATCACCTCTTAGCAAAATCGGCCAAATGTGGCCTCAGCTTCACCATGATCTGCTGGCTGGGGACTTGGCTCCGTGGTTGGACCCAGAGGGTGGTAGTTGATGAAAGTCAATCATCATGCTGTGCTATGACCAGTGGGGTCCCTCAAGGCTCTGTCCTTGGGCCTATACTATTTAGCATCTTCATCAATGATGTGGACATTGGTATATGAAGTTGACTGGCCAAGTTCGCCGACAACACCAAACTTTGGGGTAAACCATCCACACCTGAGGACAGAAGGGCAATCAAGGCTGACCTTGATAAGCTCAGGAAGTTGGTGGATGAGAACCTGATAGTGTTTAACACCAAAAAATGCAAGGTTCCCCACCTTGGGAAGAAAAACCCACCACATACTTGTAGACTCAGCAGTGCTATTCTGGCTAGCACTGAAGATGAAAGGTACTTGGGGGTCATAACTGACCACAAAATGAACGTGAGCCATCAATGTGGTGCTTCATCTAATAAAGCAAGCAAAACTCTGGCTTGGATCCATAGATGTTTCTCAATCAAATCCCAGAATGTCATTTTTTCTTTGTACTTGGCCTTGGTGAGGCCACAGCTGCAGTAATGAATCCAGGTCAGGGTTCCACAATTCAAAAAGGATGTGGAGAAGCTTTAAAGAGTCCAGAGGAGAGCAACAAACATGATCAGAGGTCAGAAAAACAGATCTTATGATGAAAGGCTGAGAGCTATGGGACTCTTCAGCCTGGAAAAGCACAGGCTCAGGGGTTATCTGGTGGCTGGCTATAAGTTTATCAGGGGTGCTCACCAGGATCTAGGGGAACATCTGTTCACCAGAGCACCCCAAGGGATGACAAGGCTGAACGGTCACAAACTCTTCCATGACCGTTTCAGGCTGGACATAAGGAAGAACTTCTTTACTGTCCGAGTCCACAAGGTCTGGAATAGACTGCTGCCGGAGGTGGTTCAAGCACCTACTTTGAACACTTTGTACTTTGAACAAATGTCAAGAGACATTTGGATCTTTATCTTGCTGGGATTCTATGACCCCTGCTGACTTCCTGTCACTGGGGCGAGGGGCTGGACTCGAAGATCCTCCAAGGTCCCTTCCAGCCCTAATGTCTATGAAATCTATGACATCTCTCTGGAGGAGTGTCCTTATTGAGTGAAAGCCCTTTTGTGATTTGCAAGGTGACAATTGTGGGTGTTCTCAGTGCAGATTTCATGGTATTGGAGGGCTTGGCTGTATATTAGAGGTTTCTGGGTGTGTTTCGGATGATTTCTGGTTGTTGTTTATTAAATAAATAATACAATTGCCCAAAGAACCTTGTTTGCCTATGTTCTTAGACTAATATGACTATACCCAACACCCTCAAAATATAGTGGGTTCCTGACACATAGGTTGTGTTCAGCCATTTTCTAAAACAAGAAGACTCTGTTAAACCCTTGCTGACAAAAATAAGTCAGCTGACATCAGTGTACAGCACACCGATAATGCACATAAGGATAATAATCTCGTACTCCTGCCATGTCACAGACTGTCTCCTTCAGCTCTAATTTCTGAGGTCTGTGATCTACCTCTGCAGCACTAACGCCTTATTTACAGCCAATGTGAAGATGTGTTACCCAGCGTTTTATGGTATATTTACACAGTGTTTCGAGTTGATTAGTTGGTTAATCTTATTTGGCTAATTTCATGATTAATAGTCTCAGCACCTTTTCATCAAAGTCAGTAAGAATTATCATGCACCATAACATTATCATCATAAGCACTCTTGACTTCTAGTATGGCAAAAGGACCAAGATCAGAAATTTGCTGCTTGGGTTTGTGTCTAGAAAATAAACTGATTGATCTCTGTGTTTTGAGAAAAGAGAATTTAGTCTGTAGAAGACTGTTAAAAGAATTACTGAAAAAACTGAGATGGGGAACAAATTCCCTGGTAGGCACAAGAAACCCAAGCAGCTCTCAATACGTCTTAGCTGCCAGTTAAACTGAGTTATGTTGCTCAGCTGGCTTCAGACATCTAGAAAGAAGAGGTGAATCTGGATCAAAGTCATTTTTATGAAAAACAGAATACCTTTTATCACAACTTTTTCATGAGCGCTATATTTTGCATATCCATTCACACAGCTCCATTCTGGTCATATTAAAGAGAGTTGTGTTTTGCAGTTATCTTGTCATCTAACTTGAGGGTACGTTCAACACTGCAAATGAACATATTAAACAGATGATGTCTCATTACTACCTTACTAAGAAGTTATTTTTGTACGTTTTATTACTTTACAATAAGTTATCTTTGCCAAACTTTTAATTAAGATAAAATAACTGGGCTTCCTCCAAATATACTAAAAACAAATCTTTAAGCCACACAAAAAACAGATAGGACTGGGATACTAATACTCAGCCTAAGTCACTGTCAGATCAGCGAAGAAATTAAATTCTGAAACTGAGGTTTATTTTACCTGGAATATTTTCAATTGGAAACACTCCATTCTACATTATATACCTGAGAAGTTATAAGTACTTTGTGCAAATGAAACTGCTCTGTTTTGCAAGGACTCTGATGCCAAGAATATCAAGTATAAAATGAAGATAGTGATGCATTTTGTGATTCTAGTTCCTGGTCCATGACATTGCATATTCCAGTTTTTGGGGAAGGATTCTCTTTGTCAGCTTAGTACCAACCACCTGAATAAATTTATCAGTGAAACAGGTAAAAACACTGGAATGAAAAGGTAATGATGGAGGAAATAGTAACAGGTTTGGTGGTCAACAATATGAAATGAGTAGAGAGAAAGCCTAGGTGGATATTTTTTACATAAGCTGGGAGACAATGATAGAAATGTGAAGGGGAGGATGGTGTGCTTGAGAAATAGTAAAGAAAGAAAATATTGTTAGCCTCCTGCTAACTAGAAGGTTGCTCTTGATAGAGAAAGTACTGAGCACTTCCCTAGTGATAATAAAGGTCAATGAAGGTCAGAATCTAAGGCTAGTGATGTTAATAGAAGTCATTTTATTAACATACGTGGACTTTGGACTAAATCCCAAATAGCTGATATAGAATTGGACGGGCCTATGCTCCTCACAGTAAGGAAATTAATGTAGTTGTGATTATATCAAAGGAAACCACACTGGTCCACTGACACAAATGAAACATTTGCATTAGTTCATTTTACTATGATGTGTTACTGGATTAAGCTGAATTATCGTAGACCCTGCTATGCTCTGGTAGAACACATTAGCACAAAAGATTTACTCTGGGCACCAGTAGGAATTCCTTTTGTGTTGACAATGCCTTCCACTGCCATCTCTTTGCCTTGGTTTGGATAATGCTCTTAGCCTGTTTGTAGAACACTTATAGCATTTGTATCCAATAAATACTACAAATGGTTTGCTAATGACCTTATAGCCAGCTAGAATAGACTACTTTTCAAAAGCACAGTGACTGTGTTGGCTTGGAAATGGCATTTAAAGGTCTGTTTTTGTTTGGGAATTGGCTTATAGATATAGATATATGCATTATAAGGGTTCAATGTAGGTAGCAAGACTTATTTGATTTCTAAAGAGCTTGAGTCTCACACACATAGTTCCATATAGCCCTGGAAGCAGATGGGCTGTCTAGCACAACAAGGCCAATGGATAGACACAGCCTGAGAGTTGAGGGGGGGCATGCCATAACATGAGATCACAACCTTCAAAGCAGACAAGTTGTCTAACCCAACAAGGGCACATAGCCTGGGGACCAAGGAAGTATGTATAATACTGTCCCATAACATGAGATAAGTGACACCAGCTACAAGATCCTAGAGCAGCAGTGGGCTTGAGTCCTGGTTTTGGGGGAACAGACCCAATTAGAAGGCCCAGAAGGCTACATGGATGTGTGACCACAGAGAGACAACCAACCAGAGATAGCCACAGATAAAGAATCTTTAGGAGTCATCAAGGGGGAAGGAGAATACAAAATCAGACACTTGAAAGTAACAAAGGGTCCTTCCCATTCCTCCCTGTCCCTCCTTGCTGTCTCTCGACTTCTTCCTTCTCATCCCCACCTTTGTCCTGTCCCTCCTTCTCCTCCCCAAAAGGGGTCTCTACCCCTGCTCCCCGGGAAGGGTCCCTGAGGCCACCATGGACCAAGGGCATACCGGCAGCCTGTCTCATACACCCCACTGGATGGGGGCTGTGGGCCTCACCATCCCACCTCCAGACTGCTGACATCTGACACCCAAAAAAGAGAGCCTCAGAATGCAGCCTGCATCCTGACCCAATGTACATTGACTCTGATAACAGCCTTAGGATTGGTAGATATATAGAATTGTTTAATTATTTGTATTGTTGCTTTTTTGTTATCACTCTGTATCAATATATTTGCCTATTATTGAATGGAAAGGTCATGGTCAGTCTGAGGGTTATACTCGCCTAGAACAAAGGCATAAGGGCTGGGTCCTAACTCCAGTGTCAACAACTAGTTAAGACTGTATCTTGCTTTAGAGTCAATGGGCTCCTACAGATGTGTGGGGAGTCTGTTCTGATGCACTGGATTTCCAGTGCATTGGAACAGAGTTAATTAATTGAGTTTATTGGAGCACAGAAATTGATGTGCTCTGGCAGCCCTCCACATCATGTGTATCAGCATTCCTGTGCATCCCCACAGTGAAAAAATGGTGGCAGGGCACTTTGAAATAAAACATATTTGATGAGCTTTAGTTCAAAGTGCCCTACCACCATTTTTTCAGCATGGGGATGTGTGGGGAAGCTGATACATGTAACCCACAAACACTTTTAAATAACATGGTTCACTAATTAAAGTGCCCAGTGCCATGTCCCAGACTATGCATAAAAATGCCCAGTGTAAAAGAAGAGACTCTGAATTGGTTCAGCTCTTACCCCTGTTATTCTGCCACAGTTCATAGGGGGTCTTGTGTAAAACTCCCAGAATGCCCTACTTTGGATCTTGGACAATGAATTGTCAGATAGGTAATTGGGGGACATTGTAACTGCAGTGGTTCTAATGTCTACATGTGACAAATTATTCTAGTTCAGCATGGCTAATGTTAGTGCACTGAACCTAGTTTAATTATAAAAAGTTGGCTTCTGTGGTATAGGTAAGATCATTGAAGAAGTTTCTTCACATGTAAAATGCTACACTAGATGCTTTCAAGACAACAGATTCTTTCAAGTTGGTAGGGTGGATGGTAGGGTACCTGAGGGTACTGAAGGAACTGGCTCATTTAATTTCAGTAATTGACTGTCTTCTCTGAGAACTCATGGAGATCAGATGATATCCTGGATGAGTGAAAAAAATGCAAATATGATCCCATCTTTAAGAAAGGGAAAAAGGAGGATCCAGGAAACTACAGATCAGTCAGCCTGACCTTTATACTTAGAAAGATCACAAAGTATGTCCTTAAGATATCCATTGGGAAGCACCTAGATGCACTACGAATGATAGGAGAGAAGTGGACATGATATACCTTGACTTTTGCAAGGCTATTGGCAGTGCCTTCCATGACATTGTCATTAACAAACTGAAAGATTTACTGTAAGGTGGATTCATAAATGGTTAGATCCTTATGCTCGATGGGTGCATCTACACATGCAATTAGGTTGAAGAACTACACTTTGGCACAGTTCACTCCAGGTTTTATTTCTCCCAGATACAGCATTTACACATGCTCCCAGAACTGCATCATGTTGAGCGGGGGATGGAGCAACCCTAGGCTGAAAGGCGGCCCAAGGGATCAGCCCTGGGCTCTGGGTGGTGGTGTCAGCGGGCAGAGGGGCTGGCTGGGGCATAAGGGTGCTACAGTGTGAGGCTAATTGGCAGGCAGCCCCCACATTGTGGCACCCTTGTGCCCCAGCCAGCCCCACTCACTGCCTACATATGTGCTGCAGTGGTGTAAATTAAGTCTCCATAGGATACTACTTGTTCTGGACTGTAGTATCTTGCAACAGAGTTAATTAATGTAATGAACCTTAATATGGGCACATGTTTAGACAGCAATGCTTTCTGTGGAGCTAATTAATTGACTCAGCAGCAAAGTACATGAGTAAATGCACCCAATTAGGAGCTATCAGTGGCTCCATGACTGGTATGGAAGAGGCATAAAGTGGGGTTGTCCAGGGGTTTGCTATAGGTCTGATATTGTTTAGTATCTTTGTTAATGATTTGGATGCTGGAACTGAATTCACGCTTAGCAAATTTGTGGACAATACAAAGTTGGATATTATTACAAATACTCTGGAAAATAATACTAGGATCCAGAATGACTCGGGTACGCTGAGAAATGGTCCACAGACAATCAGATGAGATTCAACATGGACAAATGTAAAGTCCTGTAATTGGGAAAGAATAATTGCATGCACAAAAAGAGACAGGGGAACAACTGGCTAGGAGGCAGTATTGTAGAGAAGGATCTGCTAGTTACAGTAGATCATAAGTTGAATATGAAACAACAGTGTGCTCTTGTTGCAAAAAAAGCCAACAAAAATCCTATGTTGTATTTACACAAGTGTCACTTGAAAGTCAAGGGAAGGGATTCTTCTACTCTATTCAGCAATGTTGAGGCTTCACCTGGAGTATTGTGTCCAGTTTTGGGTCCCACACTTCAAGAAGTATGTGGACAGATTGGAGAAAATCCAGCACAGAGCATCAAATGTGATTAGGAAACTGGGAAGCATGATTTATGGGGAATTCATGACTAAAGAACTAGAGTTATTTCATCTGGAGAAGGAAAAGGTAAATGTTTTCAAAAGTGTGGATGCGCCCATGATGTTAGAGAACCAACTGCAATCCGTTGCCCTTTAAGCTCTCTAGATATTTCCTGCTGCAGAGTGACATATGGTAGAAATGAGGGACATATATGAAAATAGGTTCTGAAGGTAAAGTTGAAAGAACTCAGCAAGGGTAACCATAGGGTCAATGAATTCATTTGATATTCTGAAGCAGATGCTAATCAGCAAAGTCTCCAAAGTGCTAATTGATTGTAACGCTTATCCGATAAAATTCACAAAGCCAAGAAATACTTAATTATTTCAGTGTGTTTGTGTTAATTTCAGTATCCAGAATATTTGGAAAATAAGTAGCAGGACTATCTTAATAGCATTGTATTCTTTGCCCTCAGTTAGTGTTTTCCATAATGAGCCCACATGCAAACTAACTGGGGAGAAATTGTTCAATGTTATAAGTAAAACATACATATAAAATACAGAAAGAACACAAGGTTTTGTTATAAACATTGTTCGAAGTTTTCCTTCAAGGACAGAAACTAGGGGACATGCTAGTTATTAAATACCATTTTTTCCCCGCCAAGAACAGACATGCTTGCCTTGTTGGCAAACTAGATTATGGCCAACTGTCATTCCAAGGTCTTGCAGTTTTATTTGGATAACTTAGTTGTCTCCTTGTCTCTTCCAGTCCTCTATAATCTTGGATCTTCACTGCATACAGTCAAACTATTGTCTACCTTCCACTCAAGAGTCAGGTGCATTTCAATGCTAAGTGAAGAGATTTCTATCAAGCCTCCTGTAGCCAAATGCCAGGGATGACATGCAATATACTTTCTCGGGGAGAAATCTGCAAGACGTGTTAGGAGACAAGTAAACTACACAAAATCAAGCAGACTTAGTTTCTATGATAGTGTTGGCTCTGTTATAGAAATACGCAGTGGCAGGTGATAGGACTTCACATCCCTGTAGGTTTCTAAGGAAAGGGATCCTGAAACACAGAAAGTATCTGGACATGCCTAAATGAGTGTTCACGTGCAGTTTGCAGCGCTGCAGACCCCTTTGCTACAAACCACATGTGGCACACATCCTCAAAATCAAAAAACCCCATACCAGAAAAAAAGCTGGGTGGCCTACGTGTTGAGAGGGTGCATCCTTCAGTACTAGAGCTATGCTCTGCATCCTGTATCACTGCTGCTGGAGCTCCAGGAGGCCCCCAGACCCCCAGATAAGGTTGTTGGGACCAGCCCAGGTCCTGGCCCCAGCCTCTCCCACCCCACTCAGAGTAACTTACCGCACACCAGAGCGTACGTGCCCGGGTGTCCCCCAAGGACAAGCAGCAGCGGCACAACTATCTGCTATTGCTGTTTGTCCCCAGGGAAACACACTTGTGTGCTCGGATGCACCCTTTTTGTCCTGCTGGCTGGCCCTCACCAGCCAGTGTATACAGCTTCCTCAAGAATCGTGTGGCTGTTGTTGGAGCCCTGTTTCCTGTGTCTGCAGAGTAGCTCTTGTGGAGAAATAAATGAAACCAAGAGGAATGGCCTACCCCTAGCTTAACCTCCTGACTTCTGTGGTGAATCTGGAGAGGGAAGTTCCACATTACTGTCAGAAGAAGAGAGATAATGTGGCAGAGAACACCTCTTCCTCCTGGTATCTCCTTGGATGTTTCTCTCATTTCTGAGTGTTCAGGGTTGATTTGGGCCCAAGGATCAGGCCCATGTAATGTGTAAAGTACTTGTCAATCCTTTGAGATGAAAGCACTCCACTGCATAAATGGTAACACAAGGTGTCATTATTGTAATTACTTTATTATCTCCGGTGGTAAGCCGCTGGGAACAAAATGCCTTCACTGCACAGCAGATTTTAATTTTTGTCAAGAAACTTCCTGTCTTTTCTGTGCACAACACAAAAGCAATCATCATTTTCCCATTACGAAAAGGTCTTATTTTTAATTTTTTGCTCGAAGTGGTCCACTGATACACTTATTTACTCAGGCAGGAGTCAGCAGTGTCTTATTTCACAGTAGACCATCAGTTCAGTGATCAATAAAATTAATCCATTTTTTTAAAGGAAAGGTTTCAGAAAGATGGATTTGGGGGAATATGAAAGGCTAGGGAATATTCCTGTGATCCAGAGCTTTGCCTGGTTGATGTGAATCACCTGCAGATTTCTACTTTCCATTTCCATTTCTTTTCATGTTTCTTTTTATAAATGGGAAAACCTCCACCTGAATCTATTGTGAACAGTCCCACTTGAGGCTTAAGAAATGCCAAGCCATTTCCCAGCAAGGTTCAACAGTTGGGATAAGGTCAAAAGTACAGCACCTAAGGTTTTTTTGTAAACATCATTTCTCTAGAGCTCGTTTGCAGCAAGCACTTGTGGCTGGCTGGCCCTTCCACTGCTGCTGCTAACTGTTTTGTTCAGTGAATCATAGGCTGCTATGACTGCTACATCTCCTCCTATCGCATTCAGCCCAGGCATGCTGCCGTTTACTTTTAGCAAGATCAAAAACAACGAGCTGGTTTGTGTTAAGCGTACATCAAAATATTCATAAAAAGCAGAAAGTATTTATTCAGTTTACGTAACCCTCAGAAGGTGTACCGATATTTACCCACGTGTCAGCTAGGGGAACGTTCAATGTGGCTGACATGTATACATGCTACACACACCTCCTCTTTGTGCATTTGTAAATGTATATCATATGTGTAGGTACAAAACTAATGGCCATAACCATCTCATAGTTCATGTGTAAGTACCTTATTATAAACTTGTTTTAGCTCATATATTTACACCCCTTTTTTGTATGATTCAGCTCCAGATAGTTTTTCAAGTAAGGGTTGTAGAGCTCAGACATTTCTCCATTTGCGACATCAGTATTTTTTAGTGGGATATAACAGTAGCATAGCACTAAAGGGTCATAGGACTTATTCTTGGCTTTGCCCTGGCCTGGTGGTGATATTGGGCAAGCCACTTCCCAACACTATGCCTGAAGGATTAGGCCTATGTCTCACTGGGGATAATAATACTGACCTCCTTTATAAAATAATTTGAAATATATGATTAAAAGTACAGTACATTTTTATTGCCCATTTTTTCAACATTCTTTCTCTTTGACTCATCAGATTCTTCCCACACCAACTTTATTTTCCTTTGTTTGTCCTGACACATGAAGAGCATCAGTGCCAGGCACATGAATTATAAAGAATAAATCCTGAAAGATAAACACTTTTCAGATTGATTTGCTAAATTAGTGGCTAAATAAAAAACAGCAGATAGTCTATGCTTTGATTTTAATTTTTTTTTAGTAAATTATTTGAAATTCTAACTCATTAAATCTTTCACAAAATATTAATTCAAATTGGCCTGGATATGTCACGTAGCTTGCAAATTGGCAAAAAGATCGTAGATAAAAGATAATGATTAATAGTACCCTATCAAGAAAAGTGCCTAGTGCGGTCAAGGCTAGTTTGACATCTTCATTAATTGACATATTCAATAATGCGCTACAAGAGGGAATAAGGACACAACAATAATGTTTGCAAATGGTGCTTACCTGGGAGGAGTTGAAAAAACTGATACAGTCTAAAACAGTGAAAAAGTTAACCTATAGATTACAGACAGGTTCATAGTTAATATTCGTCTGCCCATTCAAACCATCAGCAGAAAGAAAAGAGCCCAAGGGATGTGAGAAGTTGTTCTTTTCCAGTCTGTGATTCTTTGTTCAGCTTGATGCTGTCCAACTCCAGCTGCCCTTAGCTGAGGCCTTTTAAATCCATATTTAGTTCAGGCTACTTGAAATTTTAAGATGTGATTATTTTAATACAAGTCCATTATCCAGCTCAGAACATAGTATTACCTAATCTTATTTTTAAACCTGCTTGACTTATTTTCTTCAAAATCAGCTTGTTTCATAGAGGTGATTGAAATTAAAAGTCTTGACTCACTGTTCGATTAAAGTTAATGCTGGTTGTGGTAAACAAATGCATCCTTGTCTGAGATGTCAGAAATGAGTTAGAATATTGCCATTGCTCATGCACAAAATTGTAGCGTTGGTTCAGGTATTTGATGAAATATTGTTTCATCAGAAAGCACATATTGTCAATACCTAGGCTTTTTGCAGAAGTGATATGTATTTATTTTGACTAATCTTTCATTGGGAAAGTTTCTCAGCTTCATGATCAAATTTCTGGGCAAAGAAGAGAGAAGAGAGACAAAGACCCCTCAAAACAGTCAGTAGTCCAGTGGTAAAGACACTACTCATTGTTTTTCACTTGTTGAAATACTAGAGGTGACTTTCATAGAGGTGAAAGTCTAGAGTAGAGCTTTCCAGCTTGTCAGTGCCTGTGAGCCACACGAGGGCCACCCCAGCGGGAGCTGCGCATGGCACAGATGCTCTTCCCCACTGCTCTGTGCAACCTGCACTCCAACTGCCGCAATACAAAGGGGCAATCTCCCACCCCAAAGGCCCCTGAACCTGATTCCTCCCTCCCTTCCCCTGCTTGTGTGGTTTGCATGCACCTTCAACTCCCTGTGCTGAACTGTACAGCCCTACCCCCTGCTGTGAAGGCAGAAAGCAGCAGAGAAGAAAGGAGAAACCCAGGGACTCTGGCTGCTGTTGCAGCTGAAGTAATGAAGTGAAGATCAGCTAGGTAAGAACCTGTGGGATGCAGTTTACCCTTTGTGGGCCACATGCTGACCATGGACTGCCAATTGGACAGCACTAGTTTAAAATAATTTATTGGGGAAGTTATTAGCTCAACTAATTCTAAAATGATAAAAATCACTAATTGTGAAAAAAGTTATCAGGGGCCTTTGCTACTTAAGAAAACTTACAGTCCTTCTCCCCCATCTAGAATAGCACACATACTCCAGACATGACCTCCCAGACATGACACCATCTAGTCACAAATTTTAGAAAAGATAGCGTCAGCTAGGGCTATGGGAAACAGCACTGTTCTGCTTCACCTTTTGTTTCGATGAAACATTGTTTCATTTCGAGTTTTGTTTCATTTTGAAGGCGCTGTTCCTTTTTGTTTCACCTAAACTGTTTTGGTGTTTTGATGCTGTTTCAACATTTTGCCCACCCAGTGCTGGGAAGATTGGTGCTATCATTGCCCCCACTGGCAGCACCAGCTACCTATCATCCAGCAGGCAGCTCAAGGGTCCACGCTCCCGGGAGGAGTCTGGCACAACCCCCTCAGCCCTCCCAGGGGTGGGGGGTGAGCCCCTGATCTGCTTGCTGGATGACAGGAGGCTGGTGCTGTTGGCTGGGGCCAGCGGCAGCACCGATCCTGCCAGCATGGGCTATGCCCAGTGCTGGTTCCAGCTAGCAGCACTAGCCTCCTGTGATCTGCCAGGCAGATCGGGGCTGCCTGCACCGCTAGGAAGAGTCGGCAGAGCCCCGCAGCCCTCCAAAGGTGTGGGGCAGGGAGGGCTACTGACCTGCCAGGTCACAGGAAGCTGTTCCTGCTGCCTGGGATAGTACTGTGCTCAGCCTGTACCCAGCGCTGGGAAGGTTGGTGCTGCCGCTGGCCCCAGCCAGCAGCATCAGTCTCCTGTCATCCTGCAGGCAGATCAGGGCCCTCTTGCACCCTTAGGAGGTTTGCAGGGCTGCGCCAAACTGCTTCCAGGGGTGTGGGTCTCTGGTCTGCCTCCTAGATCACAGGAGGCTGGTGCTGCCACCTGGGGCCAGTGGCAGGCAGGCAGGCCTGGGGTAAATCAGTTCATGCGGAGACCTGCCCCTGCCTCAGGATCAGTGCAGGTGGGGCCAGCAGCTGCACTGATTTTCCCGGTGCTGGGTACGGGCTGCTTCCTACCCCCAGGAGGAGTCCAGCACAGCTCTGCAGCCCTCCCAGGGGTGTGGGCAGGCCCCCAATCTGCCTGCCATATGGAAGGAGGCTGCGGCTGCTGGCTGGGACCTGCGCTGAAGCCAAATAAGCCTGGCTTCGAAACTCAAAATATTTCAAAACTTTCAAAACATTTCAAGTGCCCTTGTTTCATTTCAAAGCTGTTTTGAAGGCTGTTGTTTCACTTTGAGTTCACTGTTTCGAGCTCAAAATGCATTGAAACACTTTCTAAATGAAACACCGGGCAAAGTTTCTCACAGCACTCATCAGCTATTCTTGCAGGCTTTTTTTACATTTGCATGACTTCCATTATAAAGCAAAAGACCCGCACAGGCAAGATTAACCAATTACTATGTAAATATCAAATTAGCAAAAATCTGTGTAATAAAAGTGGAGTGTTCCACTGGAAAGTTGGGAGGAGCTAGCCTTCATTGTCCAAAGGTTGCCTACATGTGTTGTGAATATATTTTCTTGTCTTATTCTTAGACACGTCCCTGTACACAGCTACCTTGATTGAATGATCTTGGGTTTAGCTTTTAGGTAAAGAAGTGATTTTCTTGGTCAAAACAAACAGGTGAACCTTAACCCTTGAAAGTTTAATACAGCTGAACTTAATTATTTTTATGCATGTATTGAATCATATGAGTATACTAATCTAAGGTATATTCCAGAGTGAATTTAAAATGTCTAGCTTTCTTGTAATCTTAGACCACTTCTTCTAATCATTATTGTGGAAGTTTTGCCCTCAAAACTCTAATATGGCTTTAAACAGTTAAACTCAATGCTAACATTTGTATTAGAGTTATCAGCAGAAAAGCTAAATATTTAAATGGCATAAATGGTGCACAGGGGAGTATTTGCATTAGTGTCTTGGATGTGAACCTGGCATATAGTTTTGGTTCTAACACTAGAATACTTCTGTTTATGTTTGTTCTTGAAGGGTTACAGCTCTGGGTGATGGAAAGTAATGAGAGGACATGACGGGGGAACAGAGGGGACTACTACCACTGCTGGCCTGCTGAGCAAACCTTGCAAAGCCAGCAGACCAAGGCATTTAAGGGAGCCCACCCCTGCCCCAGCGCTGGTACAATCTGTGGGCAAGGCAAGAGCTCCCAAGGAGACACTTGCCTCCCTGTACACAAATGCCAGGAGCTTGGGAAATAAACAGGAGGAACTTATCCTCCTGCTTAAAGCAAAAAATTACGACATCATAGGGATAACGGAGACTTGGTGAGACTCCACCCATGAGTGGACCACGGGTATAGATGGCTATACCTTTTACAGGAGAGATCAAGTAGATAAAAGGAGCGGGGGTGTAGCTCTCTATGTTAAGGAAAGCTATGTATCCTTGCAAGCTGATGTTGGTGACCAGGTTGGATGACTGGAGACCCTCCAGGTTAAAATCCATGGGGAACACAACACAGGGGACACAATGGTAGGACTCTACTACAGACCTCCCACCCAAAGTCAAGAGCCAGACCAGGAGTTCGCCTGGGAACTGGCTGAGGCCGCACGCTTCAGGGCCATGGTTGCCTGGGTGACTTCAACTACCCAGACATCTCGTGAGAGGATCACTCAGCAGAATCCGAGTGGTTGCAAAGCTTCCTATCATGCGTGGATGACCTCTACCTGACTCAAGAAGTCTATGGGCCAATGAGAGGTAAAGCACTGCTCAACCTGGTACTGGCTACTGGGGATGACCTAATCAGCGACCTAGTGATCGATGGGAAGCTGAGTGACAGCGACCATAAGCTGATCACCTTCACCATCCACCATAAAGCTGGCAAGTCAGCAATGCTAAAGTCCTTGACTTCAGGAAAGCCAACTTTGACAAGCTCAGGAGGCTTGTCAGTCAGACCCTAAGGGACTACAACCCCAGGAGGAGGGGAATTCAGGAAGAGTGGTTGCTTCTCAAGGGAACAATCCTCAGTGCACAAGCTAAATCTATTTCATTTTGGAGGAAAGGCAGCAAGAGAGCACAGCAGCCTTCTTGGCTCTCCAGGGATCTAGCAGACCTCCTGAGGCTAAAAAGAAATGCCTACAAAGGATGGAGGACTAGATTCACCTCCAAGGAGGAATATTTTGCACTGATACAGTCCTGCAGGGAGCAAACCAGGAAAGCCAAGGCTGCAACTGAACTCCAACTAGCTTTGAGTATCAAGGACAATAAAAAGTCCTTTTTCAGATATTTGGGGAGCCGGAGGAAAAGCAAGGACAACATTGGACTCCTGCTTAACCAGATGGGACAACTGACAGCTGATGCCCAGGAAAAAGCCAACTTATTAAATTGGTACTTTGCGTTGGTCTTTCATCAGTCCCATGAGACGCCCATGCCTGCTATGGGACAAGGAGGTCCAGGTGAGAGAGATCTCCTGCCTTCCATCAATGCTGATCTCATGAAGGAACACCTTGAGACGCTGGATACCTTCAAGTCAGCTGGTCTGGACAATTTACACCCCAGGGTACTCAAGAAGCTACTAAGCATTATAGCTCAGCTTCTGGCATGGATCTTTGAGAACTCCTGGCACTCTGGTGTAGTGCCTGAAGACTGGAAGAAGGCCAATGTGGTGCCTATCTTCAAGAAAGGGAGGAAAGT
>JAGPOW010003395.1:38133588-38145815 GCA_030014935.1 Caiman crocodilus | reverse complement strand
AGCCTTTGTTTAATCTATTAATCAAGAATAGCACTTATTTTTTATAGATACATTTATTGCAATAATTATTATAATGGTTAATTTAACATTCAGAGGTTCAATTCATAACCAAAAATCCTTGGAAAATCAACTGAGAGTGCCGTTTATATGAGCTGAACACACATGAAACATATACTTAAGTAAAAAAAAAAAGCATCCTTAATTACATTCCTTTTTGTTAAAATTAATACTGCATTGTTTATCAATTTTACTTTGGTGCTTCAAGAAATCTTTGAACTTGGAGTGGCCTACTCTTTGTGGTCATCAAAATGCTGGATTGAGAACAACAAGGGCAAAGTCAGTCTTTATTTTCAGTCTTATCATTCCTGGATAGCTAGCTATGTTAGAATAAGGATACAGGGCCATGCTGGATTTAGGCCCGTGCAAGCCTACTCTCTCCAGTCTGCTGTTTGTGCTCTGAACAGATTACTGAACAGGTAATATGCTTACAAATTGGAGTACAAAGGTGATCTTTCCTCCTTTTCAAAAAAAGTTATGAATGGCTTTGTGTCGGACCTTTCATCTTTGGCGCTCTGATGCAAATCCAGCCTAAAAGTGACTGTAATTTGCTCTAGTGATATGAGAAATTAATGTATGGTTTTAGGCTTCTTCAGGACAGATGCAGGATATTTTATTGCAGTAAGTAACATGCTATTGCAATCTCAGTGAAAAGTTCTAAGAGGAAGCAAGGCAGCTGTAACTTTTTCCATAAGTTACTTAGGTCAGGTCTGTGATATAAAGTCATCATTTTGTTCTGTGGCTAACATTAATGATTTTGCCTTACAGTCCAGCTATCACCCCGTGCCTCTACTCTTTTTACAGTAGGATAACTAACATGCTTTAGTTATCCCAGGGTAAAAACAAAGCTTTCTTGCCAGTAACTATTTAGCCTCAGGCATTGTCCTTTCCCAGGTGTCTTTACAGTGCAGTAACCAGCCTAAATCCATGCCTGCTGCCGTGGGGAGAACCTCAGGGACTGCGGAGCCTCGTTGGAAAGCCTCTCTGCACAGTACAATAATAATAGCTCTTCATCATATCTGTGTCTAAGACTTTTTTGTATCCTTACATAGGGGTTTTCAAACTTAAACATATTAAAGATCATTCATTCAAAAATGTCTACATGAGATGCTACACCACAGTGGTTACTGTGCATTTATTTAGTATTTGTACTAAACAAATGCTAAGTAACCAGTTACTGTGCAGTAACACCAGTGAACATCCTTTAAGTGGCACTACCATGCAGTAGCCTAATAATACTGCGCAGTAGCATATTAGCACTGGCTGGGCTGTGATATCCTACAGTGCAGCATTTCTCAGCTACTGCGCAGTCAGCATCTTGTGTAGATGTGCCCATTGATGGGTATTTGGGAAGGTGGGGCAAACAACAGGCTCAAAGGATGAACATTTTAAAGTTGTAAATGAATTAAGAATGGGATTTGTTAAATCACTCATAAAAAGCAATTACAAGCAAAAGGAGTATAAAACAATTGATGACCAGGAAGTATAGCAAGTCTTTTAGGAAAGAGGGAGTGAGGAAATGATCTTGAAAATACTACTGAAAATGTTGGTAGATGAGAGAGATGGTTTTGGAGCGATATTGTAGATGAAAATGCCAGAAGATTAGTTTTCCTATTTTACAGAGGGGGAGAACTGAGGAAGAAATGTGATGTGATGTAGGCAAGACTTGCACAATATCCCAGTAGCAGAGTTGGGAATGGAAGCCAGGTTTCTTGAATGTCAGCAGTACTGCATCTACCAGGTCCCGTTGCTTCTCCTAGTACATCTAGTTTCACCTTCTGTAGAAGAGTAGAGATAATGTCAAGAACCAAAATGCTAATGGAGATCAGGGGAGGGGCTAATAAAGAATAGACATGCCTAGTCCAATAAAAACATTTAATGGATGAATTTAAAATGGCAGGTACACAATGTTTGCAATTAATTGGTTGATATGATGCCATGAAATCTCACTTCCAAAATAAATCATGATCGGTTTAAGTTTCATTATAAAAGCTATAAGCAAAACATAACGATAAATAAACAAAAGCATTTGGCAAAGGGAGATGTGGAATGGGCTCCCATGGGGATTTGTGCTAGGCCAGGTTTTACATGACATCTTCATTAATGAACTGGAAAAGATAACAAGCTTGTTAATCAAATTACTGCAGGATGCTATGTTGGGGTGCTGTGTTGCAAACACTTGTAGGGACCTAACAGTAATACAACAGGACCTAAAAGTTTAGAAGTAAGGACAGGGAATGGCGAAATGTCCTTCTACAGAAAGTAGAAAAATACCTGAAGTACTAAAATACTCCTTAGCTACCCTTAAAGAGAAAACGTTCAGTAGCAAACAAGACCTGGGATTTGTATACGGCAAATACCAGAATGAAACTTGCATTGTAATTTGGTGGAGGAATGACTCCTAGCATAAAAAGTACATGATAAAAGTATACAAAATGGCTAATTGGCTAAGAAAGGTCGATTGTGCCCATCCTACAAGAGTAAGGACACACATACTTCGTTGCATGAAAAAGCAGAGATAGTCACGGCTACTGTGAGGTAACCTAAGAACCAGGTGGACTTTACAGGATCTGGAAGCTTAGGTTGCTAACTCTTTGACAATGCATGTGGAAGAGCTAATATGGATAGAGAAAATATTTGGATGCAGATATTCCCCCCCCACTTCCCAATTGTTTTCCCTGGGGGTATGTAACTTGATTCCATATTCAGGTCATTTTCTTACCTATTTAAAAGGCAAGTGGTTTTCCAACTTCTACTGATGGCCAGTCCAGGGGGTGAATGGTTACATTTTTATTCTGTAATAACAATGTCATACTACACTCTTTCACTTTTTATTTAATTCTATTAAGGATTTTTAATGAAGTAATTACAGAAGTGCAATAGTGTTAATTTAGTAGCTGCAGTGTATGGTATCTAAGGTTAAATATTCCTGGTGTTATCTTTCTTTTTAAATATTGTATCTCAATTGCATTACTTACAAGATGTGAGCCATAGTATTTTTGAAAGGAAAATGTCAAGTTATTTCAGCTATTAAATTTGAGGTTTCAGTTAAAAAGTGATGTGGTTAAGAAGGTAGTTTAATACCCTTAAATAGGAAGACAAAGTGCAGGTTTGGTTTTTATGTGTATTTTTATAATGTGAGCTTTCTACTTCACCGTTGGCAATCCAGGCCCCCAGCATTGCAAAAGAAGTATGCCAAAAAAATCAGAAAATCAGTCAGAGCAAGACTACCTTAGTCACCCTTTGCACTCTCTACACCTTTTATTATCTGTTCTCGCCTTGCTTCTCTTTGTTGGCCAGCCCTGCATGGAGGTTTGATTTGGGTTGAAACTGTAGAATCAAGCCCCTTGCCTCCAGTCTTTTATGTCTGTGCCTTTTATCACGCTGGCCCCTACATCTGAAAGACACTCTCTTTCCCTTCCAGCAAGCTACTTTGGCTGGTTCTTTTAAATCTCTCCTCAAGACTCATATCCTTTAACTCACCGCCCACTGCACATCTCTGCTCCAGACCTGTGTGCTCCCGGCGGTTAGCCAAAGGAACAAACAGAAGTATACGAACCCAGATGCTAGCAGGGTCCTCTGTGCTCCTTTGTCCTATTGTTTTACTGTTTTCTCGCTCCTCCTCCTTTCTGCCTGACTTGCCCCAGTCTGCTGTGCATCCTTATTTCTGATATAGAGTCTGCCTGCTCTAAGGTTCCCTCAAATTCAATTGAATTCAGTGGGATTTAGAAGAGACACTTCTCCCTCTTAGAAAAAAATCCAAACCTTGTGGGTGTACAGCTTACTTTGAGTCCTGATGAAATTTTGCCTTGATTAGGAAAAATATTATTCTTCAATTTAGAATCTCGTTTTTCAGGAACAGAAGTGATACTAGGAAGGTGAGCTACAGGCAGATTGGTCCAAATTCTGCTTTCCAGTTGGACAGCTGTGAATGTGAAGTAAGCTTTTTGAAGCAGGGGTGTTGTATTCTGATGTCTGTTAAGTACCGCCAGCATTATCTATGATATGTAAGGGATTGCCTTTAGTAAAACAGGCTGTAGCTGTGCTTTCCTGAGGCATATCATGGACTTGATTATAATTCGAAGGATTACAATGTGTCTCCTGGTTTCTTCCTTCTCCAAAGATGTCTCTTATAACTCATGGTAGATCTCATGGTATGCCAGATATGTCATCTGTGCTGCTTGATGTGTCAAGGCCAAACCCACATTTAATTCAGCCCTGGATATTGCATGCTGTTCTTCCCTCCATGCAGATATGCATCTTCCTTCTAGAGTGTCTTCGTTCTGTGCCTGGGCATACAGGATGGGCCACAATTCAGTTATACATACTCAACAAGCACTCCCTGAGATGAGTGACATGCAGTAAGAAAATGGTTTGGAGCAACAAGTAAATTAGATGTACAATATCCTTTTTATTTTAGTTATTTGAAGTATTCATAGTGAATGAAAGGAAGGGTTTTTTGTTTCCTAGATGAGTTTAAGCTGTGCTTCCTTTTTATCTAACTAGGTATTCTGTAGACAACCATCCTGACACAAGTGACCAGAGCAGGGAAGAGGATACACCATCAATAAGATTGCACAGTTTATTGCCAGCAATAGCACTTTTCAGAAAGCAATGCTTTTAGGTAGGAGGTTTAATTTCTACTCTCTCCCTTCTTCCCTACTCCCTCCCCCCAAAAGTAGCAGTCAATCTTTATTATCTTTGGTTCCTGATTTTATGAGCAGCATAGGGGATATGCAAACGAAAAGCTATTAAAATATCCATATCTTCACCAAACCATATACACTACAGCTATATTTCCAGTGGAAAGCTTTAATTGTTCCTTTTTCATTTCTGCAATATATTTTTACAGGGCAGCTATCAATGCAGTTGAAAGTTAAAACAAAATTAAAAAAAAAATCAATGTAGCTCACCACTAGGCTACACAAGGGTCCTTTATTCATGCTTGTTCTTTTTTTTTTTTCCCTCTTGGACTTCTGCAAAGCAGCTCTACAGATCTGTCCTAGCCTTTTTCTTCCCCCACCCCCAATCTCTGGTTTAGGCATTTTTAAATTCCAGTCATCATACAGCGAGAATTTGCAGGTGCTTCTCACAGAACTTTTTCCCCTCTAGCTGGCTGCGGAAAGGACAATGCAATTAATAACAGATGGTACGGAATGACCACGTCCTTGAGAGAATGCCTTATTGGCACCTCCTGCTAATTGTATCACATATAACACAACTAAAAGCATAATAAATCTGAACTGGGGGACATTTTATGCAAGAGCTCTCCTCCTTTTCCAGACGGTAAATTGCTCAGCTCTTGAAATATCTATAACCTTGTGACACCCAACTTGCATTAGCTTAATTGCCTTTTTTCTTTTCACTCCCTCCCCTTCCCCCACCTTCCTCTTTCTCTCTGCCTCTCTTTTCCCCACTCTTGGGTTTGTAAGAGCAATTCGGCTTGGTTATTCTACCTGTTTTATTGCTCAGAGTAAAGAAGCTGTATCTGCTGGCATTTACAGAATTTTTTCAGGGTCTGATGTTCACATTTAATGGTAATTTCCTGTTTTGAAGAGCTTTGAGATGCCTTCCTTAGTATTAGAAGAAGAAAAGAGTGGGGGAAATGACTAACTGCTGAAGGAATTGAATAAACCCTTGTAAGAGTATTCTCATTAACTTGGAAGTGGAGTAAGGCTCAGATGGACCAACAGATACACCCCATTTTGTTTTGCAAATGCTTCTTGCAGCTGTTAAATGAAAGCACATGATAAAGAGGCCTGCATGCACCAAGCATGCTTCTCTTTCAAAAAAAGCAGGAACAAAGTACTGTAGCAACAATAAGAAAGGATTGCTGTAGTCTTAAATCACCTCGTGCCTTGTCACCAGCTGGCAATCAGGAAGGGTCCCGCCCACAGCGTATTTCTGTGGTTGAGGTGGGGGAAAGGGAAACCTGTCTGTCAGGAATACTTGAGTGGGTTTTAATTTTTTTTTTTTTAAATACATCATTAAGTTGCAGTTCATTTTTGGCAAATGAGGAAAAGCACAGTGTAAAAATCATCCAGCTCCTGTCTTAATAAAGGCATTGTCACCAAATTATGATACTGATGTATACTACGAAGGACAGATAGAGCTGTATGGCGCCTGGGAATTGCTGGCATTAAGGCCAGATGGTCTGGCTATTGTCCTAGTGGCTGTATGCAGGCATTGGGCAAAACCGATCATTTTGTGGTTCTGTAAGTAGAAGGATTGGTGGCAGAACAGCAGTTACTCATCACTTTCCCTGTGGATGTGCACCTATATGGAAGTAATGGCTCATTTTAGTGTCTTCCCTAGATTTTAGTGTCTTCCTGTCATCTACAGAGAAACAGAATGGATGCCTGCCATCCACCCATTGGCAGCAAGTGATGATCTCTTAGTGCTGCTAGACCTCCTCTGAGAGGGGGTACAATACAGTAGGCATTGGAGTGCTAATCTTGGTTTTAGTCCCAGTTCTGCCACAGAGTTGTGTGACCTTGGGCAACTCCCTATATCTCTCCGATTTGTCTTTCCTGGGAAAGACACGGGGATTAGAAGACTTTCTCCACAGAGACAACTCCCATTCAGGTCTTTATTGTATGCAGCTCTCATGCTTTTGTTTTCTATGCACTTTACCTTAAAGATAAGGGTTTTCTATGGGCAAATCAACTGTTGGTTTGGTTCCATTTGCATAGCGTTAAAGAACAAGTCACTGCGGGGGGGGGTTTCCATCTACTTCAGTTCAAGTCAATCACTGATATCCTAAAACTACTCCTATATGTCAGTGGTAAAAGTTCCTATTAACTGTATTGGGAGCAGAGTTGGACAAAAGATACATGTGTTCTACCTGTGTATAAAAAATGTATGGGCGTTTTTACGCATGCAAGTGCCGCAGCGCCGGACGCTTTGAAAAACACCTGGTGCTACGTTGCTTGCAGTTCTGCAAGTGGCAAAATGTGTGTCAGTGCTGAGAAAATGTTTTAGTTCAAAAGTGCACTGCCAGCATTTCCACTTCTCCAGCTGCACGTGGTGCAGCACAGTGCGTGTCAGCTCGTGTGCAGAGCAGACTCGACTTATCTGCTAGCAGCAGATCTCTGGTGCGTCACAGAACAAAAAGGTATGCGTATAAATGCCCCACGTGTCTCATTCTCTGGATATGCAAGTAAGAAAAAAAACAAGTAGGAAGAGGTCAACACGAATTCACGTGCACGACTCAGTGCCAGTCAGGAACAAGCCCAGGAACACATTTAAAAAAAAATATAAAGGGGCCTCTATGAGGAAAGCAGGCAAACAAGCTGGAACTAAAAATGGGTGAGAGTTGGAAACCTAGAGAATTTTGCTAAGTCGTTGGGAGACACTGCCCGCCTTTATAGGGTCTTAAGAAGAATCTAGCTGTCGATACCAGAGGCAGCTCCAGAGGGAATACAGCGCCACGGCTTCACCCCCTTTCAGATTGGATCTCACCCTGGGAGCCCAGGGGCTGTTGGTTTCTTAAGTTCCCGAAATATCTAAGAATCCCTCTTCGTGCTCAGAGGCAGATCCCCATCCATCCCTCTCCTTCTCTTCCCCCACCCCCCTCCAGCTGCTGCTACTTTTTTCTGCTGTCTCAGACATGGGGGAAGCCCAAGCCGTTCCTGCCCACTCCGGTCAGGCTGTATGTTTGGGGGGGGGAAGGGGCTGGAGGATGTGGGGTGAGGCAGTGGAGTGTGGGGCGGCTCAGACGGGCATAGTGACATGACCAGAGGCATTGGACAGGGGGTTCCCCCTTCCCATGCCTGCTCCTGGGCATGGCGGGGAATGTACCTCCACCCATCTCTGCTGCTACCACTTTCCCTGTTCCTGGTCCTAGCCCCCTCATTGTCCAGCTGGAGCAGACAGGAGGGGCTAAAGCTTCCCTGTCCTGGGACACCTGGGAAAGCAGCAGCAGCAGATTTTAGGTGGGGAGAAGAGGAGGGAGCACATAGGAGAAGGGGGTGGGGGATTCTTACCTGCTTTGGGAACTTGAAAAAATGTCACCAGAGGCTTCAGAGTTGTGGTCTACCCACTCCCCACTTTGTGGTCTGCTCCCACACCCTGCTTTGCCAAATCTTGACTCTGCCCTGGTAGATAGCATTGCTATGTGCGGACGGTATATGATCTTTTTCGACAAGTGCAGTTTCTCTGCCATCGTTTTCCCAATCAATTTTAATTAAAATGAAATAAGTTCTCACTGTCACCATTAAATGGCTGGTTATACCTCAGCAGACCCACTGCTTTGGTAGCTGGCGCTCAGTGCACTGGAAGTTTAACTTGGGCAGGTAGTATGGGATTGTCAGCTGTCACGGTGCAGTTCCAAAGAGAGGACAGTCCACTGATGACGCGATGGCTAAAGAAAAGCTCTCAAGTATTTTAAATACCATTGTACATTTAAACGTTAGCTTTAACTCTAGCAGCTCTTAGCCTTCTTATGGGACAGTTTACACTCACAGAAATAGAAATGAGGTATGTTTTGTAAAGAAGTGAATATTTTCCCTGAATGTCATACCATTAGCTTTGGTAAGAGTACAATGTGGATGGCTGTCTCTAAGTCTGAGACAAAACTGCACTGGTGGGACAATGTGGTGACAATTTGACTTACTTTAATATATGGAGCATTTTCTTGGTGAAATGTTTGGTGTCTCTTTCCCTTTTCTCTCAACTCCCATGGCTTAAGAGTTTGTCAGAAGAGAAAAAGAACATAGGTTTACATGAGATGCTCAATACAATCCTTGTTTTTCTAAAGGAAGCTGTCCTATATTATTTTTCGTTACTAGTACACTTCAGTGTTGGGCTCTCATTCTCAATATTTAACTCATTTCCTACAGTTCACTCAGGCAAATGTGGTAAATATCCATCAGTCATGATTTATCTCAGTAGATAGGATTTGTCATCTATTATTGCTTAAATATTCTAAACCCTTCTGTAGTCTTTCTTTAAATTTACTCATCTTTCATGATAGTTTCATTATTCTCTGAAAAAAGAGAGAAAAACATCACAGTGGATAGATTAAATAGTTTTTGTTATCATGGGACAGCATTTTGTTATTCTAAAACTGCTTTTAAGGACAGGTTAACTCTTTGGTATCTGAAAATGTAAATGCAAATAGGTGTTTTTAATGCAACATGTTGCCCATGTTTGACAAAAGTCGTCCCAATAATGCTTCCTTATGTAGTGATCTTGCAAAGTAATGTGAGGCATCCTGCTGTTAAGTGCTGTGATGCTAGTACAGAACACTACGGACGCTAAAGGGACGAGTAAATATATTAGAAGTTGTAAAGCTCTAGGATAAGGTGCAATGCTGGGTGTTTAATAAATTCAAGGCTTAATCCACTGTTGCCTGCTAGGTGTTCTTTTTCCAGCTGTACCACATTATTCCATGTGGCATAAATAGCTTTCAGACAAGATAAGGACACCTATAAAGAAGATGACAGCCTAGTGAATTCTGTTTGTTGGATCAAACTGGTAATAGTAACTGTTGGAAAAAATAGGAAACTGCCTTTCAAACAAGCTTGAAAGAAATCCTGACAGAGTGGCACTGGGAAAAAATGTACTGTGAAAACTGTAAACAAGGTTTCCTGAAAAGTATTCCCTAGGCTCTGATAGACAGCTGGATTCCCCCTCCTTTTCCATCCAAGATGTTCATCTAAAAAAAAAATCAATAGCTATGATGCATTTCTGAACTAAGAGTTGTCACATGACTGGTAACCATACCTCTTAAGACAAATATGAATTCAGTTTTAAAACAGAGAACACACCACAACAGGAGATGGAAGGTTTTTCTGCTTGCAGTCTACCAAGTAAGCAAGAAGAGGGGCAAGAACCAGCAACTGCAAGAACCAGCAATCCATAGTTCGAATGCATTATTGAGACCACACTTCCTGCAGGCATATATATTAAAATCAGCAGAAAGAGGGCACTGTCCACAAAATATGAAGCATAAAAACCTCTTAGCTCTATCCCATCCTCTTCTCCCTTTTAATGCATCTGCTGATTAATATAAAAAAAAATCAAAGAAGTAGTGGATGTGGGTGTGTGGATGTGTTTGTGTGAATAATATCAATAGTTGTATTGTTGAAATTGAAAAGAGGTCTAAGGAAATACCACCAACAGAAGTAGCAGCCATGGTAACTGAAAACTGGCTTAGCAGACTCCATTTCCAGAGAAAGTACAATACAAAATATGCAATTCTATATAGCCTTGTCATCGTTCAGTCTGACCCGGAGCATTACAGACCCATCACTTCCATTAACAATGAAGATAGCATAAATTTCCTGGGTTTAGCTGAGAGTTTCAAGCAACTTAAATAAAGCAGCAACAATATAATAAAAGCAATCAAAAAGTCCGAAAGAACCTCTTAAATACACTAAATATAAAAGGTATCCAGGTTGTTTATATAATATAATATAAAATATATAAAATATAAAAGGTCACTTTAATTCAGTGACAGGGCTGAAAAGTTGAAATCTCTATGAGTCAAGCACAGAAAAAGTTCCATCACCAACTTCTAGTGGGCCACAGGGCATGTCTGTATACTACTACTATTCATTCCTTTTTATTATTTTTTAGCTCTCAGCATCCATGTCCAAGGAGTTCCAGAATCCAAAGGCATATAAATGAAAGGGCAAGAAAAGAACCAAATATATATATACAGCTATGTAAATTCTAACCTATTTACATGGGGTATAACCAGAAAACTTAAGTTTGATTGTAGTGTTTTTTCTATTGGCATCATAATGGCATGTCTTTAGGATGCCACTGGAGGAAGCCCTGTGCAATGATGCTAGCTGCCTTCCCTGCTCCCTGCCATGCGGATTCCAGGACTCTACCAGCAAACGGGGCAGGGCACCCCTCCAATTCCAGCAAAGTGCTGGGACATGCATGGCGGGGAAGGCAGCCAGCTCCATCACACAGGGCTTTCCGCAGTGGCGTGCAAATGCCAGGAGCTGCACGTGCCATGAGGAGACCTATGTGACAGAGGCAGACCAGCCTGGCTTCACTCCTTGACACCATGTGCAGTGCTGGTCGGAGCCACACACCGCCATGTGTCAGTGTCTGTGCAGGTCATGAGCACCCCAAGCACATGCTCCCCGCTGCTGCTACTGCTATCAGAGGTGAGGGCTGTGTGCCACGGGGAAGAGTGTGTGGGAGTTCCTCACACCCACCACCCTCCCTCACACACCACAAATGCCACACGCTCACACCTTGCTCCCATGACCCCCCCCATATTCACCCCCCAACATACCATATTGCCCCCAACATACATAGCCACATCCCTTCACAACCCCCCTACACTCCCCCACAATCCACCATACACACACACCCCCCAACCACACCCCACACAATATACAAAAGTAAGACTTTATTTTATAGTTATTATGCAATGACCTCTAAATGTAGCACGCACGCATCAATCACAAAAAAAATATTTTTGTAATAAAATAAAAATGTTATAGTAGGTGTTTGACTTCTAGTCTGTTTTTGTTTTGGGGTTTTTTTTGGTTCCATGATGGTAACTCTTCCTTCTCAAAAGGAGTACTTTCATATAGGGGGTTTGGGGGGGGGGGAGAGACAAGAGGAGGGACTTTCAGTGGCAAAGGTCAGGGATTAGGGGAGGGACTTCTGGTTCCAAGATGGTAACCCGGGGGTTGGGCACCTACCAAGAGGTGGGGCTATTCTTTCAGCTGTCAGCTCACCAAAACTCATTAAGCAGTTCCAGCCAAAATAATTGCTCATCACAGGGCTAGAATCACCCAGTACATTGTAAGTGGAGATGAAGAATAAGTTAGCTGTTGACAAATGGAGAAAAGTTCTTACATGAAGTTATATAAACAAGGCGTCTGTGTGTATAGCATGAAGCAAAGCTGTGTCTTAGTGCCTACCAACTTTGGCATCTCCTTCTCTATCCTTCTCAAATATGCTTTTGGAAACAATCCATCTGGCAGACTAATTAAATCAAGGATGAACAGCACCTTGTTATACAACAGATGATTTCAGAGCAAAAGGCCTTGTTTCTTGCTAGTGACTGTTGCACTTTGCTGTTACTGAGTGCAAGGCGGGACGAGCTGGCTGGGTTAACCATGCGTATCGGTTGCGAAGAACGGTACTTACTCTGCAGTTGATTTTAGCAGGGTGAAGTTTTATTATGAGGAACCACG
>JAGPOW010003395.1:38106830-38126238 GCA_030014935.1 Caiman crocodilus | reverse complement strand
TACTTTATAGTCTTAAATCCTTTGTCAGAATGTTTTAGTATAGCATATCATTTCCTGTTGTATCGCCCCATACAATCAACTGAGACAGACTCCTGATTTTGTTACATATTTTGATCATTTCAAGAAGATAAGCTTATCCAAATATGTTACTAATGTTAACTTCATCACATGTTTGTTTTCCACCTTATGGGGTTGTTTTCTGTTTTCCTAATGCTTATCTATTTTCAAGCCAGTTAGTCCTGGCTCTAGGCCATCAATGTTTTCTTTCTCCTTTCATTTAGTAGCTACCTTAGTAAAGCAAGATTCAAAGTGGAATCTTCTCTCCAATGTTTTTTAATACCAAAAAAAGCCTTATTTCTGGTCTTAAGTTTGTGGCACTATTTTAATATATTTCTTTTCACAGCATTTCCATTGATGGTTGATATAAGGAAAACTCTCCTGTGTGTAGTTTGTAAGGTAGCACAACAATCCTGCAGTGCTGATGTTCATTCGGTTGGTACATTGTAGCCTCCATTTTCCAGTACTATTATCAGAACACACATCTTTCATTGGCAGTGGACTCGTTGAAGTGTACAGCTGTACACTGTGGGTGCATCCACACAACATGCTTTACTGCACAGTAGCATAGTTGCTACCTGCAAATGCAAGTAACAAATTTACTCATGTGTAGAAACTGCATAGTAACAAATGTGTAAATGCTAACTGGGAGCAAATCTGCTCTTGGTCAGTCCTGCCACCAGACAACAACCTGAGGCGAGCCCTAGGGCTTCAGGGCTGGAAGCATCTCCTGCAGCCTCTCCATACCATAGAGCTATGGTAGCCCCAGCCTCAGGCCCTTAAAAGCCTGCAGGAATTTTGAGTTTGGGGGCATGTTGGCACTGAACTTATGACCCAGATACCTTATTCCAGGCAGACCCAAACCCTCAGACTCGCCATGACCTCTCTATTCAATAATAGTCAAATTTTATTGATACATAATGATAGCAAATGAAAAAAAAATGCAAACAATTATATATCTACGAGTCCTAAGTCTGTTACAGAGAGAAGGTATGTCTCGCCAATATGTAAGCTTCACCTTAAGGTTTTTGTTTGAATGTCAGATGTCAGCAGCCTGGAGGTCAAAGGCCCAGGCCCATCTCCTCCCCTATGGGGGTGGGGTATGATGGGCTGGTGGAGTGCCCTCTGTCCATGTTGGCCTTGGGTTCCCCTCTTGGGGCCCCTTTGCTGTTCTGAAATCCCTCCCTTTATATCCTTTTCTTCCACTGATGACTCTTCATCACTGGACATCATTCACTGGTTTCTCTGTGATCATCATACTATCCACATTCTGTCCTGTCAGCCTATTCCTTTGTTCCAACAAACCTATCACATGCACACATATTTTAATTTACTTATTTACTGGACCTCCTTATTTGGCCTTGTGATGTCAGTTGTCTTATGGACGGTATCACCTGTCGATAAGGTAGTCCCTCCCCTCGACTCGTCTGCCACGACTTTGCTGTTAAATCCTCATGAGAGGGTTCTAGTGGAGATCTTCCCAGAGGGGCAGCCTGACACGGTTGTACTCACAGGTGTTAGTTATGATGTTCCATGGAGCTCTGCTTCCCCTACACCCTATCCACTTGCCAACCGGTCATATGCTGGTTGGATGTTAACCTCGGTCTTTGCAGGCTTGCCCCGCAGTAGGCCTCAGATGGAGGGAAGAGCACGCAGCTGAACAACTTAGCTGGCTTGTGTCCCTTCCCTCTTTATTCCTTGGACTTCTTTCCTGTACTTTAGTGCCTTTTCACCCTATTCTCTTCAGAAATAATATTCTCCTGGGGAGGTGTGGGGTGCAGAGCTGCCTTCCCTTCCCCAGTGATCTCTGAACCCCTCCCCTGTTCTACTTTTCCTAGGGGAAGCGCTGGTCTCTCCTGACCCACCTTCAGCAGGAAGCTTCCATGTTTTCCTTGCTCTGTTTCTCCTAGGGGAAGCACTGGTCTCTCCTTGTCCGCCTTCTGCAGGGAGCTGCTGTGGTTTCCCTGTTCTGCCTCAGTCAGGGGTTCAAAGGTTTCCCCTGCCTTGCTTGCTGGTACTGCATGGACTACAGCATGCCTCTTCCCAACAGGAGCCTCAGCATGCCGGATGTGCTGCCAGCCGCCTCTCTGTCCCTCTGACTCCCTCTCCCCACGAGTCCTGTCGGGGTTTTTAAATGTTCCCGCGGTGGCCATGCTGGCTGCCGTGATTGGGCTGGCTGCCTCCTTCACAGGGAACAGCTGCTTAAATAGCTGGTGTAATGCCGGCTCACGCAGCTGCAGCTGCGGCTGCGGCTGCCACCATGGTCCTGGCTCCATCACCGCTGAGTCTTCCAGAGGTAAGTTCCCCTCTCAAGGGGTCTGCTTCTGGGTTTTGCGTGCCCTGCAGTTTTCCTCTGCCTCTTCTCGAGGCCGTGGTGGCACGTCGCCACCACAGGCCTGTTTACCAAAACTGGAAAACCCAAAACCTCTCCAGTTTGGCACTGTGACCTAATGCCACCTTACCTCATGGTATAGAACAGTGTGGCACATGTCTTCAATTTACCAGCTTGTGCGTCTCTTTGCTGCTTGCCTGTGTCAGACACTGTGGGCCTTGAAGAAACTTACAAATAGGCTTTTAGAAATCAATTACCCCTTGCCATGCCCCTGGAACATTGTTCTAATGCAATGCCTACTTTACCTCCAAACCACTTGGAGGTAAAAGCAAACTTCTAATTATAATTATCTAGCCATCAGGGCACACATGTGGGGAGCCTGAGGCCACTCCAGGCTTCTGTGTCCCCTTGGGCAGGCTGCAGGTTAGCTGGACCAGCTTGCCTGCCCCCGGGTACCAATGTCCTGTCCTGTGCTGCCCCTATTCTATGCATGCTGCTCCTGGCCAGGCTGCAGAGAGCAGAGCTGGCTTTTCAAGATGGCTTCTGGCTACTGACATATGCAGCCAGAGCCTTGAGCTCCCCCCAGTGCTGGCAGGGGCCCATTGTATAGCCATAGGGAGTGGCACTAGTTTGCTGCTAAAAGCAACAAATCTGCTTCCACATCTCTGCATGTGTAGATCCCCGCATGGGAGCATTTACTCACAAGTAGTTTACTTGCAAGTAAACTGATCTTGAATCAATGGACATGTAGGCATGCCCAGAGATTGCATTTCAAATGTTTCTTTCAGCATAAGAGAGATCACACATTATAGCACTCTTCTTTATTTAAAAAAAAACATTAAGATTTGTTTTCTTGCAACATTGTCTTTATTTTTACTGTATCCCATCAGATAGTTGTGTCCCTGCCACAGTAAAAATCTTCTGTCAAGGGAAGATGATGACAACACTGACAATATCTGAGAGTTGTTACTATTTGATGACTATTGAATGGTCCCGCTGAAATGGGTTGGAGATCCCACCACAGTCCCTACTGGATGAATATCCATATCACAAAGGCAATTGCTGCATTTTGAATCCTTGCTGACTGACTCGGTGAAAAAGCTGAAGCCTGAGAGGCATGGAAACCAAACTACCTTTCCTAATTGCTAGTCTTTGCAGATTAGGTTTGAGGCACACTGGCAAGAGAGAACAGAGAGGCTTATGTTGATACAGTCCAGGTTGTTTCTATTTTGTGGATAACTAGAGGATTTTGTTCTTCAGGGTGGTCAACCTGACAGCTTCCACAAGCAAGCATTTCAGGCACAAATGAAGTCTGTAGACTCATTAAAGATGATGTCAAGTCCTGAAGTATAACATAACATCATCTTCTAATTTTTCTCCTTTCTCTTTGCTACACTCTAATAGTCTTTTTTTTCCCTAGTGAATCTGCATCGCTTGGACTTTTATGTGTCTACGCACTGTTTTGTTTGTTTTTTCTATACTATTTGCTATTCTGACTCCAAAGAGATAACTGACAGCATTCTGACAGAATCTTTCAGTCTCATTCAGAAAAAGTCAACTCACAGGGTTGTTGTTTTTTTCTCTCCTTCAAAGCAAGGCTTTTATTAGAGTAACTTAGCTGGTAACTGATAAAATTCCCAGCCTCTTTCTCATTCACTATGGAAGTCAGCAGATTCCATGACGCTATGTTCTACAGGGTTTCTCCCCACTCCATAGGCTGTAATTCACTTGTGTTATAAATGGTAAAATAAAGTGGCAGATGGCATTCCCCATGGATCCTTGAGATGTTGAATCCTTCTCTCATACCTAGCAAAAGTGAACTTAATGATCCTACATTTATCTGTTTTTCAAGAATATTTAGCAGATGCTCTGGTTGGATTTACAGTGATATTGTAATGCGAAAGGTAAAATCAAACCCCCAAAAGTAGAGGCAGGGAATCTAGGTGCACTTTCATTATTCAAGCTGTTAGGGTGACAGTATTTGGATCTTAGGAAGCATTGGATTTGCAGCTGAAACAGGACATCATCTGTGGCCTAACAAAGCTTCTGACCACAGGGCAGAATGATCTATTAAAAATAACATTGTGAGACGCTTAGACAAGTATTTTTTTCCTAACCATATAGTAGTGTTATAAGGTATATAGCTTAGCTATACGATTAGGTTTATGAACGCTTATGCTAAGTCAACCATTTGCTTATGACAAGTAATCATCCTAACTGTGTCAACCATTTTCAAGTAAGTCTGTGTGAGTCTGTGCTGTGAATGAGGTGACGTTTTAGGAATGTGGAAAGTGGTAGAACATGGGACTAAAAAACAGACTAGAATGTAAAAAACAACACATAATTGGTAACAGAATCTGAAATAAACATATGTGAACAGGTGATTGGTGAAGAGGCCTCCCGAAGCTTCCAGACTTTGGTCAAAATCCAAGTGACCGAAAGAAGCAGGAGTCAAGGCCTTACGCATGTGCTCATAGCAAAAGGACATGTAAATGAATGAAATACATAGGCAATCCCATGGTAATGAAGAAAACTATCAACAGAGGCGGAGCTTGAGACAGGAGGAGATATGGGTGGAGCCGAAGGAGGAGCAAGGGTGGACTAAATGGTAATGAGCAACCAAGGTGTATAATTGTGAATAGAACTATTGTTCAGGGAATGTCCCTGATTTGTTAGTTTTTTGGGACCTTTGCCCAAAGCTATCTCCATTCTGAATGATGCTGTTGTGAGCAATGTGTGCTAGTGTTTGCTCCTTGCTTGCTCTGGCTAATGACTAACAGGATCCAGGAGCTACTGAATCATCATCTCCCTAGTCGTCGGATGCCGCATGGAGTCAGGGCCTAACACCAGTATTGGGTCAGTATTGGGTATTATTTAGATCGAGGCTTTAGCTTGCAAATAATTATGACCTTTTCAACACTAATCTATGCACATGTATAACTTTAAGCATTTGAGTGTCAGAAGCCACAACAGTAACATGCCTGTAATAATCCTACCTTAATCTCACCTAGGGTAAAGGTCTGTAAGGGTGTTGTTCAACAGACCCCTCAAAGTGCTAGTTGCCTTGCTCCTGAACATTCTCCTGACTCTTGACTGCTGATTCCAGTTTCAAACCTCAGTTCATAACATTGCATCTGACCACCCCTTTTCTAAATATTATCACTGTTTGAACAGCTTCTCCCTTACCATTTGGGTTCCCTGCCAAGAATAAATGCAGAGTAGATGCTGTTTGAGTGCATGACTTGGCAGCCTGGGTGCATAACCTAAATGCCTTTTGAAACTTTTTGGAACCTGTGTGTCACTCCAGGCAGTACTCCATGCTTTGACAGGAATTTTCACTGCTGTACAAGCCCATAGCATCTCTGCTGTTATCCAGCTAAAGCATGAACTAAGAGAACCTTCACCAGATAAGTTTGATGGGAAATGGGGAAAGTTTGGGGGTTTCATCAGGGTGACAGCCAGAGAGCTTTATAGGATAAAAGAAGGTGCTAGTAGAAATCCACAGGCATGATGATATCTTCATCTGCAGGGGGAAGGAGGACACTCTGACCTTACAGAACCTAGTATCTGGCAAGTATATATATGGGGAGAACAGGATTCTGGGATAGGATGGTAAAGTCAATATAAAGTACTTTACCTGGAACCTTTTCTGTTCCAAGCTGGCCTGATGCTACCATCCTTGGTAACATCAGCTAGATACACATCAAGCCAGATGCTATGGTCCTGTACCTGGGCCCACGGTGACCCACGTCTCTGTACCTCAGCCTTTCCAGAGTACTTCTCCAAGACTGAGCATGAATCATTTTCCCTATGCTTGTCCCTTCTCCAGATCTCTCTCTCACTTTTCCATCCTGCTTTGAACAAATTATTCAATAGGCTGTGGCACCTCTTCAGGGTCTATCTACTGGTGACCCTGCTCACCTGTTATGGGCCAACCACCTGCCTTCTTACCTGCTATTCCTTGTTGTTAATTGCTTAATAGATGTAATTAAACAGGAGGCTGCCCAGTTCCTGCCCTGATGCCAGGGGGTGCTATCTGTAGCTCCTTTTCCACCCCTACACCATAGTCCAAGCCTTGCCGATGGTACTGACATTGTTTGGTCTGGGCCTTGTTATAATTTGGCCCCTTTGTCCTTCCTGGGCTCTCCATGGCCCTGTCTCGCACTATGCCCTCACTGGTGCTTGGGCTGTCCGCAGCCCTGTCTCGCATTGGGGTTGGTGCCCCCAAAAATGCTGCACCCTTTCTGATGCCAGGGTCGGTGCACCCCCCAAAAATGCTGTGCCCTCCCTGGCACCGGGGTCCCCTATGCTGCCATGGGTGCCTTATGAGGCCTCCTCCTTCCTCTAATAGCCTCACCCAAGCCACCGGTAAAACAGCAAACAAAACACAAGCTCCTGGGCTATACCATAAAATCCAAACCACCCGGCTATAACATCATTCACCCTACTGGGGAATACTCCATTTCTCAACAGTGACAGAAGTAGTTCCTGTGGACAGGCCTCTCCCCTTTGGTTGCTTTGGGAGAGCTCCTTCACCCTTGGTGGCTGGCAGGGAACTCCCCTCCTGCCCTCAGGCTTGAGACTTATATGTGAGCCAGGCCCTGCCTCTTCCTGTCAGCTGACTGCTGGCAGGTGTGGGCTGCTAGTTCACTCTGGTTGCCCTGGTAACCCACAGCTGGGGCTCCCTACTCACTGCTAGGGCTCTTTCCCTAGCAGTTCCCACTCTTCATAGGAGCTGGGCACCTAAAGTGCCCTGCAACAGCCAGTCTGCTGTGAGACCTGATGGACCAAGCAGAAGTGACTGCTTATAAGGCTTGTGTGAGAATATGAGGTTGAAAGTAGCCACAGAGTAACACAAAGAGACGCTCCAATTTGGACTCATCTTGTCCACCCAGTGCTCATTCCACCTGATCCAGTTATGCAGTTGCATGCAGGGAAAATAAATTTCAATTCCCCATACTGCTAACAAGCCTGATGCTCACCTGGGTCAATGAGTTTCTGTGTACCGCTGACTGGGCTAAATTTACAGAATGGCCTAGGGCCTAGCTGACAGCTACACTGCAGCCTCCTGTAAGAGGGCGTGTTCAATGTTTGGCCATGATTGTCTTGTCTGGGTATTATTTGTTCCTCACTCATGTCCTAGATAAGAAGAAAGGAGCTTTTGCTACCACATAGGCCTTAGGACTGCTAAGTTGACCTGCAGTCTGGAACCAAGATGCCCTTTGGATATATTTAAGCCCTCTATGATCCTGAACTATATTTACTCAAGTATATTTAGAAGAATCTAGGAAAGAGTTTCAGCTCCCTATCCAGAGTCCTGACAAGTGCTCCCCACCTTTACTGGTTTCTGAACCAAACAATTGTTTTATTATAGCTTGATAATGGCAAGCCTATGCATAATCTGCTAGGTTCCTGGTTCTTTTTGTGGTCATGTTGGCATCAAAATTCAGAATTTATGTAATTACATGCTTCTTACTGTAGTTGCAGAGTCCATTCTACATGTTGATTGGGGCAGATTATTTGAATACCAGGATGGGATGCCATCCTACAAGCACAGACTCAGCTAGACTCCCAAGTCCACATCTCCAAGCTCCAATCAAAACTTGACCTACTGAAGATACTACCTGTTCATGGTTGTCTTTGTTTCAGGTATGGGAACCTACTTGGGAGCAAAATAGAAACTCCAATTGCAGAGAAAAAAAAAATCAAACATTTATTTTAATTGAAAATGGTTGTTTTATTTTTTATTCCACTTTCTTGTTTGCACGATTCAGAATTGAAAGTTGCTCCCCTCAAATTTGTAGAAAATCAAAACACTGAAGTTACAGAAATACACAGAATGGTTTGGGGGAGGATTGTGGCATGAATTGTCAGGACACATATTTACAAGTATTGCTCAACTTTATGAGGAAGCAGGGGAATGAATTTTAAATTCAAGTTTTCACAACTTTGCGAATACAAATTGTGTTGATACTTTGGGCCAGATTACTGACAGTTTCACTCCTCCTGTATAATGCCTAACTCCACAAGTACTCTCATACAGACAAGTAATTCATGTGTAATTATAAAATATATAATTCCATTTGTAATAATTAAATGGTAACAATTCAATGGAGAGGTTATTAATATACAAATAGGAAAAGTTAACTTACAAGTATTCTAACTCTCATCTCTCTGAATGTCATTATACAACAACATAGAATAAATCGAAGGCAATATCTTGGATTGGACTGACTGAAAAATGTAGGCCAGCTTTTGAGATTCATTTCTCTCTGTCTTTCGTTTTGTTGTTTTCTGGGCTTAATATGATTACCATGTTTTCTGTCTTAGAATGACAAATTCCCAAAGGTCATTCTAAACCTCTTAATCTATAACCTCCTGTGTTATACTCTTCTGTATCTCACTTTTCTAGAATACCCTTTAATTTAATTTTTCAGCAGACTGGTCTTTAGTAAATATTTCCTTGGGACAAATATTCTCTTTGCTGTTGGCATGGAGGAGATGAACGTATCAAAAAAACTGACCATAATGGCTGTAAGTTCTTTAAGCCTCTTCCCTTCATATTCTAGTATGTGGAAGAGTTTGTGGGTTTATTTGAAGTCCATTTTAGCAGGCAGTAGTCTAAGGGCCGTAAGCACCATAATTTACATGAGAATAATTATAATAAAGGAATAGCTCTTTTTTCATCTTTCATAGACATTATGGTCAGAAGGGACCTATTAGATCATTGAGTCCAACCACCTGCCCCAGGCAGGAAAAAGTGCTGGGGTCAGATGACCCCAACCAGGTGTCTGTCCAATCTCCTTTTAAAATGCCTCCAAAGAAGGGGCCAGCACCACCTCCCTTGGAAGTGTATTCCACATTTTGGCAACCCTCACTGTAAATAATTTTTTCCTGATTTCCAGTTTGAATGTTCTCTCTTTCAGTTTGTGACCATTACTTCTAGTTACCCTGATGGGCACCTTGGTAAATATCATATTCCCTATTTCTTGCTGACCCCCGCAGCCCCTGATGCGTTTTTAGGCAGCCACAAGATCACCTCTCAGCCTCTTCTTGCAGACACTGAAGAGGTTCAGGTCTCCCAGTCAGTCCACATAGGGTTTTTTCTGTAGGCCTTTAACTAAACGAGTGGCCCTCCTCTGAACCTTCTCCAGGCCATACACATCCCTCTTGAAGTGCGGTGCCCAAAACTGGATGCACTACTCCAGCTGCAGACTGACCAATGCCACATAGAGGGACAGCATCACCTTCCCTAGACCTGTTTGTGATGCACCTACTTATGCAAGAAAGCGTACAGTTAGCTTTACTTATTACTTCACCACATTGGTGACTCATGTTCATTTTGGAGTCAACTACGGCTATGAGATCCCTTTCCACAGTTGTGGTACTTAAAATGGTAATGGTACCTCCCAGGCTATGGGTGTATTGATGATTCTTCCTCTCCTAGTGCAACACATGGCACTTATCTTTGTTAAACTGCATCCGATTCTGTTCTGCCCACTTCCCCAGCCTGTTGAAATCAGCCTGGATTTGCTCCCTGCCCTCTAGTTTATTTACCTCCCCGCATAGTTTGGTGTCATCAGCAAACTTGGAGATGGTGCGTTCTGCTCCCACGTCCAAGTCACTAATGATGTTGAATAGTATTGGTCCCAGGACAGAGCTTTGGGGGACTCCGCTGCCCACATTTCTCCAGGTAGAAAACAATCCATCCACCACCACTCTCTGAGTGTGTCCCATAAGCCAATTTTCTACCCACTGGACTGTGTAATAATGTACATTGCAACTGTTTAGTTTACCTATAAGAATTGGGTATGACACTGTGTCAAAGGCCTTTTTAAAATCTAAGTAAATAAATCTACCTCTGTTCCTTCATCCAAGCATTTTGTGACCCATAAAATGAACCAGGTTAGTCAGGCAGGATCTACCTGCAGTGAACCCATGATGATTGCCTCTTAGTATTATTTTACCCACTATCCCCCACAAATGTGATCCTTAACAATTTTCTCAAAGGTCTTGCCAAGGATAGAGGTGAGGCTAACCAGCATATAGTTACCTGGTTCCTCCTTCCTCCCCTTCTTCAAAATAAGGACCACATTGCCCCTTTTCCAATCCTCTAAGACCTGTCCTGAGTGCCATGAGTACTCAAACAGTCATGCCAATGGATCTGCTATGACTCCAGCTAATTCCCTAAGTACCCTAGATTGAAGTTCATCAGGGCATATTGACATAAATACATTCAACTTCTCCAGGTGCCTCTTTACGAGGTCAGCACAAAAAGTTGGTGGGTTGGTATCTATACTGAGCTTACCTAAAGTCCTAATGGGATATGTATTTGTATTCATGTCTAGGAACACTGATGCAAAGAAATAATTTAGAAGCTCTCCTTTGGCCATCCTATTTGTTACCAGTTGCCCTAGTTCATCCTGAAGGGACCCTAAGTTACCTGGCACTTTCTTTTTGCTTCTTATGTATTTAAAGAATGACTTTTTGCTATCCATAACCTTTGCTGCCAGCCTAAGCTCCATTTCGACTTTGGCTCTCCTTACTTTTTTCCCTGCAAGCATGGGCCAAACAGGTATACTCCTTCTTGGTGGCTGTCCCCTGCTTCCACACCCTGTAGTCCTCTTTTTTCCCCTCCAAGCTCTCCTGGATTTCCCAGCTCAACCAAGAGGGTTTCTTTGCTGTTTTGCTCCCCTTTATTTATATGGGGATTGTCCTTTTCTGTGCCTGCAGGATTAGTTCCTTGAGAAACACCCACCCCTCCTGGACTCCCAGTTCTTTGAGGCTTTTACCAGTCAGTTCCTCCCTAACTAATCTGAGCTCGTTGAAGTTGGCTTCCCTGAAGTTTAGCACTTCCATCCTGCTATTTATCTTCCCCACCTTTCTCTAGATAGTGAACCCTATCAATAGAGGGTCACTATGCCCTAGGTTACCTTGTACCTGCAGATCCCCCACCATGTCATCCCCTGTGGCCAGCACCAAGTCTAGTAAGGCATTTCCCCTAGTGAGAATGCATACCTCTTGCAATAGGTGAAGGTCCTATAAGGATGTTAAAAACTTATGTGAATGGGCAGACCTGGCTGCCTGTTTCTCCCAGGAGATGTCTAGGAAGTCATCCATGATTACCAGGTCCTCTGAGTACTGCCTCTGAGAGCTGTCTCAAGAATTCTAGGTCTAACTCATCTCCCTGATGTGGGGATATGTAACAGACCTCTACTACCAAGTCCCTTTCTCCCTGACCCCCTTGTAAATCTGATTGATAGTACCTCAATTTGCCCTTCTTCTTGGCCCAATTTAACTATGGAAGATGTATATTGCTCCTTAACACAGACAGCAATGTCCTCTCCCCCACTTATTTCCCTTCTCTGTCCTGTCTGTACAGCCTGTAGCCCTCAGTGCCCACTGCACAGTTGTGGGTAGGATTGCACCAGGTTTCTGTTAGCGCAACCAGATCAAATGATGTATTTGCAAGCAGGAGTGCAAGTTCCTCCTGCTTGTTCCCTATGCTCCTAGCATTAGTATAGAGGCATCTAAGCCTTCCCAGTAGGTGCCCTTGCTACTTCCCCATTCTGATGCTTAGCTGGGCTCTTGTTACTTACCTGGACTGTTCCACCACCTGGCTCAAGGTTCGTCATTCCTGGCCTCTCCTTGTCATCAGCATCCTCATCCCCTGATGAATCTAGTTTGATCCTCCAGTACAGAACCTAGTTTTGTAACATCCTCCATCATAAAAATCTCAGATAAATTTCTGCAGGAATCAGTAGTACCTTAAATCTAATATTCCCATTCATTTTGGAGACTAACTCTAGATCAGGTACAGATAATACCTCTATGCTGCTATAATGCCAAGGGGGAGATTTGGCAGAGCTTGTAGTAGATGCCCTGACATTTGTAGGATTTCCCCCTACAGATGTTATAGCAAACCATGGGATTTTTCATCAAATATTAATTTTTAGTTATTTCCCCCTTTGAGCAGCATTTATAGGCTTTCCTCTTGTTTATTTAATTATGTTCCTCAGAGTGTTAGTCAACAATGGACCATATCTAAGCAGCTGAAAACCAGCAGAGCTCTTGTCAATTTTAGCTTTACATCAGTAGAAAATTGTCCTTTTACTACAAAAGAAGCTCCAAAGTCTTCTCTAGTTAGAGATCCAGTTTAGGAAGTAGTGTGTTGGAAGCAGTGTGTCACATATCAACACAATGTAATACGGAACTATAAATATAGTATTAGTATAGACTTACCCAAAAAACTTTTGGAATAGGTTATCAGTAGCACAGTGTGTGGGGATGAAAATTTAACAAATTATATGTGCATATATTTTGCCAGGACAATTTTTTTTTTTCATAATGGTTAATGTAATTTTATTTTGAATAATTAAATAAAAATGCTACCTCACACTAGGGCAGCTAGTAAATGCTGTGCCTTTTGAACACAATTAACCTGTGTTCATTTCCATTTGAATAAACCCAGACTTCATAAACTAAGATGCAATGGCAACTCTGGCCTTTGGCTTACCTTGTTGATGGATTATAGAAGGGAGCTGGCTAGCAGCATGTGACCTGACCAGAAGTCGCCTATACTCGAGGAGCTGTTGTAGCAAATCTTTCCCCATCATAATTGTCAAATCTCCCATACTTCTATCTTCTTTGGCACCTGAACATCCCAATTCATTTTATTCTGGTTCAAAATAAAAACTCAGAAATGGGGATTTCTTGAGCTACCTTCTGTAATGCAAATGTTTTTTTCCTGCAAATGTTTTCCCCTTAAGACATGTACATGTCTTAAGGCCAAAATGACTAACTTTTCCCCCATATCAGTGTTTATGTCTTGTCAATAGAAATATAATGTAATGTGTCCAATTAATTAAAATAAAATAGTACATTTTCTGCCACAATGCTGATTTTCTTTTTGGCTTTCTTCAAATTGTATCTTCTGAAAAGTAGGTCTGAATTCTCAGCTGAAACAATGACCTTTTATCTAGCACTGGCACTGTAAAGTAGCTTTACATGAACAACCACTTTAGGTTACTTTACATCACCTGAATGATGTACAGGGTCATTAGTGTTATTTGCAATAAAACATTCAATTCGCAGATAAACTGGCACACACTTTGCTTTGATTTCATCTTACTTTTTCATCTAACCAGTCTTCCTGTGCTAAAAGATATTGACTTGTGTCTCGGTTAAATTACTGTGAAGGCAAAGCTAAAGAGATTTATTACATATTCTATGAATGATATAACCTCCTTATGGCATATAACTTTATAGTTTAAAAGAGAGATAGAGAGGCTTTCTACCTCAGGAAATATAGTGTGTATGTTTTACGGTATTTCAAAGGGTTTTGAAATACCAGTAGAGCTGTCCCTTTCTAGATTTATTATTAGAATTCAGGCAACAGTACACAGAAGGGGAAAAAAAAGTTCCTGTTTAATATTATTTATAGACTAGCCTTGGCTTATCCTTCAAGCTCTGTAAACCTTGCCAATATGCCACTTGTCAAGCACATCAGACCTTGTGCATCAACAGTAGGCCACAAAACATTATACAGTTCACATATCCTGCTTTAGAAATATAAAACAGTGCTGTTGTGAAAGGCCATTCTCAAATCCTTTATCTTTATGATATCTTTATGAGATTTTATCACTTTTCTTCTTATATTATTTAAGTCCACTTAATGCTGGGAATTGTTTTTTAAGTATCATCTTTTATAAATATAAGAGAGAGTTAGCTTGGTGTTTTGAAAAATAAAATCCCTGAGTTTCCCTTAGCATGGGTTGCTTTCTGCAAATTCAGCTTGTAACAATAGACCTTTCCTTTCATGCTTGAGAACAGGATGAGTAGATGAGGCTTAAAAGGTTTATTTGATTTTTGTAAGGTGCTGTACCATTGCTAACCCTTTTTATTCTATCTGTCTTAAATGCTTAAACAATCTCATTAGAGAGTGTAGTACTGGAGCACATCATGAGCCTCAGTATCTTTCTCCTCAAAACATGTCTGTAAGCTAACAGTAATATCTTTTTTCCAATTTATTCACAGGGAATAGAGGGGCTAGGAGGCTGAAATGATAAGGTGAGTCTGTAGTAAAACAGTGAATTGTGTCTCCCTTGATTCTGAAGATAGCATCCTTGTCTCCGTATACTCCTCCCTCCCATTTTTACGTCTCAGTGTGAAACAAGGAAGTAGAAGCCCTCACTAGAATTTCTGTATCCATTCTTTCTCCCAACTTGCACTGGCTTTTACTTGGTGTATAAAGCACCTGTGGCTAAGTGTTCATACTGGGGAACGTGAAAACCTGGATATGACATATACGCACACAGTTACAATTAATGCTTGTTTATCTAACCCACCATTGAGTTTTTCCTTGGTGTTCTTCCCTCTGTGCAGAACAGCTAGTGCTTGCCTATATCATTTTACTAAATGTGGCTGCATGGGATATTTTAGTGCTGCAGTGGACAATGTTCAGCCTGTTTTAGTTAAATCTTAACAGACGGCTATCCTGCAATGTGTGGGATTACCATGTTCTATGCACTGCTTGTAGTGCTTATTGAAATGAATTAAAGCTTCAAGGGGCTCACATTACTTTCTAAATATGGCTGGTGCTCTTGGAGGGGATGCAGCTGCAGGCACAGGCAGTGGCACTGGCACTGCTCCCCTCTCCTTGCTGCCTGTAGATCTGTAAGCCTCAGGCCTGCTAGTTGTAGGAAAGAGGCTGTCTCAGTTTGGGGTGGGGGACTTACAGATCTCCCTCTACCTTCTTTTCCACCCCTTCCTGAGGGCTTGCCAGGTGCCTTTCCATCAGGCTTCATGGTGTTTCATAGTGTCTTTGCCTTGGTCTGCTAGAAAACCTGTGTGTGTTTTTGTAATATAATCTGATTTATGTTATAGATGTAGATAATTGTATATGTATGTGTATTTATGTAATATATGTATATATTTCTGTAATAAATAAAATCTATCAATGTATGTATGTGTTCCTGAATAAATTCTATATTATAATATGCAATATATGCTGTGCTTCCCTGCACAGTGAATGGAATGCACACTGAGAGAGAAAGCACAGATTTCTTTTCTGGGGAAAAAAGGGTCAAAGTAAACTACAGTGCTGTGTGTTTTTAATTAGCAAGCCATGCTAAGTAGGTGCACTGCACTGCTAATACACATGATAAGTGAGGCTGGCAGAGCACATCAATTTACGTGCTCCAGCAGACTTGATTAGTTTTGTCAGCTCTGCTGCACTGGTTTTCTGGCACATTGAAGCAGGCTTCCCACATGTGTGTAAGTGCTTCCAGTGTCTGAGCATTCAAGCAGTGATCAGAGGACTCTAGTGCAGTGCGGGTGGGTGGGAGCTCAACCAACAACTGTTGGTTGTGCTTTCACCATCCTCACTGCGCTGGAGCCTTGCCAGTTCAAGCGCATCCCTGGCCTCAACTACATGTGCACTTTAATGTGCAATAGACTTGTTTTTACTGTGCATTACAGCATCACATAAAAAAGTGGCATTACACTAATGCACAGTAAAATAGTCTACTACGTATTAGGCACCACTACTCACATTGGAGGTACTAAATTTAATGACCATTAAAATGGTGCATTAATGCACATGTAGATGTGCCCCCTGTGTTATTCCCATGTGGTGTGAGAGCTGGGACTGATTCCCATGCTGTGTCGTTGTTGTTCCCAGAGCCTGCACAGCATAGGATTTTCACTCTCAGTCCTGGCATGGCACCAGAGCTGGTTCAAGACTGGTGTAGTACTACAGTCTATCTTTATATCATACTAAGTATTAATGTGTGACTGCTGAGAAAACTTTCTATGCTATATTAATGCTTACTACAGTCTAAGCAACTATAACTTAATGTGAAGAGCCGGGGTAAGAAAAAAAACCCCTCACAACAGGAGCAGGGACGGAGGAAGACAAGGATGGAAGAACTAGAGGAGCGCGAAGATTCTGGAGCAGCTGTTCAGTAAGGATTGAACGTCTCGCAGCAGAAAGAGGTGGGGCCAGAGGGATATGGAGGCCAGAGGAGGGTGAGGAGAGAATCTCTGGAGGAAGAAACAGGGAGGAGGAGACCCTGGTGGATCAGGCTCTACGGGAGTGAAGAGAACAGGTGGAGCTCATTCAACTGCAAACTGCCAACAGGGACTCTAAATGAGGTAACTCCCTGGAGAGGAGCAAAAGGGGTGGAGGAACCTTCTCTCTTCACAAAGGTACCAGGACTAGCATTCATTTGTTGTTGTTGTTTACTTTACTTGCAGGCTCTGTTGCGAGCCACTCAAACTATAAGGAGAAAGAAAAGAAAAAAAAAAGAAATTGAAAGACGACACTGTGAATCTTTGGGAAGAGAGATTGTACTCAAAGAAGAAATAAATAATTAAAAGACTAAACACAGGACCACATAAGCCAAACTGACTAAATGTTGTTAGATAACACAATTAAAGTAAAATCATACCTGAGTTGGATTCTGTTTAAGCTGATAATGGTATTCAATTGATGTAAACCCATAACAAGTAATTGATGGACATAAGTTCAAGTATGTATAAATAAACAACACTTTTAAGAAAAACAAAGTAAGTCTATGATTTTAACTTGACTGTTAGTACTAGCTATGATACAGAATAATTACCTAAGAAAAAAGTAAATAAGTCAAGAAGATCCCCTTTCCACACTACAGATTGCCAGATTTCCACTGCAATATATAACCCATAACACCTCCCAACCTATAACATTGCATATTAATCAAGTCGTGGCAGGTGAGAGTCGGTAAATACTGTTATTGGTCCAGACAGTGCAATCTAAGAGAAGAAAATCCAGAATAGTGCATTAGGTTCAATGCAACTTCCCCACACTTAACAAGGCCCTTACTAATTTCAATGCAACTGAGGTGCCAACACCTTTGAGGGTCTGGACCTTAGTTTTCAGCCTACTCCTTTTCCATAATAGCTTAGTAATACAATATAAAGAGGATTGTCAGTAAGTGGGGGAAGGAGGTGTCATGTTTACTTCAAAAGATGACTGTTCCTCTTCTCAGTCCAAGGAGAGGTTCCTCCTGGGACTTGATGGAATCAGGAATAAAACCATCAGAGGGAAAGAGTGTATCTAGTGGGAGGCATGGTGTCACTAAACAGGGAGGAGTTTCATCATCTCAGAATACAGAGATGAAGCAAAATACAGAGAAAGGAATGGATGAGAAAGAGGAGGAAGAAGAAGACTGGATGAGAAAAGGAGCAATAGATTGGAAACACACACCTGGGAACTGGGTCTGAAAAGAGTAGAGCAAAGCAGAGAGAGATGTACCCTCTTGCCTGCAATCAGTGGTGTAGAGTGGGTGCGGGAACCCCTCAAGGGCTCAGAACTGAAGGTGTTAGGGTTTGTTGTATCTCTGACCTGCTAGCATTCACATTACACTACAAAAATCTCAAGGGGACTGCCATACCAATGGTAGATCACAGCACTCATTGCGATACCCTGTAGTGCTACTAGATAGAACTTATTCATTCTTTTTCTGGCATCTTTGTGATTTGCAATACCACCGACTCTTTGCACTCAATTAAGGTACTAGGACAAATGCATATGTGATATGTAAAGAAGTGAGTAAATAACTTTATGCAGGTGTATTAAAGTCCATGTTTGGGTTGTGTAACATGCATGTAAAGCTATTACAAGAGTTTACAGCTCAAACTATCTTAGGCTGCTTTATGCTGACTCACAAATTGGGCCTCAAAAGTTATTTCTGCCATGGCTGCAAAGTTAAAAATAACATGAATGAGACAGCCATTGCTATGGCAAAGAATAGCAAAAATATCTTTGAAAAAGCCAAAAGGATAGACCTTCAACACTTTTTTGTTTGTACTTATGAATTGTGCTTACTTGTATAGGACAGGAATCCCAGGAGAAGCACCAAGGTGTTGCCAAAAAAGATATGTTTGAGTCTAGTTTACTATTTGTACTAAGGCCCACTTGCAGTGTTAGGGAAATTATTAAAGTACCTTTTTGTGTGGGAACAAATTGCACTTATGCTTCCTTCCATTTACACTGCCAGCATGTGTAAAGGGGAAGTAATGTTTTGCATGAAAGCCAGTGCTGCTCTGAAGTTTTCAGTTCAGTCTACTTAGTTTTGGAAAGGTTGAATTATGCATGTGTTTGTTTCCTATTCAGGTATTCTACCCAGTTCCTGAACTCATCCAGCATTTCTGTAGCTAATTGTGTTCACTTCATTATACATGGTGTCCAGATCTGCTAAGTGTTTGTTTCCTGTGGCTGCTTATAGTTATATATTAACTTTGGTTAATGGTACTAATTGTAGTTCTACAGAACTTTCTTTTAAAAATGTGTGATATGTTACTTTTTTTTTAATTAAAGAACATCCATTCCCATTGTTCAGCTAGAATACATCTGTCTCTCCAGTTTTCCCAGGATAGTGAGAGTCAAATCACTTTCATAGACAGTAGGGCTGGAACGGACCTCAGAAGATCATCAAGTTCAGCCCCCTGCCCTCAGGGCAGGAAGTAAGCAGGGGTCATAGGATCCCAGCAAGATAAACATTCAAATTTCTCTTGAAGTCATTCAAAAGTAGGTGCTTGAACCACCTCTGGCAGCAATCTATTCCAGACCTTGGGGGCTCGGACAGTAAAGAAGTTCTTTCTTATGTCTAGCCTGAAATGGTCATGAAGGAATTTGTGACCATTTGACCTTGTCATCCCCTGGGGTGCTCTGGAGAACAGACGTTCCCCCAGATCCTGGTAAGCACCCCTGATAAACTTATAGGTGGCCTTGACATCACCCCTGAACTTGTGCTTTTCCAGGCTGAAGAGTCCCATGGCTCTCAGCCTCTCATAAGGTCTGTTTTCCTGACTTCTGATCAGGCACGTGGCTCTCCTCTGGACTCTCTCAACCTTCTCCACATCCTCAGCAGTTAGGAACTGAGCAGGGAGGCTAGAAGACTCCTGATAGGGTTCACGTGTGGTCTCGGCCACACATGAGCCCTCGCTGAGCAAAGGAGCAGCTACAGAGCAACAGAG
>JAGPOW010003395.1:38073293-38106730 GCA_030014935.1 Caiman crocodilus | reverse complement strand
GTCCTGTGACCCCAGCACTTGTTTCCTGCCATTGGCGGGGGGTCAGACTAGATGGCCTGCTCTAGGCCCCTTCTGACCCTAGTTACTATGAAACTATAATGTGCCATCCAACTGAGTGGCACATGCGGGTTTATAACTCCCAATGCACCATCAGGCTTTCCATGTACAGGAAGCTATAAAGCTAGCTATATGCCACTAGCTATATGCCACTAGCTAGGTGGCACACAGAGCGTATACAGCTCCTAATACACAGGGAGCCTAGGATCAAGCTGTCACAGCCTGGCCACATGTTCAGTTTAAGGTGTGGTATAAACAAACCACAAAGATATTCTACATTATATGTGATATAACTTTGTGGGGCATTTACTGCATTATCATTTAATTGAGTTGCATGTGCACAGTTAACCCCTTAATAGTGTCTTGAATGTAATGTGTCAGGGGCCTAATAGATATCATCATGGTATCTGTGCATTCTCTTCTCAAATCTCACTGGCCCTGATGAATTATCTGCCACATTTCCCTTTTCATGGAAACTGGAATAATCAGTATATTTCCTTTGAATAACAATTCATCATTTTCATTAATTTCTTTCTGGGCAGGAAACTATTATATGATTTCATGTGTGACTTTACCATTGCCTTCAGGCTATCTATCTCTTATCACTGTGTGTAACCTCCAGAGACACTCATTCTCCAGCTGCCAGTCTGAACTAGCTAATACACTATTTTAGACCTCAACTCCATGCAGATCAATGCCATCATGCATCACCTGCACACATTGCTCATCAACAGATTTATTCAAAATGGAGATAGCTTCAGACTAGCTCCAACAAACTGGGGAGCTGCCATAAACATTAGTTCTTTCCATATTTATATATCTTGGTTTATGTTCATTAACATTTACCCCACCTTTTTTCCTCCTTTGTACTACCTGTAGTCCTTCCCATCTTAAACAATAAACAGAAATGGAGTTTATTTCATTAGCATGGAATTGTCTATGCATTTTACTTATTTACAAGTCTTTTTTGCTATGAGCACATGCTTAAAACCCTGACCTCAGCTTCTTTCGGTCACTTGCGGTTTCTTGCTGATTTCTTTACCATCTCCAAGGTTTTGCTTCTGCTTTATCTCCTAACGATAGCTGGTGGGCTGCATCCTGTTCTTCTTATGCAATGAGCTATATATCTTACAACACTACTATATTGTTAGGAAAATGCTTGCCTACACATCTTGCAAGGTTACTTTTAACATTCTGCCTTGTGGTTAGCATCTTGCTATGCCACAGGCTATAGCCTTCTATTCAGCTGCAAATCCAATGCTTCCCAAGATCCAAACACAGTAACACAGTAAAACACAGTAACACAGTAAAAAACACAGACCCTAACACAGTAACCAGAGTGTCTGTGAGACTCTCCATCCCCACTGCTATCTACTACAATTTTTACTACTCTATGTTATTCTGTATCTTACAGGTAAACTGTGATGACTTATCTAGTGGTTCTGGGCTTAAACTGATGCACCTGTCCCATGGTTGATTACTGTGGGTGAGATTTTCAAAAGGTGGTGTTAGCCATGTCAGACAAACATGTGCATTTGAATGTTTATTTATTTTGACCTATTGATGTGGACTATTTATTCTAGGTGCAATTCTCAAGAATCTAAAACAACAAGCCTGTTAGAAGCTAGCGGATAAACTCCATCCTTGCCCTGTGAAAATGAACTCCCTTACTCTTTTCCAACCTTGAAAGTGTGCCAGTACTAATAAGCCTCACAACATATCCGGATAGTCAGTAAACTTTGTTTAGCAAAATGCTGCGTGTGGGGCAATTCACTGAGGATTTTCATATACATGTAGTTAAATAGTCAACTAATTTTCAGTATGTGTATACAAATTCCTAATTAGGCTCATATACATTGGGCATTTTGACCCTAAATAATTATATAGTAAGGTATACACATCATTGATTATACTTTTCAAAATATCATTCTCTCTGTTTTCCATAAAAATATTTCCTTTTGGCTGTTTGCAATTAGGGATAATCAATTTTTGCTTCTTGTCCATTCTGGAAGCAGTAGATACAGATCAGATATCTGCCTCTAATTCTTCCAGCTGTGAATTCTAGGAGAAATAATTAATGTGTTTATTCATGTTAAGCTGAATCTATATTTCAGGTCATTGTTATACCCACCTACAACACACAAAAATATGTTTTTAAATAATATGTTCTGTCTAGTAAATGATATCAGCCTTAATGAACATGAATATTAAAAACCCAGTCCAATCCAAATGCAACACACGCCCTTTCTTTTTATTTGGTATGCTTGTAAAATATGTTAGATTTGCAAATGCCACAACAGTGTCTTAAAATATCATATCAAATTTCAACTTATAACTCAGTTGACAGTTGTGAAAATGTGCATATAAAATACTTGGCACAAATACTAACATTATTATAACAATAAAAAATAAGGCAAGGGAAATGCATTTTAATGAAAAATGTACAGCAGACCTTAATGCTCATGGAAACAAAAGATTTAGAGCAGAAGCTAGACCTTGTTACTGTGAAATACAGTTTGGATCTGAGAAAGTTTTGCTGATGTGGGAGTGCCAGTACATCTGTAACCTGACTGTTAGGACTCCTTCTGTTCCAGTCTTGGCTAGTTCCTGAGCAGAGGCTATCAGCAGACTGCTAGATTTATCTGTTTGTGATAAGGATAAATCACAAATAGAGGACCAAATCTTCTTTCATTGTGTTACGTACATACTGCAAGTGAGGGGGGTCCAGTAGGGCTGCAGCCCCACACTCCATACCCCACCATTAGCACAGAAATTGAGGGGAAGGGATGCACATCAGCCCCTCACATTTCCCCCACATATTACCTGTGGTTACAGTCCTGTATTTGAATTGGATCTCATGAATTGAAGAGCTAGGAATTAACTTTGTGCTGTCGTTTGTTCCTATCCATTTCACTGAAAAGAAGTATTTACCTTGGATTTAATGTTGAAACATTTGAGTTTTGGTGTTTGAATTTTTCTTCTGTTCAGGAAAATTTGAAATGAACAGATCAGGCGGAATACTGAAGATGGAGGATAGCTGGGGATGTGTTCTGTAGTTAAATGCAGGTCCAGTTTTAACAAATTTATTTCATTAAATTTCAAATTAATTGCATCTACATATATTAGAGCTGAATTTTATCAAGAGAATACAATGAAGGGTGCTCTAATCCTGTTTCTGCCCTGTCTTTTTTCCTGTACTAATCTGTCTATACCCCTTTTATCTCTTATTTTGAATTCAGGTTTTAAGATTTTGGGGGATTTTTTTCTTTTGTAATTAGATCCCAGCCCATGCTTGGGATAGAACAACAGCAAGAGCAGCTACTACTATTGTTGTTGTTGTTGTTAGTTATTGTTATTTACTTGCAAACTGTTTTAATAGTCTCTCTTCTAATGGACTGGAAGTTGTAAAGATTATTTCCATCATGTTTCAGAGAGTCTGTTCTTTTCCTTAATGATGTGAATTAAGTAATTATAATGTAATTTAGCCAGATGGAAGAAAAAGATGGTATGTCCTTTAAATGAATGTGGTTATAGTGGTGGGTATATGAAGGAGATCCTATGCAAGAAAGCTGGGTGCAAGTGATTATTTGACCAGTTTAAGTCAGTGATTTTTCTTTTCATTCCATAGATTTGAACAAATTGAAAAAAGATCTCTGTTACTAAAGCCATGCCTCTCAGAATCACAGTGTTTATTCATATGAGAAATCATATTGAAATCAAAGGAAGCGCTGAGATACTGAGTAGTTTGGCACCAATCCAAAAAAGTACTTAAATATATGTTTACTATTACACATGTGCTTAAATGTTTTGCTGGGTAAAGGGCTGATATGTTCTGTGCGTTAAGAATTCAGCATAGTTGTAGGCAATATAGGTGCATGCAGTACATGTCTGGGGTTTGTCCCACAAAGGAACCACATATAATGGTGTAACTTTAGTTTTTAGGATTAAGTCTGGTTAGTAGCTACTGTTGTTCTACCAGCCCCTTTTCAGCTGCAAACTTTTTTGGTCAGTTCATGATCTCCATCCATTTTTAGTAAAGGAGTAACTACTTAAATGATAGATATTTTTTATAAGAAAGAAGCAATTCTTGGGATAGGGACAGAATTTAATCTATTCCAGTGACTCAGAGCTTGCTAAATATTCTATGTGGTAAAATTTCTATATCAAACTATTACTCCAGGTCTGTCACATACCACTTATTTTTACTGGGAACCACTTTTCGTATGTAGCAATATATATATACATATTGCAACATAAACAGGAGGAGTTAGCCCTCCTACTCTCCAGTGGGCATTATGATTTAGTAGGGGTTACAGAGACCTGGGGGGACTCCTCACACGACTGGAGTGTAGCTATAGAAGGCTACACCCTGCATAGAAGAGACTAGGTCGGGGAGAAGGTGATGCATTGTTCTCTATGTGAAAGAGTGGTACGCCTCCTTGGAAGCTGACATCAGCTCCAAAAATGAATAGTCTGAAACTCTCTGGGTCAGGTTGGGGAGAGGGCAGGGAGGGGTGCAGCGAGAAAGACCTAGGTGTATACTATACACCACCAAACTAGGGGGAGGAACTTGATCTGGAGTTCATCTGATAATTGACTCAGGCACATGACATTGTCATCATGGGTGATTTTAATTACCCAGATGTCTCCTGGGAGGATCACTTGGCCAAGTTGGATCAGTTGCAATGTTGCACCCATTCACAAGAAATGCAGGAGGGAGGACCTGAGTAACTAAGGGCCAATCAGCCTAACTTCCATCCAAGGGAAAATCCTAGAAAAGTTCATCAAGAAGTCTATCTATGATAAGCTTGCAGAAGGTAAGATTCTGAGTGACAGCCAGCTTGGCTTCCTTGCAGGCAGGTCTTGCCTTACCAACCACATCTCCTTCTATGACCTGGTAACTCACCACCCGGACATGAGAGAGCAGGTTGACATTGTATACCTTGACTTCCAAAAGGCCTTTGATCTAGTATCCCACAATGTCCTCATAAGAAAATTGGAGAATTGTGGGCTTACCTCCTAGATAGTCAGGTGGGTGAGAAACTGGCTGTAGGATAGGACCCAGAAAGTTGTAGTGAATGGATCTGTGTCATCCTGGCAAGAATTGGACAGTGGTGTCCTGCTGAGGTCAATGCTTGGTCAAATACTTTTCAACATCATTATTAATGATTTGGCTCACTGGCCAAGTTCATGGACACCACCAAGTTATGGGGAAGCGTGGTCACGCTTGAAGATAGGCTACAGATACAGGTGGACTGAGATGGGTTAGCAAGTTTAGCAGTTTGGAATCTGATGCAGTTCATTGTCAAGAAAGGTAAAGTACAGGATGAACAAACCCCAACACACCTACAGGCTTGGTGGCACCAACTGACTAACACTGCGAATGAAAGGGACCTGGAGGTAATAATAGACCAGTGTATGAATATGAGCCAGCAGTGCGATGCTGTAGCCAGTAGGGCAAATAATACTCTGGCACGCATCAATTAATGCAGGCTGAACACTAAACTTAAACAAGGACATGGACAAGCTTGAAAGAGTTGAAAGCCAGCCATATGATCAGAGTCTTACGTGGCAAGCCATACAAGGAAAGACTGAGGGATCTTGGACTCTTCATCCTGAAGAAAAGAAGGCTGAGAGGGGACCTGGTAGCAGCTTACTGCTACACTAGGGCAGTACAACAAGGGCTTGGTGAGCAACAGTTCACCAGGCAACCTGGGGGGGGAACTCTGAGTAATGGCCACAAAGTCCTGGAAGATTGATTGAGGCTCAACATTAGGAAAAACTTCTTCACAGTCAGATTGTGGAATAAGCTCCCTCCAGAGGTGGTGCACTCACTTACCCTGGAAATTTTCAAGAGGAGACTGAACAGTCATCTTGCTGGGGTTACCTGACCCACAGCTATCTTTCCTACTTAGTGCAGAGGGCTGGACCTGATGATTTTCCAAGGTCCCTTCCAGCCTTACAATCTATTCATCTATATATAAAATTTGTTAAAATATGTTTGAATACTATATTTATAGTTTGCAAAATATATTATAAAATATATTATAGTGGTCATAGGAATGGCTGAGTATTCAGCTTTTTATTTCTGAAGAGGGAAAAATGCCCAGATAGTAAGATTTCCAGAAGTTATTTTGTAAAATTATATATTTGTTTCCCGTCTTTATTTAATATGAAATTTTTCACTGTTGACAGGCAGGGTTCTGATGCAACCTCAAAGTGTCAAAATGATTCCAGAAAACTGAAAGAAAAAATGTTTAAGGTCACCTAGATCCACATTTACATTAGACAGTGGTGCATCCACTTTTAGTCTGTTAATGTTAAAAGATTTAAATAAAAAAAAATAGTGTTTCCCTATACTGCATACTACATGCATGCATATACATGTGCCATACACCTTCTGGAGTTAATATTAATTATGAGAAAGTTTAGCGAACACGAGACTGAGAGTATAGATGGTTGTTCTTGTAGTAGCTAAAATGACCAGCTTTCAGGGAACACAATCACAAAGACAGATTCAAATGCATATTAGTAAACCCCAACTTCACAATTACTAGCCAAGTTCATGGTTGCCAAGAGCTTCCCTGAAACTGTCAGCATGTCAGGCTGCAAACTTGAGACTTTGACCTGACAGGACAGCTGCTCATCTCAGCCTACCACCACGTACTTAGTCACTTGGGTTGGTCAAGCCAGTGTGAAGTCGCCAAATGGAACCAGCCACCCATGTCCCAATATGACAATTTTGGTGATTGTTATAATTGTTTGGTTTGCAAACACTGGCTCTGATCAGGATGCTGCCAAGTAGGGGGTGTGTGAAACGGGCCATATTTGATTTGGATTCAGATTCAGCCCAAATCAGGGACAGTGATTCAATTAGTTGATCCGGATCACTGTTCCCAATTCAGTTTGGCTGAATCCGAATGTGAAGGTTCGATGCTGATTTGGAGAATCAGCGATTTGGCCATAGACACATCTTTAAATGTTTTTTCTACATACCTCAAGGCACCAAGCCTGGCTTATGACTGCTGTGATGCTGGGGTGGATGCAGGACAGGCGTGCAGGGACCCACCCACATATGCTTAGCAGCAAACCCGGAAGTACTTCTGGTCCACTTCTGGGTCAGCCACCAAGTGCACAGCCTCCCTCGCTCCCCTCAGCTCAGTGACTGGCTGCAGGGGACCCTGGGTGCTCCCTTAGACCCAGAAGACACCAGTTGAATAGCCAGGGGAACATGGTGGGGTGCTTCTGGTCCACTTCCAGGTCTGCTGCTGAGCATGCTTTGGAGTCCCCTGTGCTCCTCCATCTGCTCCACCATCAAAGTATTCACAAGCCTGGTACCTTAAAGTATGTAGAAAAAACATTTAAAACCATCTCTATGTCTGAATCATCAAATCTTTCTGAATTGATTCAGAGGGTTCTGATTCTATTTGGAGAGATTAAAGGGTCTCCTGATTTGATTCAGATTCAGAGATTTGGCCACTGAATCAGGCTGAATCTCCACCAAATCAAACCAGGAACTGAAGCTTTGCACAGCCCTACTGCCTACTGTCATTTCAAGGAGTCCTCAGTACATCTATATACAATTCTAAAATTTGGGAATGTTTTGGAAAATCCAGAAGGGTTCACTGGTGTATGTGGGAGCAATAAATCTGAATGTTCCAACTAAGCTTGCAGAAGCAATTGATCTTATGTACAAGAGCTAGTTTCAACAAGGTATAAACATATATATAAATGCAAAGGGCCGAGAATCTTTAAAAGAAAGACAGACAGACTTCATTCCAACTAAAAAGATAGATGTTCAAAATCTAGGCCAGTGGGGGTCAACCTTTTTGGCGTGTGTACCACAAAGTAACTTTGTCGTTTTCCCCAAAGCCTCTCCATTCCCCCTTCCCCTGCCCCATCCATTGCTCTGCTCTCTCTTCACTTCCTAGTATGTTGCTCTTTCTCTCTTTCCCGCTGGATTCATTGTTCTGCCCTCCCTGCTCTCTGCCAGTTCTGCCAAATACCAAACTAAGTGGCTGCTCATGCCATGTGTCCACTACCCCTGCTCTAGGTGAAGAGTGTCCTTTGGACTTTCACACAGAAGTCTGAAGGATGGAGGATGTAAATTGATTGTACTGTACTGGTTCTTTCTGCACCAAGGATATTTAAAAATGATTTCACTGCTACATATTTGTGCAATCAGGCCCCAAAATAAGGCCTGGGGCTCCACTGAGATTGGTGCTTTCCAGATATGTAATTAGTTCCTCTCCTAGTACACATCACTTAAGTCCTCATCAGGCATGATTGCATGATCAGGCAGGATGTGACAGACAAATGGGGCACAGTTAGGTTGGGAATATGAGATAATGACAAAATGAAAGAAGTATAACATAAGAACAGAAGCTGTAGCTTATTGGTTTAAGATCCCTGCCATATTTATCAAGGAGTTAGTTTAACTCATTTAAGATGAAAATGCATGATTACTTCATTCATAGAAAAAAATATATTTGTTTTTGTTATAATACAGTAGCTGTTAACAAGAGCTTGAATGTATCAAGGAAATCACATACAGACGAATTACGTATTAGCAGTAGGTGCAGGAAAGGGTGGGTTAGCTATAAGGGCTTCTTGGCCACGGAGGCTAAGGCAACATCAAGGTGCTTAAGAGCTTGTGTGGCAGAAAAATAAATGGGGAGAATTGCAATTCTGGACTAAAAATGATTAGTGAATGATCAGAAATGACACATTGGTAACTATTAGTTTTAGAACACCAAACCACACGGTATTGCAAAATCCAAGCATCGTCTGTAAGTCTGAGATGGAATTAGTTTAGTCAGAAAAAATTAAAGGGAATAGAATCCTTGTAATATGTTGCAGAGAAGAGTGACAAAGTATCTGGGTAAGATCCAACCAAGGATACCTGCAACTTTCCAAGCAACTTTCCAAGCTGCACAAAAACCCAGAAGGCTGGAGATATGGGTTGTGAAGTTAATCAGCAGAAATACAAGAGATGCAGAAGCTTAATAGGGCATGGGAAAAAGGCAGCTGCAAGCTGTGGAGATATGTAAAAGAGAAGCTTGTACTAATCCTCCCCATGCCTCCTACTTGTGCACTCTGCAATTCCTAATAAAACAAACACTAATCCTTTTAAGGGTATTGCTAGGCTCCTGTATGAGTGTGCATGGGAAGCCACAGATGAGTACTGGAGTCTGGACTCAGTCCCTAATGCTACAGGTTTTAATTTAAAAAATGGGGTGATTTTTCTGACTGCTCCAGGAGCCTCCACTTTCTGCCATAATTTCCTTATAATCTTTGGGCCACCTATGGTCTCCACTTCATCTACAGCTTCTGTGGGGTGGTAGAATTCTCCTGCCTCCAGCACAATGACACCACCTCTGTTGAGTAAAAGGTTTCTACTTCTGTCTTGCAGGAGGCATGTGTAGACACCTCTGTGTTTTCCACCAGCTGTAGTGCTCTGTTTCACCAGCTATTATTTCCCAAAGTGCACTTCACATTCTGGCAATCTAGTTCCTGCATGGGTGCCCTAGAAGAACATGACTGCGTACAGCTGGGTGGCAGCATCTGGTGTCTGCTGATACAAGCAGGTAAATATAGGCAAGTTCTATGCTCCTTTTCTTAATGATAGCCAGGGAGAGTTAACTGGTCTCCCCAGCTTATGTATGCTCATCAGAATTTTAATCAAGTAAAAGTCCATTAATCTTATTAGAATTCCAGGGAAATGCTACATCAAATCCTGTGATATCATCACCAAGAGACTGATTGCAGGAGAGAAGGAAATGGAATCTGGGATTTAGCTGTGCAGAAAGAGGTAAGGCCACCTTGTTTCAATATTTTGTAGCTACTATGGAAGGAAACTGTTTTCTTATTATGGGAAGGAATGGTTTTCTGGATGCTAGGCAGTTAGGTGCCCTTACTGTGCCATGGCCATGAGATTTTTACTGGGTGATGGGGGACAACATGCCCTGAATTAGTAACTATGAATGAGAGGAATGAATGAAAAGGTAGTTTTAGTTTCCACCAACGAAACAGGCCATCTAGCTATTCCAGTGTAGTGAGCATATAATGCTGAGAAGTAGTAGTTGGCTGACTGACTTGGGGATAGCTGATACTGGAAACAGGAAAGAGTTTCTGCAGTTTTAAAATGCCAAAGCAGAAGAAATTGGAAGGAGCTGGGAATAGTTTGGATAATTAAAAAAAATTGTTGTGGTATTGGTTTTGAACTTAGTAGAATAGATAGCTATCTAAACAAAACATCCAATGGTTTTAAGAAGAAAGGTTTTAAGAAGAAAGTGAAAAAAAAGGGAACAGGTTTCTTGAAGAAGGGAGGGGGAAAATAAACTCCAGAGTTGTCATTTTTCATTTTCTGGATTTTTGAATATTTGATGTCTCAGAAGCATTTCTAACAAGGGTCCTTGGGGCACTTGCACATGTGATGGGGTTTTAGTCCTTAGAGTTGCATTCTATACCTCCTAAATTGCAACAATACATTTTTAGTTTAAATGAGGGGTTTTATCTTTCTATTACCATATATACATTATTGTCCTGGCAGCCACAGGCACCTGCTGAAGGCAGAAGTGGCAAGAGGCACAACCCTTTTTTTTTTTTCAGTGGAGGCTGCACACTTCTCCTGTGGCCAGGGGGCATTAATCTCTGCCATTAATCTATCATATCACCCACCAGTCACAGGAGATGTCAGCAGGCTCTGATGAAAAAAAAATGATCGGGCCCCTCACTGCTTCTGCCTTCAGCAGGCTCCTGTGAGCATCAGAATGTCTGAGGACACCTGAGAATGGGCTGGTTTGTCCCTGGCACAGTACAGACAGGGGGCAGGAGAGTGGCAGGGTGTTCTGGCAGCTGGAGAAGGTGGTGGGGGACAGTGCATGGGACACTGGAAGCCTGGGCAGGCTCAGGGAAGCTAGCAGCCTGCCCAAGTGGCCCCATGCCCTGTGCACCATCCCTTCCACCTTCTCCAGGTACCAGAACACCCAGATGACCTCTTGCCACCTCCCTGCACTACCTCAGGGGCAAGTCAGAATGTTCCTGGATGGCAGAAAACACTGTTCCTGAAAACAGAAGCAGTGAGGGGTCCAATACTTTTTTTCTGTGGAGGTTGCCCACCTCTCCTGTGGCCAGGGGGTGAGCTGACTAATAGCTGAAGTGTTCCAAGTTGCAACATTGCAAACTTAGTTTGTAACTCATGTATGTCTATTGTGTGATGCTATTAAGCCACAAAAAGGCAACTTTTTGTCATGTGTACATTATGATGTCATCATGTGTACAAGCATGGTTCTTTTTAACTAGACCTTGCTGGAATCCAGCCACCCCTGCTAGAGGTTATTGGAGCCCAGACATCAAAGGAGCCTTGGGATTTCTTTGATCAGACACTAAGTTTGCCAGAAGTTTTGGAGAGTTAATCTGGGCCAGCATGCTTATGCTGGCATAAAACTGACATAAACATGACATAAAACTGTAACCTACTAGAGCAGCCCCCAAGAAATGGCAGGACTAAGGACCTCCCTGGTGAAAGGCAGGTAGGAGGCACCTTATAGCCTCCAGCCATCACACACATGCACAGTCTTGGCTGAGTAATGTCCAGACCTGTAAGGTCTTTGAGAGGCCTGAGGTTTGCTGGTTGCACTGGAATTGTGAGGCACCAAATGAGCTTAGCAGCCTGGGATGCCATCTGTGAGGTGTGGGCTTTTGGGTTTAAAGCCCTTTGTCAGGCTGAGGAAGCACCTGCAGTTGATGTGTGTGCTCTTTCTGGTTGGAAGGAATAGTAAAGAAGCCAGAGGCTGGCATGAAAAATACAGGCAAGACAGCTAGCCAGTGAAAATGTAAATTGCGGTGTCAGGGGATGGGAGACAGACTGCAGGACAGGGGAGGGGAAGGGGGCACATGGAAGGGGTACTGTAACAGGGGACCCTAGCCGTGTTATCAGAAGGCACATCCGCGCCTTTAAGAACAGAACTTTCTGGGCATAGAGTGCTGGGAAAGAAGGGGTTAAATGCTGAGACTGGCCAACTAGTCAGCTGCCCTGAAGCAGCAGGACTATAAAAATCCTGGGCAGAGTGGCAGTTGAAGGGGAGCTGCCAAAGGGGAAGGAGTGCCTCAGAGAGCTCCATGGAAGAGTGGTCCACAGGCGGGAAGAGGGGAGCCCCGGAGGCCCCAGAAAGACGGCAACTGCATCACAGCAAGGATGTGAGCCAATGGTGGGAAGCCAAAGCACGGACCCTGTGAATGTAAGCTGACATGCTGCTTTTCTTTATCACATTAGCTGGTGGCAGTTATTACCCATGGGTGGGACTGTTTGTTTGTTTTTCTTTTTGATTAATGAATAACACTGGTGGCTTGGGTGAGCCTATTAGGGGATGGAGGAGGCCTCATTAGGGACCCACGGCAGCATGGTGACCTCAGCACCAGAGAGGGTGCAGCATTTGACATGCACTGACCCCGGTGCCAGAGAAGGCACAGCATTTGGGGGCGCACTGACTCAGGTCTCAGAGAAGGCACAACACTTTTCAGGGATGTGGATATCCCAGGTGCCAGTGAAGGCATAGTGTGAGACAGGGCCATGGAGAGCCCAAGCACCAGTGAGGCACAGTGCGAGATGGGGCTCCAGAGAACCCGAGCGCCAGTGACGTGCAGTGTGAGATAGGGCTGCGGAGAGCCTGAGAAGGACCAGGGGGACAAATTGTAACAAGGTCTGACACCAGAAAAGGCTAGAGCCTTGGAGTCAAACCCTATTTAGTGGGTTTAGAGGGGAAGGCCTAGCTAGAGAAAAACAGGGGTCAGACCCGCATAGGTGAAAGGCTCCAACATACTCAAAACAATAGGCATTCTCTCGCTTGCAAGAACGTCATCATAATAATTTCTATCAAGATGTGGCAGGCGAGTATGTGGCAGGACATAAGAATCCCAAAGAAGGTTCCAAGGGCACCCCACATAAGGCACAGATTACCAGGGAGATGGTGCTGGGGAGGGCGACTTGTTACAGGGACATAGCTGGTAAAAGTGGAGAGGTACCTGCTAACTGGGGAGTCAGATGTCAGGCAGGTTGTTGTGTGTCATAAATCCAGTGTCTACACTGAGTCCATGTGTCTGTATCTAGGAGGTTGATGAAGTGAAGTTCATAGGTTTGTCTGTGAAAATTGGATTGTAAATTCCCTTTGAGGATCAGGACTGAGAGACTGGAGACAGAGTTGTTTTCCTGTGACAAATGTGTCCCACAGGTAGTTGGGTATTCTTTTCTGTAATAGATTCTGGTGTGCAGTTTGTGAGGGTACTGGAGATATGTTGGCAGGTTTTACATTTCATATCATTGTGTGGTCTGGATTCATTCAGTGTGTTTTGAGCTGTAGTTGGCATCTGGATGATGTGGTTAGCGATATTAAATGCTTGTTTGAATTTACAAACCACTTTTCAGAAGGGGCGACCATGCCTGCTGTTTTCATGTAAATCTGCCACACATACATATAACACCAGTTTTGCTTGTCAGTAGCCTGAGGTGCAGTTTCCCAGAACCCCCTGAACCTATCTCCTTTAAACCTGGCAGGCTTTATGCCCTCAGAAGGGGCTACCATCCCTGCTGTTTTCATCCAAATCTGCCGAAAAATGCCAAAGTTATAGGCATTTCAGTAATTCCCCATTATAGTCTATGGCCAAGTCACCGAATCTCTCTGAATCAGTGCCAAACCTTATGAAGGTGATGGGGCCAAATTGATTCAGGACAGCGATCCAAATTTCCAGATTGAATCATTGTCCTCTGAATCCACTAAATCAAAATCCGAATCAAATACTTCCCTATTTACACAGGCGTAATTAGCATGTCACAGCACAAACAGTGGTAATATGCTAATGCACAATAGTTTAAAGCTACTATGCATTAGCATCACAGAAAATGTGTGCACCAGCACTACTACTCACTAGTGCCTATTGCTGTGCATTTATTTAGCATTTGGTTTATTTATCTATGTACTAAATTAAAGCATTTATTTATACAAACATTTATTCATTCAAGTACTAAATTAAATATGCAGTAACTATGGCACATTAATGCATGCGTAAATGTGCCATGACTGATTTTTATTCTAAATAAAACCTTGAAAACATGATCTACTTCAAATTGTTCCAGTGATGTCCTCTTGAATTCGCAGAGACCCTGAAGCAAAGACTCACTTGTTTAAACTTGTTTTAACTTGTTTAAAGACAGTTAAACAATCTTGTCCATAGTGCCCATCTGAGCACTAAATCAGATGCAAAAATGATACTTTAAATATCAACACTGCTCCCTATTTATTCAGATGGAGGAGAGGAATAATATTGTTAAAATCTACACAAACAACTCTGAACAATTTCATTCTGGGATCAGGTGACAGAGATGAAAAGGGGTGTGATTAATTTTATTCTCCTGACAGAGCAGCTTGGAACAGTTCAGGAACCACTGGACAAAAACATTTTATAGTTTAAGGAAGTAAATAATCCCCAGCGTGGAAGCTCTGAATTTCCCAGTAAGGACTAAAAAAAAGGGGTGCGATTCCTTTAAGAATTTGCAGGGACTGTAGCTCAGCAACTCTGTACTCAACAGTTTATCTACCTCTAACAGATATTCCAGGGAGGATAAATCTTCTTCAGTATAGAGACCAGGATGAAACAATGCTATACTGACTAGACTCTAACATCTTCAGGACAAGGACTGATTTTATTTCCTGTTTATACAGCAGGATTCTGGGCCATGACTGGATCTCCTACATACTACCAAAACACAACTTTTAAACAGTAATAATAACCTGCTCTAATGATGTAGCAAGAGAAAAAAGAGATCCTAAAAGCAAATAGGCTGTAGCAGCATTATCATCCAGTACAGCACCATAATGATATTATCTCTTTTAGTTGGTTCAAGAGACATTTGAGGTGAAATCAGGAGAGATGTGGTTCTGCAGGAGCAAGTAGGTGTTTAAAATGTTTCAAAGCCAGAATCTTCTAGTCCAAACAAAGCAGCTTTTCATTAGGATAATTCATTAAAACAGTGGACTAGAAAGAACTAGCATTGATTACTGGTCTAGTATTTTCCAGATACTATTTTTTAAAAAACATAGCATTTATAGAAATAAGACAGTATTGACTTATATTTTTATATGACTATTTATTTTACAGGTCCATTGATTAGATATAAGGGACAAAACTGTTTTAGATAGTGAACTAAAATAAGTTTCCTGTCTTATTTTTCCCCTTTGGTTGTCTTTGCATCCTTATATAGATGAGAGCAATTAAAGCTGAAGGGACTACATAAGAAAAGTCATGTAAGTCTGTAGTGTTCAAACCTTAGAGGCTACTGCTGAGAAGTCTTACTTCTTATCATCTTCTCTTGTCTTAGGTAAACATTTCTAAGTTCTGGGCAAAGCCTTATCTTTCCTGTAAATGTCGTCTAATACATAAAAGGCTCTCAGACTTTGACAGACTTAGGATGAGATATGCTACATGTAATTCCTAAAGTGCCCGATGCCCTGTATCTGTGTGCCTAAATCATTTTATCATCTGCTTAATAGCAGAACAAATTAGTCATACCCTATGATTTTGGTGCACATTATGCTGAGACATGCCCATACTAATATGCTTTCTGATAAAGTAAATGCTTACCCTGTCAGAGCACAAATCTTATTTGGTCTCTGGTAAAGTCAAAGGAGAGAGAGCTGAGTCTGCAGTAGGATTGCTTACTTGAGGAGAATTGGAGATTTATTAGCAGATTTCATTAGATATATGGAGGACCCCAGCAGTCAAGGTTGGAAAATTAAGATGCAAGTACTACTCGGTCTACACAAGGCAAAATAGGTTTGAAAAATGAGAACTATCAGATGTTTACTATGTTAGGTATGTGGACAAACACAGATAGGAGTATGCCTGCTTAGAGCATCCATGCAGCTTTTCAAGAGTATGGTCATTTTAGAATTTTGACTATGTCCATTTGCTCAGTTTGAAACTGACGTTTAGGGACATGTTCAGCTTAATGCTTTAACATTAACTGACAGCAAGGCAGTGTGCTCAGACAGAAAGGGCGCGTCTAGACAAGACACGACATTGCAATAGCGATGAGCTACAGTGATGTAGCATCTGTAAGCGTTAACCATGATGCCACTGCTACTGCACAGCAGCAACGAGCTACTGCCCAATAGCTTGCTGCTACTGCCCAGTAGGGTCGACAATGACCTGTGCGCTGCTGGGACTGCATAGTACCAGTGGGTACTGCACAGTCATTTAGTAATTGCTAAAGCAAGTACTAGATGACTGCCCAGTACCAACTGAGCAATCAGGGGCATGTGTAGACATCCCCAGAGTGCACAGTATACTGCACATGGCAAAAAGCACTTTGTGTTTTATTTTAAAAAGAGGTCATTCTCTTTATGTGAGAGGAATAACAATATTTTATTTTCACTCATGGTCTGTCATTTGGCACAATAAATCTGGTGCTAGAGAAATTTCTAATTTCTTATCCTCACCACAATAAACCTAGTACAGTAACCCAAAATGATGGGAAACTTTAACTGTTTTTTCTTGGATATGGTGGAAGGGAGGGAGGACCAGAAATGGAGGGATAACATTTGCTAAAGATTAGCTACCTGCTAAAATTGTCGATATCCCTATGTATTTGTTGAATATTTTTGATGGAGGACTCACAGGTGCAAAGTCTATTGTAACAAGTTGTCCCCTCATCTGTCTGTTACGTGGACACACTTGCTGTCCTTCCAACTATCGGTGGCCTGCCTCTGTCCCTTCTGATGTGAGGGCTAGCAGGAAACAAATGTTACCTGTTCCCAACAGAGATGTGGGATTGGACCTTACTGGCATGATAGATGTTCTCCTGCCGCATTTCAAAATGCTGCTTTAGGACTTTTTGGGTTGTGGCTTCAGCGAGACCTCCAGGTTTTTTCTTAGCTGTTTTGTGGTCTCAGGGTTTAAATAGCTCTAGGCTTTTTGGCTAATGATAGCCGAAGCCTTTCGAGACATATAGCCTAACAGGGGAAGGGAACAATTGTGCAGCGTTGACCATCTCAGTGCCGAAGTAATGGAGTACAGAGCAGAGAATTTCATCAATGGATTTCTGTATCAAGGTTGGCTGAGCGTATGTTTTAGGAAGACACCTGATCTTGACTGAAGAAATTTATTTGATAGAAAAATTATAACATCCCTAGCTATGTTGTTCCAATAGTTAATGGTTCTCTCAGTTAATAAGAATGATGCAGAACTGATTAAGAGGCCCCTTAATACCTGCTAGACTTCCAGAGTAAAACAAGGCTGACAAGCTGAAGAACCAGGGGAAGCATTGTTATCCCGCTCTGGTAGCTGGAAGCAACTGAGACAATTGGGAGAGGCAAAGTTCTGAAATAAATAACCAAATCTGAGGCCTTCTTATGGCTTGAGATAAGATCTGTGTGGCACCCAAGAGTCAGACCTTTCCTAGAGGACTCTGGGGATGTTATGCTTCTTCGGACTGATTCCAGCAAAGGGCAGGACTCAAAGGAGAAACAACAGTCTTTTGTTTACTTCAATAACATGTACGTATCCATTTATGAAAAGTCAACTTGAAACTCTTTTCAAGTCCCTTTGCTATGAAAATATTCTAATCAGAAAAAGGGACAAAACTGCATTGGTTGACACTTTAACTCACTCATTGAGATAAAAGTCAGGTTTCACAGGGCTCTGGTGGCTTCAATACATTTATAATATGTATTCTTCAAATTCAGTTAATTTGCAGATTGAACTGTATCTATTTGAATGTGTACTGTTGAACAACATCTCTTTCTCATATATTGATAACATATTACCAGGCTTATTTATCATGAATTCAACCAATCATGTGGAGAACTGAATAAATGAAACTCCATTTTTGCAAAACTTCCCTTATCCAAGATCTAGCAAGTAAATAGTTTGCTTTGGCTTCTTGTTTTTTATTCCTCTCTGTGTGCTACTTATTTGAACACCAACACCAAACCTTCTATGAGTGAATCCTTTTTCAGGCACCGAACAAGTAGAGATCAATAAGCACTGTAACCTCAGAAAGAAGCAATGAGGCTTTTTCTCATCTTGTTTCACTGTTGGATACCTTGGTAATGTCATCTTTACAATTGTGGCCAATGTAGTGTAACTTTTGGTGCAGTGCTCCTTGTGTGTTTTCTCTTTGGGAAAAACAAAAGCAATTCACGTCTTAATCGGATCCTTTGAAGACAATCCATATGACTTCACTGAACTTACTTTTTTGATACTAAACTTTTTCACTGAGGACTTAGCTTTCCCATATATTTCAGAGATATTTCCAGTAATGACCCATTCTTTTTCTGTAAATCCTATAACTGGGGTCTTTGCAGATTGTTACCATTATGTAGCCCTTCGTTTTTCAAAAGTAGGGTTACTGGCCTTGGCACCTTGGTCCAAATAGCATCTATGTAATTACTTTCTGTCTTCCCAAATTATTCCCCTGCAGTTTTCAGTGGATTCAGTATTCTTTCTCATTTTCTCTCCTAAACTATTCTGTAGCATTTTATTTGATGCTTGTTTAAATAGATGTTGCATTCCACTCCAACTATGGCTTCCGTTGGCGCGTGAAGCAATGCTTACCTGTATGATATATTCAGGGAGAGTCTAAGCAGCTGTTTGCCCATGCAACTTGAGAAAAGAGGAATACACTTCTTCCATAAGGAATTCTTCTCTACAGCTCTAGTAGGATGGAGCTATGATCCAACTTGAGGTGGTGGAGGGAACAAATACCCACATTCTTTAGATGTAAAGAGAGAAAAGCTAAAAAGAATCATGTATTATCCAGCCAATTCTGCTTCTGCTGATCCCAAATCCCGTGGAAACCCTATATGCTGCAAGAATCTCACTTAATCCACCTATAAAACTGAATAAATAAGAAGGGATTGCCTCCACCCTGCTCTTTAACCCTCGCGGTGCAGGAAGAACCTTGTTTGTTACTGAATGTTTGATTGTTTGACAAATGAAAAATAAAAGAATGCACTTACCAGCTTTGAGGGTTGACAATAGCATATTTCATTGTTATCTGACAGATGGCCCGACCATTGCTATGGGAACCAGCGGGAAGCAAAGTGCTACATGGTAGAAGTTACTGCTAAGTGGTATAAGGCTAATAACATGAAATAAATGAAGGGCTTAATAGGTTACAAAAATTCCAGCAGTTCACAAGTACAGTCTGACTATGAAAACATGTTTAAGTCTTCAATGCATTGTTGCCAAGAACATCAAAAGTAAATTATAAAGAGCAAGATTTAGAACTCTCTCCATCCTCAAAACTTTTCAGTTTATTCTTCATGCATTTGCTTAGCATTTAACTATAGAATGGAGACTTAAAAACTGACACCAAGTGCTTTAAAATGCAATAGAAAAAGTAGAGAAAAATCAATAATGGTGTGAGGAATGACTTGAACAGCTTGTATTTTCACAGTGGTAATCAAAAAGTAATTTTATACCCAATAATTTGTATTGATTGTTTGTGAAACTGTAATGCATTATGCCATAAGTCTGGTTGTGTGGTTATAAATATGTGTATCATTTTGTTGGGCTTGTTCTTTTCTTATCAAGTTTCATTTTCTCCAAAAGGAATCTTATTTTGTGTTGTTAATACATGGGAGCAAGTTAGAAGACCATGAACATTATTTCAGCAAATAGTTGCAGTCTAGCTAACTGCTCACACCTCATTTGTGGTGAAGAACAAAGGTGCATGGCATAATGAAATCTCAGAATAATACCATTTGCAGGCCAGTTTACCCTGCCATTGTCAAATCTTTTGACTTTTCCAGATGCCTAATAAATGCTCAGAGAACTGACTTGGGTTGAATAGCATTAGCTTTTGAATACAAAAGCTTCCCATTTTGCTATGCAATCTAGAAGATGTAGGTCATAAAGCACATTCCGATAAATGCATAAATAGCCCTGGAAAGAGACTGCAGAAAGGACAGGCTTGTTTTAAGCAGCATCCTTATCTTATTCCTGTTCATCAGTCTTTTGGTGGAACACAGTCATATAAGGCAAGTAGTCTGGTAAGTACTAAACAGGGTAAATAGGTAGTTACTGACTGCTTAAATAACCCCCATGAGGAAAAAAAATGTCACAGGCAGTAATCTTGCCTTTTGTTTTACTTTTTTGTATTATTAGTACTAGTTGTTATATGTATGTATATATGCATGTAACTAGTTGTTACACAGAGTGTTAGCACAGAATTGTACAGTACTGTTTATGACTTCTCTTTTAAAAGATGCCATTCTTGAAATATCTCAGTACTTGAATGTATTGTATTAGCAAAACTATATTAATAAACTCTTCAGGTAAATAGTGACATCATTAGATAGTCTCTTATTCTGTTCCTCTTTGGATTCTTGTCTACTCTGACCTTTATGAGAGGCCATAGGGGATGTAATTCATCCCATTATCTTCAGAAACTCAGTGTTAAAAGTATATATCATATTCAGTACCATATTGTGTTCATTGCATGCTGAAACAGATACACTACATAATGAATCACGTACGTCATAGGCTATTTAGTAAAGCACATGCTTTTTATACTGAGAAGAGTAATCTATTATGGAATATAATTTTAGCTATGCTACCAAACAGTCTTAAAGAGATGGAACTCTCTATGGTAAAATATTAAATATTAACCAGCTAAATAGGGCTTACTATTCTATTTGTTTCTGAAAATAGAATTTAAAAAACTCAGAGACTGTAAATTTGTGGTAGAGATGGTTAAAATTAAGACTGTCAGAAATTCCAGTATTTAAAATATAGGTTTCGTCCTATATTGAATTAAAAAGGTGAAATAGTGATGATCTATATCCCCCTTAGCAATATTTAGGGTTTCTAGTTCAGGTTTTTTATAATCTTGTTTTACTTTTTGGAGAAAATCTTGAGCTGGACTAAACCTCTCAGATCACCATTTTTATGATGTACCATAACAGCTCCATCATTAAAAGAGACTGTACCAGGGTTGCAGCCGCAACACTGTTGCTAAGAAGGGGTAACAGCTGCTGAAGATTAGAACATCTGGGAAACGGGAAGCACAATGCCTCGGGAAGCCAATGAGGACCCAGAAAGGGAAATAAGAGATGGAGGAAATTTCCCAAAAGTGCCTTCGGGCATGCACGGAGTGGGGGCGAGGAGTCCCATACGGCTAGGCAGAGAGGCTACATTAGGGAGTGAAAATCCCCTCCCCTTCTGTGACTGCAAGACAGGATTGCAACACCCGGGAACCTGACACTCACCTGAGAAACAGGCTCCAGGGTTTAGTCACGGGCACAGAGCATGGAAGTGGCGACAAGCCACATCTCTGAGTCGTTGGGGACCCACAGAGAGAGAAAGAGAGAGAGAGAAGAGGAGTGAGCCAGGAGTCCCAGAGAGAGCTACATTCTGTTTACGGACTCAAGCCACGGCCAAGAGGAATCCCCGGTTCCAGTGTTAATTAACTGCTAAGTGGGTGATTAGCGGCTGAGATTAAGATAACGTTTAGGGTTCTAACTGGGATCATTTCCCAAAAAGCTACTCAGCATATCTCTAAGATTTATTTTTCTCTGGCGTTCTCAGTGAAACTAAGGCCAGGCTGTAGATAATAAAGCACTCTTAATCAGAGATCCAGCCAGCATATTCCTTACCATGGTACCAGCGTGTAACAACTCTTCCTCCCCAGAATTTTGTGTTGAGATCAAGACATGGTAGGAAGAAATTGCAAGAAAAGCAGGTCCCCAGGACGAACACACTGATAAACTGGTGCATTGGCCGGGAACGTGGAGGACCAAATAGATGCCATGGACACTCAAGAGCCTACAAATTGGCAGCAGGCCCATAGCTTCACCATGCACCTCCTCCAGGGCCAACAGGTTCAGCTAGAGGAAATGATGAGGATCAGAACCCAAGAGGCAGAAGCCTGGATACAACTGTGGGCTAGGCAGCAACACCTCTGTGAGAAGCTCGCGGCACAACAAACACCTGGGTTGAGAGAAGGAGGTGGGACAGGACTTCCCTGGATGACGGGAAGACCATGTGGAAGCCTACCTTGAGTCATTTGAATGGGCAGCAACAGCCGCAAAGCGGAATCCAGGGAGCTGGGCTGCTAAGTTGGGACCACTCCTTATCAGCCCTGCGCAGGCTGCACACCGAGCTCTTAATCAGACAAAGGCTCGTGGCTATTCCAAGGTAAAAGCAGCAATCCTATATTGATTGGAAATTTTGCCGGAAACATACTAGCACAAATTCAGGGCCAAGAAAAGACCAAAATGCAGCCAGCCCCAATTCTTAGTTCAGACTCTCAGGGATCTTGCAGAGTGGTGGTTACAGCCAGAGGAACATAGTCTCCATGCTCTGTATGCATGGGACTGTATATACCTACCCGAGAAGGAAACTGGAGGTTCTCTCCGTATTGGGGAGAACAGAAGAGATTTTGGTAGGGCTAACTAAGACTCTCCCTTGCCCAATGCTGCTAGGGTTGGACTGGCCACACCTGGAATAGGTGGTCCACCAGCAGATGATAGACAGCCCTGGGATCCAGGCAAGGAAACCCCGGGGGCTTTACTTTGGGGATGAGGAGGAAGAGATGGATACCAAACAGATGACAGAAGGTGGAAATTTCCCTCAAGAGCAATGACAAGAGCCCTTGTTTCAGAATCTATGGAACAGAACAGTTGGAAGAATCAGAGAGAGTGATGGGACCAACACTGAAACCCCCCCGGAACCCACGATACGAGGTAAGGAGGGGTCTGCTCTATACAGTAGAAGAACTAGAGAAGGGAGGTGAGAGAACACAGGTCCTGGTACCCCAAAGATACTGGGAGGGCTTACTATGGGTTTCCTACACCTTACCCATGGGGGGACATCTGGGATGCAATAAGATGGAGGCCCATCTCAAACATTGGGTCTTTTGGCCCAGCATTTATAAAATAACAGAAAGATTTTGTGCAGGGTATCCTGAATGTCAGAAGGAGGGGGTGTAAAACCAGCCAGAGTGCCATTGGTCACTATGCCCTTGATTGCCCAGCCATTTGATCAAACAGCCTTGGATATTGCTGGGCCTTTCTCGCGTAGTAAGACCAGATACCAATTTATATTAGTAATCACTGATTATGCCACAAGATTCCTGGAGGTGGTCCACTACGATCCGTGACTGCTCCAGCCATAGTAACAGCCCTACTCCGATGGATAGCCTGGGTGGGAATACCCCATAAGATACTAACCAATCAAGGAAAAAACTTTGTCTAAAATCTTGAAAGGGGTGTGCAAGGTCCTAAAAATAGAACAACTATACACCTCTGTATACCACCCACAAACGGATGGGTTAGTGGACTGATTTAATCCTACACTCAAGGGAATGCTTAGGGCATGTATTCAGGGGGATCCACGAGAGTGGGATGCACTGTTACCCCCATTGCTATTTGCCATAAGGGAGGCTCCCCAGGGCTCAGTGGGGTTTGCCCCATTTGAACTAATTTATGGACATAGCCCCCGGGGCTTACTCAACCTAATATGTGAAGAATGGGCACAAACCCAGAGGGATGACTCACAAACCTGGGTGATAGGAGAGTTCAGAGAGAGATTACAAAAAGCACTAGAGATCGCACAGAGACACCTCAGCCAGAGTCAAGAGAGACTATGGCAACAGTATGATGCACAGGCCGTGGAGAGAGAATTACAGGTGGGGGATTGAGTGGTGGTATTACTTCCAGATAGTACCCACAAGCTGACAGCTCAATGGCAAGGACCCTTTCAAGTAACCAAAAGAATGGGTCCTGTGAACTATGAGATATTGCGTACAACTCCTATGCGGCATAAGCAAGTATACCACATTAACCTCCTGAGAAAATGGCAACAAGGGGAGGGATGGGTGGTGAGACCAGAGGAAGAGGGGGAAGAAGAAGAGGCTACTACAGTATGATACCCCAAGTGGACAACCAATTATACAGAGGTACCCCAAGTGGACAACCAATTAGATCTAAGCCAACAGGCAGAAGTGAAAGCCCTGATCATTGAGTTTCAAGATGTGTTTAAGGAAATGCCAGGGGAAGCAAAATGAGTCTGTCATCATATTGTCACCTCCCCCGGAAGGACTTGCTTGATCATTGGCAGAGGTTACCACAACACTTGTGGATGGTGGTCTGGCAGGAGATTGGCCAAATGAAAGAACAAGGAATAATTGAAGAGTCCCAGAGTCCCTGGAGAAGCCCGATAGTAGCAGTACCTAGACCAGATGGAGCTATCAGGTTGTGCATGGATTACCAAAAGCTAAATGAAATAGCAAGGTTTGATGCATTCCCGATGCCTCAGATAGATGACATGCTTGAAAAAATTGGCCAAGCACAGTTTATATCCACCTTGGACCTTATGAAGGGTTACTGGCAGATCCCAATGGCTGAAGAAGACAAAGAGAAAAATGGCATTTGGGACCCTATGGGGGCTAGTCCAATTTAGGAGAATGCAGTTTGGATTACATGGAGCAGCTTCATCCTTCCAATGACTAATGCAACACCTACTGGCCCCACACCAAGAATATGCCACGGCCTACATTGACGATATTATTATCTTCTTCCCCAGTTGGGAGACACACTGCAAAAACCTAAGACAAGTACTGGGCAGCCTCCAACAGGCAGGTCTGACAGTGAAGCTGCGAAAGTGTGTGTTGGGGAAGAGGGAAATGCAGTATCTGGGGTTCATAGTTGGCCAAGGAATCATAAAACCCGTAACAGAAAAAGAGGTGGCCATAAAATGACAACCCCTCCATAAAACGTTAAAGCAACTCAGGTTGTTTCTGGGATTTGCCAGCTATTACTGGCGGTTCATCCCTGACTTTTCAGGGAAAGCAGCACCTCTAACCTAGTTGGCGAAGGGACGATGAAACCTGATAGCCTGGAACCCAGGGGCTGTAAAAGCCTTCAACCAATTAAAGGAAGCATTAGGCCAACATCCCATCCTGTACACCCTGGATTTTCAGAAAACCTTCTTTCTCCAGACCAATGCATCAGCAGTAGCACTGGGGGGTGATATTATTCCAGAAAGACCAAGGAATAGAGAGGCCAGTAGCTTTTGCAAGCTAGAAACTAAAACTGGCAGAGACCCGTTATTCTACAATAGAAAGGGAATGCCTAGCAGTCCACTAGGGCATAGAATTATTCCAACATTATCTATTAGGCAGGAGGTTTGTGCTTATTACAGATCACACACCCCTGCAGTGGTTAAGAACAGCCAAATTAAATAATACGAGGCTTATGAGGTGGTCTCTGGCCTTACAACCTTTTTTCTTTTCAGTGGAACACTGAGCAGGGAGAAGAGGTGGAAATGTAGATCTCCTATCACGTCCGGGTGATGCTCCAGGTAACGATGCAGCAACAACCAAGCGGGACACCAGAAAGTCATGCACCAAGCTCAGCTCTCCAAATGGGAGCAAGATGCATTGACGAAAAGACGAACACGGGAGAACAAAGAGGTAGAAAGGATTTTTTCTTTTTCGTCATTGTTATGGTGGGAGCCTTTTTGGAAAGGTTTGGGGGGAAGGGACGACCCACCTTGGTTGATACAGACAGTTTCAGAGAGACTTGAAAAAAAAAAGTGGGGGGGAGAAAAAAAGGGAGTCACAATGATGGCAACACCATGGGGGGGGGCTACATAACTGGAGGGAGAGGTGTGTAACAGGGTTGCAGCTGCGACTCAGTTACTATGGTAACAGCTGCTGAAGATTAGAACATCTGGGAAATGGGAAACAATGCCTCGGGAAGCCAATGAGGACCCAGAAAGGGAAATAAGGGACAGAGGAAATTTCCTTTGGGCATGCATGGAGTGAAGGAGCAGGAGTGAGGCGTCCTATACGGCTAGGTTGAGAGGCTATGTCAGGGAGTGAAACTCCTCTCCCCTCCTGTGCCTGGAAGACAGGATCGCAACGCCCGGGAAGCTGACACTCACCTGAGAAACAGGCTCCAGGGGTGAGTCCTGGGCACGGAGCAGGGAAGCAGTGACAAGTCGCAGCTCCCAGTTGGTGGAGACTCACAGAGAGAGAAAGAGAGAGAAGAGAAGCAACCGAGGAGTCCCGGAGAGACCTATGTCCTGTTTACAGACTCAAGTGCGGCCAGGAGGAATCCTCATTTCTGGCATTAATTAACCTCTAAGTGGGTGATTAGCAGCTGAGATTAAGGTAACATTTAGGGTTCAGACTGCGATCATTTCCGAAGGAGTTCCTCAGCATATCCCTATGATTTACTTTTCTCTGGTGTTCTCAGTGAAAGTAAGAACAGGCTGTAGATAATAAAGCACCTTTAATCAGTGCTGGCCAGCGTGTTCCTTACCGCGGTACTGGCGTGTAACAACTCTTCCTTCCCAGAATTTTGTCTCGAGATCAAGACGTGACAGGCAGGAGTTGCGGGAAAAGCAGGTCCCCGGGACAGACACGCTGACAGAGAATATGGTACGTCATGAGAGAGATTGTTTTGTCAGGGCCCCCATGTCAGAAGAGGATACTACTCAAATGGCAGTTCTGCAGAATTCCCCAGAAATTGAAGTAAATAGTTTAATGTCCCACTGATATGTAGTGAACCATTTCAGTGATTCAAGTTGACCACACACAAAAAGGAAATATATTGTTTGATTTTCTAGACAGAAAAAAATGAGCAACATTAAAAATCATGGCAGGAAATCTTGATTTGTCAGACACTACATTTTTTTCCCATGGAAAAATGTTTCAATGGAAAATCTCTGAGCATAGATTCATAGATTCATAGATAATAGAGTTGGAAGGGACCTCAACAGATCACCGAGACTGGCTCCCTGCCTAGACAGGAAAGGGTGCTTGGGTCAGATGACCCCAGCCAGATGCCTATCCAGCCTTCTCTTAAAGACCCCCAAGGTAGGGGAGAGTACTACCTCCCTTGGAAGCCCATTCCAAATTTTGGCTACCCTTACTGTGAAGAAGTTTTTTCTGATAACTAGTCTAAATTGCTCTCTGTCAGTTTGTGACCATTGTTCCTTGTTACCCCAAGAGGTGCCCTGGTGAGCAGACCATCTCCAATCCCTTGCTGTGTTCTCCTAATGAATTTGTAGGCAGCTACAAGATCACCTCTCAGCCTTCTCTTGTGGAGGCTGAAGAGGTCCAAGTCCCTCAGTCTCTCCTCATAGGGCTTGTCCTGTAAGCCCCTAACCATACAAGTGACCCTTCTCTAGACCATTGAAACATTGAGTCTTCATTGACATTGAGTCAACATCGTTTTTGAAGTACAGCACCCAAAACTGGACGCAGTACTCCAACTGTGGTCTGACAAATGCTGCATAAAGAGGAAGTATTACCTCATTGGTTCTATTTGTAGTACACTGCTGATGTATGATAAAGTGTGATTAGCTTTGCTGATGATTTCATCACACTGACACTCATGTTCATTTTGGAGTCCACTATGACTCTGAGACCCTTTCTGCTTCTGTGCTTCTGAGACGGTCACTTCCAAGCCAGTAGTTGTGCTGGATATTTTTGCACCCTAGGAGCAGCACTCTGCACTTGGCTTTGTTGTACTGCATCCTATTGTGTATTGCCCATTTTTCTAACTTGTTCAGGTCTGCCTGCAAGTGTTCCCTACCCTCTGGAGTGTGTACTTCGCCCCACAATTTAGTATCATCTGCTGATCAGGCTGAGGAAGCACCTGCAGTTGGTCGGTGTCTGTGCTGTTCCTGGATGGAAGGAATAGTAAAGAAGTCAGAGGCTGCATGCAATGCAGGCAAGAAAGCCAGTCAGTGAAAATATAAATGGAGGCATTGGGGGTGGGGGACAGACAGGGGTGGAGGTGGAATGTAGCAGTGCAGGTAAGTACCTGGGGAGTCAGATGTCTGGCAGGTTGTAGTATGTAAGAATTCCAATGTCTATATTGAGGCCATGCGTTTCTGTACCCATGAGGTTGATGAAGTGCAGTTCATAGGCTCATCCTGTGGTGATGCATGGGGGGTGCACAAGCACGCCCTGAGAGTGCTGGTGCACTCCTTGATAAGGTTCACGGCCCAATTAGGTGTTGGAAAGTGGGAGTGGGCAGGAGAGCTGGTGCCCCCCTGCGAGTACCAGCCGTGGAGTGGTGCCACCAGGTGAAGCACCACTGGCACTTCCAGAAGTACCTCTGGCACACCCAGGAGTACCACAGCCACTTTCAGGAGTGCTGCTAATGCTTCCTAGCTGGTGCAATCAGCTGCAGGGGGGACAGCCCCCCCCCAGTCAGTGCTATTAGTCACAGGAGAATGCCTCCCAGTCACTGACTGGTTTCTGTGGGGCATGTGCCCCCCTGACCCAGGTGGCACCAATCGCTTATGGGCTTTTCTGTGAAAAGTGGTTTGCAAATTCAAACAAGGACTGAACCTCACTAACCTCATCGTCAGAAACCAACTTCCTACAGCCCAAAACAGACTGAATGGATCTAGGCCATGCCATGACAAGACACACAAAACCTGCCAACAATATCTTCGGTATGGAGATAGCTTCACAATACAATACGTATCTCCATCAGGGCACTTGGTGCCCTGATGGAAAATACATGGAAACACCAAGCAACAACTGCCAAATCCAATTGATCGCAAAGCTTCCTCACATAGGCGGATGAGCTCTATCTGACACAAAAAGACTACAGGCCAATGAGAGGTAAAGCACTGCTCAACCTGGTACTGGCAACCGGGGATGACCTAATCAGTGACATAACAATTGAAGGGAAGCTGGGTGACAGCAACAATGAGCTGATCACCTTCACCATCTGCTGCAAAGCTAGCAAGTCAGTCAGCAATACAGAAGTCCTCGACTTCAGGAAAGCTGACCTTTACACGATCAGTAGACTTGTTGGTGCTGCACTAAGGGACAATGACCCAAAGGGGAGGGGAGTTCAGGAAGAGTGGTTGCTCCTCAAGGGAGTGATCCTGGATGCACAAACTAAGTCTATTCTGCCTCAAAAGAAAGGCAGCAAAAGGCCACAGCAGCCTCCTTGGCTCAGCAAGGAATTAGCAGACCTCCTGCATCTAAAAAGACAGACCTACAAATGATGGAGGATGGATCCACCTCCAGGAAGGAATATTCTGCACTGGTCCAGACCTTCAGGGAGTGCACCAGGAAAGCCAAGGCTGTGATGTAACTCCAACTGGCTACAAGAATCAAGGACAATAAATAGTCCTTTTTTTTAGATATGTGGGGAGCCAGAGGAAAAGCAAAGGCAACATTGGACCCCTGCTAAACCAGATGGGACAACTGACAACCGATGCCCAAGAAAAAGCCAACTTGTTAAATGGGTACTTTGTGTCAGTCTTTCACCAGTCCCCTGGGACACCCCTGCCCATTACAGGACAGGGAGGCCCGGCATTTGCGTTCCATCAATGCTGACCTCGTGAAGGAACACCTTGAGAAGCTGGACACCTTCAAGTCAGCTGGCTCTGACAGTCTACACCCCAGGGTACTCAAGGAACTGGTGAGCATCAGAGCTCAGCCCCTGGCATGGATCTTTGAGAACTCCTGGTGCTATGCTGAACTGCCTGAAGATTGGAAGAAGGCCAATGTGGTGCCTATCTAAAAGAAAGGGAGGAAAGTAGATCCAGCAAATTACAGGCCCATCAGCCTGACCTCTATCCCAGGGAAGGTTTTAGAAAAGATTATCAAAGAGTTTGTTTTTAATGGACTAGCCGATGGCAACATCCTGAGGGATAGCCAGCATAGGTTTCTTGCGGGTAGGTCTTGCTTGACCAATCTTATTTCCTTTTATGACCAAGTGACCTGTCACCTGGACAAGGGAGATGACATTGATGTCGTATATCTTGACTTCAGAGAAGCCTTCAATCTGGTATCCCACGAATACCTCTTGGCAAAACTGGCTAACTGCGGACTTGGGTCCACCACAATCTGCTGTCTCGGGAATTGGCTTCATGGTTGGACCCAGAGGGTGGTGGTTGATGGAAGTCAATCAGCATGGTGCCCTGTGACCAGTAGGGTCCCTCATGGATATGTCTTTGGACCTATAGTATTCAACATTTTCATTAATGCGATGGACTTTGGAGTTAGAAGTGGACTGGCCAAGTTCGCCAATGACACCAAGCTTTAGGGCAAAGCATCCACTCCTAAGGACTGGAGGGTGATCCAGGCTGACTTTGACAGGCTCAAGAAATGGGTGGATGAGAATCTGGCCTGTCCTGGCCCAACCTGGAAAGGGTATTGCCCAGAAGATCGCCCTGGAGGCGGCACAGGACTGGGAGAAGTGGGAGCACTGGACCTGGCTGGAGGCACTGGAGCACTGCTGCATAGAACTGCTTCAGCAGCAACTAGCCAACCAGAGCTGGGCAGTGAAGCCCACATCCAGGTCCCCCCATGTTAGGCCCCCAGTCCAGGCCTGCAAGGCCACTGGTCCCACTCACAACCCTGCAGTAGGTCCCTGCCTGGGCCTCCTCTACCTCACACCTCAAGGAGCCCTGCCATTTATCATGGCCCCAGACCTGTGGGGATCTGTCTGCAGCCAAGGTGCTGACTGCCTACTACTGGGCTTTGCACCCTGGGTGCCCCCACCATACAGTGGTGCCCCCACTCCACAACTGAAAAAATTATAAACATCATTCTCAGACTTTCTCTGTTTGAGAGAAGAGTTTTTTAGTGTTGGCAGTTGGAAAGTGGTGGAGGGGCTCTGTGTGTTGGAGAGGGAAGGGGGAGGGCGCTCTGTTGGTTAGGGGGATGGCTGGGGTCTTCTCTGTTGTGGTGCTCCAGATGGGGCTAGCATGTATAAACAAAGGTGTTGCATGTAAGATCTGTGAAGTGACCCTTCCACTCTGCTGAGCACTGTGGAGGCCTCAGTTGAATTACTGCATCCAGTTTTGGACACACAGTTCACAAAAGATATGGAGTAGTTGAAGACACCCAAGCAGAAAAAAATGATCAGTAATGCAAAATACATGACCTATGGAAGGAAGATGGAAACAGCAGAAGAGAAAACTAAGGAGACACATGATAATGACTTTCAAGTACATAAAAACTTACTGCAAAAAGGAAGGTTACAAACTGTTCTGTGCCCATTGTGGAGAAGACAAGAAGTAAGAGGCTTGAATTGCAGCATGGAAGATTTGGGCTAAGGAAAACATCCTAACTGTAAGGAGAGTTAAGTACCAGAATAGAATTCCGAGGGAGGTTTTGAATAGGTTTGATAAACATCCCTCTGGAAACGTTATCCTGCCTAGTGGCAAGGAAATGGACTGAATGACCTCTCCATGTCCTTTTCAGGACTATTTTCTATTATTGTTATTAAATCAATTAATGAGAAAACATCACATAAATCCATTCCACCTCTTCTACCATTCACCTACCTGTTCTACTCTGTCTCTGGTGGATGGTACTGGTACCTTGTTAGGTTTTTGGGCTGTTTTTTATCCACTTGTTTTACCATGCCGTCAGCAAAGGATGGCTCCATTTATCAGGCCAGTGTTCTACTGGGAAATAGAGCAATTCTAATTCTTATTCTTATTCTCCTCAAGAGAAATGAAATTAATAAAAATATATTGTTAACTTTAATAAGTCTTCACTGCCAGCTAGAATAACAACTTTTTCTTCGTGCAACGACTTAATAAAGAACTTCTTGATGGCTGTTACTTTTCCTTATATGAATCAAAGTGTACTTAAAGTCCTAGCCAAACACTAATTTTGTTACTGTTAGGCTGGTGACCCAGATATTGGAGTCTGTTTTTTCTCAAGGGCATATATGGAAGAGCCAGACTTTTTTCCAAGAAGTGAGCTAAAACATATTTTAAGCTTATCCAAGCAGATCACCGTGATGCTTCCATTCAGACCTACATTTAAGTTACTTTTCTTCTCCTGACATTTATATCAGCCCAATTTGCTTTATTTATCTGTGAGCATTAAACCACTAAGGTTTTCAAGGTAGGTCAAAAATGAGGAGGGTTCCTTGATTTTTTGGGCCAGCCAGAAGGAATATATTCCTAGTCTATTGCTGAAGAAGTTGATATAGGCCAAATATATGAGGAAGAGAGGAATTTAAGTTTTGCTGGTGATTTGCTTTATTATTATTGTTGTTGTTGTTGTTTTGGTGCCAGATTTTGTTGCTGTTATGGAGACTTGTGTCAGGGGACTCTAGGACTTTGGATGTGAGTCCCAGATTTCGTTTTGTATAAATCAGAATAAATATTTAATATGTTACATCATTAACAAACTATCAGGGACAATCTTCTCTCTGGAGATATACCTGAGAATAGCTATCAGCACCGTGTGCTGTGCACAGACAATAATTATATATTTTTTCTCTCCCATTGTATTTAAACTAAAAGGGACAGTCCTGAAAGACTAAAATTGCTTAACCCTCTATGTAAGTATTACTACAACTAGTCCAGTTTTATTCATGTGGTGAGTAGGATCAACATTATTTATATAACATTCTGACATGGAATTTTATATTATTTGTAATTTCACAGATTTTAAGGGTAGAAGGGAATATTAGGGTAATTTAGTCTGACCTCACGCTTAACACAGGCCTGTAATTTTTGTAACAGGTCTACAGCTGAACTACAGTATAAAATTTAGGAAGATATCCAGCCATAATTTAAAAACATCTAGTGGTAAGAGCTCCAGCCATGCTATCCTAACATAAGTTGATCCGTAGGTGATGCGTAGGGGTGGCGCGGGGGGGGTACATGCCCCCCCCAAGAACACTAGTACCCCCACTTACAGTTAGTGCTCTGGCTGCTAGGGGGCATGGAGAGAGCTTGTATCACCCACCCGGCGAGACAGCGACAGTGATGCCCCCTGATTGCCAGTTGACTGCTGGGGACCCTCGCCCCCGGTCATGCCCCAGTGGTGCCCCCCAAACTTGGGAGGCACCAATTGTCCCTGAGTTGATCCCATGGTTTATTGCCTTCATTCCAAAAATGGATGCCTTATTTCTAGGATGCCTTATTTCTTATTCCTTCTTAGTCTGAAGTAGTCTAGTTTTAGTGTCAAGCCACTGTTATATATTTTTGTTATATATTTTTTTATGCTTCACTGGATGTGTCTACATGAGACGCTAACCGAACAGTAACATGTCGCAGCATGGACAGTGCTAATAAGTTACGGCACAGTATTATTAGACTATTGGGCACTATTAGTCTATTTATCACCACTAAAATGGTATTTACTGGTGCTACTGCACAGTAACTTCAATTACTGTGCATCTATTTAGTACTCAATTATACAAGTAGTAAATTAAACGCATAGTAACCACTGCACATTACTGAACGTGTAGAGTCACCCACTAAAGAGCCTTTTGCTATTGATAAAATCCCATTGAAGTCCTCTAAATTTGATCCATATCTTTGCTGTAAGATGTTTAACCAGATTGCTTTGTAGAACTGATCTGTATGTA
>JAGPOW010003395.1:37997188-38072165 GCA_030014935.1 Caiman crocodilus | reverse complement strand
GGGAGAAGATGGCCAGGCCCTTTCCTGCCTGTGGCTACTATTAGCTTCTGGCTTGGTCCCAGAGCTTTTGGGATAACTTGGCTGCATCCCTTCCTGCCTTGGGTGGTTTGGTGGGTGGTTTGCTGCCCAGGGGGTTCTCTGCTGCATGCTGCTGCCCCCCTCAGAGGGGGGCCCACTGCACTGCACCACACCCCAGCTTCTGCATCCCTGTTTTGGCCTGTTGCCCAGCCTGCTGCCAAGCAGTGGACGGGAGACAGCCTGGGGAGAGAGTCTACACTACCTGTAGGCCCCTCCTCCCCCACCATCATGGCCAGAGCATAAAGGTGCCTTGCCTGCCCCAGCTGCCTTGGCAGGCCACCCCTGCCTTCACTTGCACTTTCACCAGAAGCACACCCTGAGTGGCTGAATTGGATGGCTCCCACCATCACTGGTGCTGTTGCTGTCACCACTGTTTCTGCTGATACCCCCTCTTGGAAGAGAAGGAGGTTCCCTGCTGCACCACTCAACAGCACACCTGCACTAGATTACTCCCTAATTGACTCATTGCTCCTGCCATGCCCCACAGCTGCCTCACTGCACCTGATCCTCCTTTGTTTTCCTGCCTATTTCTCTACTGCTGAGTGCCTGACTGGAGGCCTGAGGGGCTCCTGGACTGATATTCAATAAACAAAGCTCCTCCACTGCTTCAGTCATCTCTTACATCTGTCTCAGCAGCCTTCCCTGTGTGTTTTTTGCCTCTGTGTGGTCAGTTCTGTGGTCTGCTTCCCCTGCCCTGGTGTCTGTTGTGTGACTGAGTAACTCAGCTCAAGTCTCACTAACCCGTGTGTGTGTGTATTCACCCTCCCAAACATTCCCCAAGCATAGCCCTCATGGTTTTTCTCCTGTGGGGTGTAACTCAGTGAGCTTCAGCACCCCCTGCCCCACTTCCACCACAACCCCAGCATGTCCCCATTAGATACATCAGCCGCACTGTATATTTTGGTATTCTTTATTCTCCTCCTATTGTTTTCTTATGTGAAGCAGTGGCAAGCCAGGAACCTCCTGGGGAGGGACAGATGCCCTCACAGGACAGAAAACCATCCAGCCAAGCCCCCAAGGGGATGCATTCCCCTGCATCCTCCATGCTGAAGGCAGAGTCCCACCAACCTCCTCCAGGTGTAGAGAAGCCTGTAACCTCAGCTGCAGGGGCAGGCAGGACTCCAGCAGGGAGCCAACAGGGCCAGAGGGTCTCCCATGGCCAGGCCCCTGGAAGGTTTCCCAACCCCCTTCCCTTACCATCAGGGACCAAGGGCAAAGGCAGTGGAAAGAGCTCCACTTCAGCCTCCTCCACACCTGGGGGTGGGAAGGGCAAGGACCCTGCACCCAAGCCTAGACTGTTGGTGTCTGAAGCACACCCACTCAGCCTAGTCCTGGCCCCACCAACTTGGCCCCCCAGCAATAGAACCACAGTTATGCACAGGCAGCTAAGGGGCAACCCAAAGCCATGGGGCCTAGACCCTGCACTGCTGGCCCTTCCAGCTTGGGCAGTGGGGCCCCCTTTCTGACACTCACCTGTAGGCAGGGGGTGAAGTGTCAACTGCAAAGTGGGAGAACCTGTAGTTTGAGACTTGGGTGCTGGCCCTGGCATGGGCAGTGAAGGCCACAGAGATTGTGGTGGCCTCCTGCTTTCATGGCAAGGGGGTCTTTTTCCTTGCCTCAGAGGCTGCCATACAAAAGAAAATAGACAGTGAGCACTCTTCCCCTTGAGCCTCTAGAAGAGCTTTGGATCAGGGTGGTCCTCAGCTCCATCCCTCCCTATATCCCCAGTTGGGCCCTGCTCCCCCTGCTTCCCCAGCTCCAAACCCTAGGGAGAGTTATCTCCCCGGTGGTGACCCTCTTACTGGGGTGCCAAGACCCAGGGCTCCACCACGTGTGCTCTTTCCATTGTCAGGTTATGATCCAGCTGGAGGCAAGAATGTGGCTAGAGGCTGAGGGGTGCCTTGTGATTCCTTTCCAGGGGGTCCTGGTGAGGGTTTTCTATACACTGGCAGACCTGTGATGCTTCTGATTCCACACCCCTAAACATTGGATTTTGATGCTCTAAACAGCAGCTAGGAGACTTCATAGGAGCATGTGGAGTTAGAGCCAAAACTTAAAGCCATTTTTTTCAATACATCCATTGTGTGACCAATAAAGATATTACAGAATATTAATTTCATATGAGTTGTTAGAACAAAAAACTTCAGGCCATGTTTTCTGTAACACCTGAACTGTTATGATCAATATACAAAACAGTGGACTAATCCAAGTTCACTTTGATAAATAAATGGTGCAGATGCTATAGGAAACTGCTATGTTAAACTGTTTCTAAACATTTCAAAGGTGGCCTTTATTGATAAACTTCAGAACAACACCTTTAAGGTCAGATAAGCAAGTAAAGCAGGACAGTAATTAGGAAATGGATCTCTTAACTAATAGAAGTCTACTACTTCAAAGATGGTGTCTTGATAGTCCTCTTATCTCTATTAGAAACAATTGTTACTGGCAACTTCCAATGATTTGCAAATAGTTGGTTATAATTTATAACACTTGTTTCCCTCATGGCTTTCTCTACGGTCTTCCCGGAAATTAATTAAACCTATCAATTTTCTCTTTCTCATATGCATGGAACAAGTATATGCCACTTAGTATGTATATTACATTTATAATGTTATTTATCTCTGAGTTGCAACTGATTAAAAGCCATGAAGCCTAACAAATATGGTAAAACATATTTAATACCAATGACCTTTAAGATCAGAGCTTCAATAAGTGTTATACAGATATATGCTTTTGAAAGATGCTTCACTTCCAGATGCTTTATGAAAATTTTGTGGTAAAAGTTGCATCAGCTGTAGAATCAACATTTATTATCAATTGTATAACAGCTATTTTAAACTGGCATGGTACTGTACTACTTTTAGCTACTGAGTGCAGAAAATTGCTTATAAAGAATATATATATATATACACATTTTAAATTTAAACACATTAAACATGTTAAATTTTGACTTGGCTGCATTCTAGTTCCTAATGTTCCAGTTTTATAACCTTTCCAAGTAAAAGGCTTGTAAGTGAAAGGAGTTGTAAATAGAAGTAGGTAAGGGGTTGTGAGTGTAAAGTTGGTGTAGGAAACCTGTAGAAGGAAAAAAAATAAAAATCACATTAGAAATTACAGAAATCAATGTATTCTAAGAAAGAGAAAATACACCCAGGTATTCTGCCTCAACCCCTTTTTGTGGCAAAAAGTTACCACTCAATTTTGCAAGTTGTTCTACTATGTTTTAGCAGTGCTACAAAACAGGACTTACATGTGTTGATTGGCTACTCTGTCATGGCTTCAGACAGCTTTGAGCAGATAGTTCAATGAAGCCTGAAATCATGCATCAGTTTGTGCCTGGAAGGATTTCTCACTGGTGGAGAGCAACTTTCTGTGACTCATGAGTTCCACTGTGTGGACATTGTACTAACATATGGACGTAGTATCAGTGAGGGAGTCATTTTTTGCACCTCCAAAGCAAATGCAATCTTTGGCAAGTTGACTGAATGGGTCTGGAGATGACAAGGAATTAAGGTCCCTATGAAGATTAAGCTGTGGTTCTTGTTTTACTTTATGGTTGTGAAATCTGCAGGATATAGGCAGCAATCTGAGCAGCTAGCGAAAGTCCACCAAAGTTTCTTGTGTTCCCTGCTGAGGAACAAGTGGTTTGACTGATTTATTACAGTGCTGGTATGCTGGAACAAGCCAGTAGGTGCATCATGGAAGCATTGGTAATGAAGGCACAGCTCCAGTGCACTGGCCATCACATATGTGACTGGTGAGCATGTCCAAGCAGTTTCTCTATGGAAACTGAAATGTAGTCAGTGAAAACAAGTCCATAAAAAAGTGCTTTATGGACCAGCTGAAGATCCATCTCATTCAAAGCAACTGACTACTGGGACTTGCTGGCTGCAGCGAGAGAAATAGCTTGCAGGGATCAAAGAGGTGTTGACTTCTGCAAGAATTAAAACACCACCAGTCTTCAAAACAAGTGCACCAGGCTTAAGGAGGGACAGCACCAGAACTCACTGGGTACATTCCCAGGAGCGGGGATGTGCTTTTTACCTGGGAACGACAGCAGTGGCACACTATAAGGAAGGCTGTAAGGAAGGCTGAGGCCAGCACCTGGGCTGGCACCACCAGCCTTACCTGGAATCCTGAGGGCCTTCTGAGGCTGCCGCTGTGACAATCTGGCAGCACAGAGCATGGGCGGCAGCCAGAGTGTAGCTCCATCTAGCTAGGCTCCAGTTTCCAATGGCACATGCTGCCACCACATGTGCTACCCTGCTTTTGTAAGGTGGAAGGTTTTTTTGATGTTGGGATCCTGGTGTCAAACCCCACCCCCCCATGCTGAAAATTAGCAGTGTGAGTACCTGCATGTGGTGCATGTGCAGTGGCTTGCCTGCATGCATCCACTGGGGACATCTATGGGAGATGCTTTACTCCACAGCAGACTAATTTACTGTATAGTAAAACATCATTATCTACACATGAATGACAATTAGGGTACAGTAGACTAATTTACTGCAATGCTGAATAGTCCAGTCAGATTCAGGTGGTATCTGGCAGCACAGTAAATTACTGGACTAAAACACACATGTAGACAGTGACATTGGGATCAGTTTACTCCAGCTCAAACTGAGCTAGAGTATATTCAGTTGCGTTAATTGCAAACATAGACCTGCCCACTGACTACACAAATGTCACAGAATTGAGGGGCATTGCAGAGAACGTGTTTGAAAGATTTTGGTCACAAATTGTTCTAATGAGTCATATGCACACTCATTGCACTTATGGGAATCCCATGATTTCCTCAGGCTGAAAGAGTGAGATTGATTGGCCTTACGCAGTTTGGCTGGATCATTCCTGATTCCAGGAAACTAATGATAACAATACTAATGACAATGGTTGCAGGAGGGGTAAGATCATTGTACTAGACTACTTTCTGCCTATGCTGTAAGATGTATTTAGGCATTGAGGAAGGAAAGTATGTGAACCTTGTCAAGTCTCCTGCTTGCTTTGCATTTTAACTTAGAAAAGTCAATTTGAGGACACATCTTAACAGTCTTCCAGTGGTTTTGTTGTTGCTTTGTTTGGTTGACTGTAACAATGGCCTTGGAGTATACTTAAAATCATACCACCATTTAAGCTAATAAAACCATTTTGATAATTTAAGGCATTCACTGATATAGCATTTCTACCAGGAATCAATATGCTCTTTTTACAGTAAATGTGAAATCCTAAAATTCTTAATACCTCTATAAAGAAGGTGCCTCTTCTTTCTCTCAGTATTCAATCTCTGTTTATTCCCAAGGTGACTTAGTAATTTAACACAGCTCCATCAGCCTCCATAGCTAACTGAACATTTTTTGCTGGTGGGAAGAGGAGATTGGGAGCAGTATCTTCACCTTTGCAAAATACAAAGTTGCAGTTAAGCAGACATCTCCATACTCATTTACCACTGTGAAACAAAAAGGCTATTCTTCATGAAAATTAGAACCACACATCATGCTTTAAAAAAAAATAAAAACCACCAACCCTGGTAAAACAAACTCTGGAAGCCTCTGATTATGTGGGGAGATAAAGAAGATACAATAATGCATTTCCCAGAATGACAGCTAGTGATATCTTCAAATGGCCTTCACTAGAAGAAAGCAAGCACACTGCTCCAATCAATACACGGATAGTCTGTAATGTAAAGATTAAGATCAGAATATTTAAAAATTTAATACTTTGCCTCCATCTAGCACTTTGGAAGTCAATATCTTTAGAAACCTAGTCCATTTCCCTGCTTTGAAAGCATTATATATTTAAGGTTCCTAAATAATTCATCCAGTCCATGCGATTAAAAATGTAAAAAGAAAGTCCATCCATTATCTTCTGCAGCTGCTGCCTGGATATTAGTTTTTCTAACTGCAAAGTATTCTTTCTTTCTGTGCTTAATTGAGATTCAATGGGTACATTAAAGGAAGAAAGTATAAGCTCCACCCAGCTACTAAAATCAAAAGAATTATGTTCCTTGATAGATATTCATACACAAATGTACATATACACACCTTTCTTTAATACTTATTTCAATATCCCATTTAAAATTAGATTATCCTACTGTCAAAAGCAATTTTGATACAGTGAAGTGGTGGGAGGGGTGGGGGTGAGGAGCCATACAGCCTAGTTATACAATAAATGTACTCCACTGCTACCTCCCCAGTGTTGAAATGATCCTTTTGTAGGTTGTTAAGCACACAGGGTACTGCATGGCTTGGCTGGCTTTCTCAAAGTAAATGATACTATTTGTGGCAGCAGGGTAGGCTGACCACTGCAGAAAAGAGGCATGGATAAGGGTAGAAAGATATGTGTGGTGGGAAGGCAAAGCTTACTGTCCCAGACTACTACTGCATCAGGTCCACTCTGGCCAGGATTAATCCAAGCCAAATCTGGTGCCCCCATTTACTCTCTCCCTGCCATACATACATATTGGGTGCAGAGCTGTGCCTGCTCTAGCACAGCTTCCCTAGAGAATGAGTGGGAGGAGCAGCATTCCTCTCACTCCACTTGCCCCCACCCCTCAGACACACTGCTTGCCATGCACACCAGGCCTTGTGCACAAGGCCTCCCCTGACCCAGCAGGGACAGCACAGGGCTGCTCCTGCCATAGTGAAGGCTCCCGGTGGGTGGGGGGAATCCTGTTGCCCTTTATTTGTCCATGTTTGGGGCAAGTGCTCTACTCACCCCTCCCTAGTTACACTACCCTGTGCACAGCACATATGAAATGCAAGAGGAATGGAAGCTTGACCTTACCCTGAAAAGTACATGTCTAAAGTGCCATAAAGTAACTCACATGTGTTGGGTACAAAACAAAAAAATAAAAAAAAGATTTCAATAGCATATTTTAAACTCATTCTTTGTTTGTCTTCGACTTGTTTCCTCCTCAGAAAGCTCACAAATGGGAACTGCCAGGTTTTAAAAATATGTAAATGCTTTAGTTTTTAGATTCATTCAGAGGACACAAGTGTAGCTTTGATATTCAATTATATGTTTGAATATAAATATTACTATCCTTATAATAAAAAAAAATATTTGGTTTGAGCAGTGTTGGTGCAGTAGGGACACCTAATCTAAATACTGTCAGCTCAATGGATGAATGAGGAATTGCACTATTAAAACACGAAGAGTAGAATTGGATGTAAAAAATAGCTATGTTTTTTTCCTTAAAAAGAATGGTTTTTTTTAGATTTAAAAAAGGGAAAACATTCCTGTTTTTAAATTATTGCTAGAAAAATCAGTCTCTTCAGTCATCTCTGGATCCATTGATGACTTCCCTATATATTAGAAGACTGTCATCCTTGTATTGAGACGTTGCTTCCAGCCAATGACCAAAAAAAAAAAAATGTGTGCCAACTACCTCACAATTTAGTTTTAAGATATAGGGATATATTGTGCCTTTAATGCACAGCCCTGCATTTGAGGGGCTGACCTTTTTGCAGCAAGAACCACGTGATGGATTCTTAGCAAAGGTTACCATTCACTCGTCCAGCTTGTAGGGAGTGGCAGGGTCTGCCCCTTGTGTGGAGCTTAGTGATGCTGGTGCTGCCTTGTGCACTGCAGGGATTACCTATCCTATGTCTTTGCTTCCTGCAATCTGGCTGATAGCTTATTTGGGCCAGTTCCTCCTACCAGTGTCATAAATTGCCATTAGCTTCACCTGGCTTTGGCTCTTCTGGGGTTTTAGTCTGAAACTTTTTAGGGTAAGTGCATTCTTCAGTATTATACAGATATTCTCTCAGAAAGTCCTACCATTTAGGCCCAGACTTTCAATGGAATCATGTGCCAAAATATTTTAAGGATTGGATTCTTTATTTTTATAAGTTAAATGCAAAGCTTTATGGTTACACTGGGAAATATTTGGGTAGTGATGGAAACAATTCCATCGAACATGAGGTATAATGTGTACCCTAAAAGAAGTACTGCTTAATGAACAGACAGCTATACTCTGCACTGCTAACACGTTCAGAATGGTGTTTAGGTCACGGGGAGCACGTTGCAGCAATGCAGGGAAGATAATCTGCTTCTGCAGAGAGTGTCACAGAGCTATGATGGTGCGGTCGTACTTAAACAGAGCAAGTTGAATAATGCAGTGATGCAGTTATAACTTTGGTTGCTGGAGTGTTCATTGCAACTGCCAGCATAACGAGGGGTGCATGACCAGGGCACCAAACCTGGGTACCTACTTAGAGGAGGTGCTAACCCTGGTTGTTGCACCTATGAATGCAACAATCAATGACAGAGTCATGTTCATGTAGGTGGTATAACATTAATACAGAATTGTAGTCAGAATAGCTTGGGTAACTATGTTTAAGTCCTCATTCCAAAAAAAAAATAAATACAAGAAGAGAAGTTCAAAGGTATGCTTAGGAGGCACTTATACCTGAATACTCAGAAGCAGTGAAGAATAGAGAATATAGATTGTTACTTTTAGTGAGAAATAGCAAAGCATACCCTTTTCTAACATATTGTTTCATCCAGTTCTTTTGCTCAATCATGTCATTTTTATTTTGGATGAATCTCAAACAGATAACCCCTTATCCTGGCTGTCTCTTCACTCACACAGGTTAAATCATTGTCAGCATCATAAGAGATGGAAATATAAAGCAAGGTGGCATCAAAATCCCTTTGTTGTATGGGATGAGACAATTGTGACAATTACAATCATGGAGACAAAGATCTGTGCATACGTGCAATTCATTTATATAAATATGATGAGACACAAATAAATGTAAATGCTGCACTCAACTGATAAATCTGACAGTAGCATTCTCTTTAGAGGAATGATGCCTCAGGCAAGACCTTTGTACTCTGTTTCTTCCCTTACCCCCACTAAAAAGTTTAAAACAATGTGAATTAAAAAAAAAATTCTCATCCCTTGTCTCTTCTTGAGAACTTTAAACTCCCAGTGGCTCCTTCAAATCATTTAGTTTGTAAGTTTTACAGGTTCAATCAGAGTCCCCAAACAATACCATGTGACTTATGTAACTTGTTACGACTAGCTAGCTTAGCTAGTTATGACAGTGCTGAACACTGAGTACTTGAAGGGAAGCCTTCTGTCCCCAATTTAGGACAAGAAGGAGGGTACTTTGTTGGAGTGGGGCATGGACTAGAGAGAGAGCATGCCTGACTCTTCCTAAGAGAATCACTTTATTGGAAATTTAATATAAATTTAACTAGGATTCAGATCAGGCAACAGGAGTACAATTGTATCCTCATGCCCAGGAGCAGGAGTGTAGGCCAGACTCCAGGATCTCTGAGCACTTTTTCCTTGTTCCACACATCCTTTATTCCCTGATCATCACTTCCTTCCCAGGTTCACAACACAGGTATATAATCATTAATGGCACGTATCTATCTATATTGTGATTAGATATATGTTAATGAAAAGGGTTGGTCATGAAGATACCACCCTCAACTAAATAAAAGATTTATCATAAGGTTCCCAACATATGTTTAACAACTGTTTAGCAACTGTTCAACCACAATGGTTATCAGCTAGGTTTCCACTGTTGACACTGAATGCCATTCTTCATGGTAATAGGTTTTAATTACTTTGTGTTACTGTGGTCAAACACAGTCATCATTCTCTTGTTTAACTCAGGAATCTCACCTTGTAAGTCAGTTTCTACAAAAATTTTAACTCAGACTTTCTAGTATTTTAGATATACTTTTGTAGCAACACCTTTCAGATCCTCTCTCTATATGATGGAGGATGTATAGAGGATGGAGACACTTGTGTCAAGGTTTTTCATGTGTTGCTTACAGTACTGAGTACTCACAGTGAATTGTTCATGATCATCCCATTTGAAGCGATTTAGGGTGTTGCTAAAGATTGCCTGTCCCACATGTTAAATAACTTAAAATACAAACATCTGCACCTTAAGGCAGAAAAAGATGAGCTGAGTGCCTTCTGAGCATCGCAGAGTGACATCTTTTTGGGTCAGGTTTATCTCCAGATGGTACTAGGTAGCTTTTGCTGCAATGACTTCAGTGTGCTCCAGGGGCCAATACCAGCAACCTGCAGTCCTCCAACATGCAAGCCCACTGAACCCCTGCTCCCCCAAAGGCCTCAGCAACCCCCAACTCCCACAGAGTGCCCCCACTGACCCCCAGCAGCAGCTGGAGGTAAGCGGGGCCCCTGGTGGGAGGGACTAGCTCCAGCCTAGCCACAGGGAGGCGGCTATGCTGGAGCCAAGGTTGGGGGTCTCGCCACACACTGGCCCCTAATTCGCCCAGCCCCACAGGCAGCCACACGACCAGAAGCCTTGTAAATAGGCCGCTCAAACAGGTGTGCTTGTCTGCCCAGCATGTGAGTTAGTGCAGAGTTCACACAGGCAGGCCCACGGCCCTGCCTGTACCCCCCACCCCACCCTAGGGAAGCCAGTCCCAGCTGTAGCCAGCCCACCAGCAGCACGACACAGATGGGCATGCACCACACCCCAAGAGTGGGCCCACCCCTCTGGCATCTCAGAGGCCTCCACCCAGACAAAGCCCATGGTTCTGGGCTCCACACAGATGGAACCTCTGGCTCTCAGCTGCAGGGGCTGCCTGTCACTTTTTCAGGTTCTGGGGCCCAGGATCATGGCCACCTCCCCTTGTGGGGGTCTACTCCCTATTGGGGTCTCTGGTGCACCAGCTGGAGGAACTTCAGGCCACAGTCCAGAGACTGCGTGCCATCAGGGACTGTGAGCAGGCGATCGATTCCTAGTGCCAGGTCCTTCTCCCTCAGGAGGCAGAGGGTAGACCATGGCCTCCCTCCAGGTTAAGGGAGGACTTGGGGACCTCCCTTACCATCCAGCCCAGGGGTTGGACCAAGGTGGTCAAGGGCCCCAAGGCCTGCTGCACCAAGGCCCCTGCCCCGCTGGAGCTATGCAACAGGTATGAACCTCTTGCAGCCCCAGCAGAGCCTGCTGAGTTGCCAGCTCCCACAGGCAACACAGGCACTACTGTAGCTACCACCCCCACTCTCCCCAAGACAAAACGCAGAACGTTTGTCATGGGAGACTCCATCCTGAGGGGGACTGAAAGGGCAATCTGCTGTTCCAGCCCCTTAGCCCAGGAAGTCTGCTGCTTCCCAGAAGCCCACATCTGAGACATTGCGGAGAAGATCCCTATACTTCTTCAGCCCACTGACCATTATCCCATGCTCCTTATTCATGTGGGCACCAATGACATGGCTTGGAATGCTCCCAGTCTGGTCATGAGGTGCTACAGGGATTTGGGAGTGGAGATAAAGAGTCTGCGGGTGCAGGTGGTATTTTCTTTGAGCCTCCCAGTCTTGGGCTATGGGCTAAGGAGGGAGAGGAGGATCCAGATAGTGAACCAAAGACTACGGCGCTGGTGTCATTGGGAAGGCTTTGGTTTCCATGGCCACAGTCTGCTCTTTGGTTAGAGAGGCAGTGAGTTGCTGGGAAGGGATGGCCTCCACCTCTCTCTGCTGGGGAAGGAGGCTTTTCTCAGCCAGACTGTCTGACCTACTCCATCGGGCTTTACTCTAAGCCTGCTGGGAGATGGGGGGACTACTGCCACTGCTGGACCATTGAACAATCTTTGCAAAGCCAGGAGGCCAAGGCACTTAAGAGATTCCCACCCCTGCCCCAGCCCTGAAACAACTGGTAGGCAAGGGAAGCCCCCCCCCGGGACATTTGCCTGCTTGTACACAAATGCCAGGAGCTTGGGGAATAAACAGGAGGAACTTGTCCTCTTGCTTAATGCAAAATATTACTATGTCAAGGATAACAGAGACCTGGTGGAACTCCACCCATGACTAGACCATGGGTATACCCCATACAGGAGAGATTGAGTAGACAAAAGAGGTGGGGGCATAGCTCTCTATGTCAAGGGGAGCTATGCGTCCCTGCAAGTTGACATTGGCAAACGGTGGATGGCTGGAGACCCTCTGGGTTAAAATCCTTGGGGAACATGGCACAGGGGACACAATGGTGGGAGTCTACTACAGACCTCCCACCCAAACTCAAGAGCTGAACCAGGAGTTTGGCCGGGAAGTGTAAGGCCACATGCTTTAGGACCCTGGTTGTCATGGGAGACTTCAACTACCCAGACATTTCATGGGAAGAGCATTCTGCTAAATCAAAGCAGTCACAAAGCTTCCCCGCCCGCATGGATGACCTCTATCTAACACAAGAGGTCTATCGGCCAATGAGAGGTAAAGCACTGCTTGACCTGATACTGGCAACTGGGGATGACCTAATCAGTGACCTAATGATTGATGGGAAGCTGGGTGACAGCAACCATGACCTGATCACCTTCACCATCTGCCGTAAAGATGGCAAGTCATTCAGCAATACAGAAGTCCTTGACTTCAGGAAAGCAGACATTGACAAGCTCAGAAGGCTTGTCAATGACCCCCAAGGGACCATGACCCCCAAGGGGAAGGGAGCTCAGGAAAAGTTGTTGCTCCTCAAGGGAGCAATCCTTTATGCACAAGCTAAGTCTATTTTGTCTCAAAGGAAAGGCAGCAAAAGGGCCAGCAGCCACCTTGGCTCTCCAGGGAACTATCAGACCTCCTGTGGCTAAAACAAAAGGCCTACAGAGGATGGAGGAATATTCCACACTGGTCCAATCCTGCAGGGAGTGAACCAGGAAAGCCAAGGCTGCAACTGAACTCCAACTAGCTACAAGTATCAAGGACCATAAAAAGTCCTTTTTTTAGATATGTGGGGAGCTGGAGGAAAAGCAAGGGCAACATTGGACCCCTGCTTAACCAGATAGGACAACTGACAACTGGCACCCAGGAAAAAGCCAACCTATTAAATGGCTACTTTGTGTTGGTCTCTCATCAGTCCTACAGGATGCAGCTATGGGACCCTTTAGTCTGGAAAAGTACAGGCTCAGAGGAGATCTGTTGGCCACCTATAAGTTTATAAGGGGTGTTCACCAGGATCTGGGGGAATGATTGCTCACCAAAGCACCCCAAGGGATGACAAGGTTGAATGGTTATAAACTACTGCCAAACCATTTCAGGATCAACATAAGGAAGAATTTCTCCATTGTCCGATCCCCCAAGGTCTGGAATAGCCTGCCACTGGAGGTGGTTCACGCACTTATATTGAATGTGTTCAAAAGAAATGTGGATGCTTATGTTGCTGGGATCCTATGACCCCAGCTGACTTCCTGCCCGTTGGGCAGAGGGCTGGACCTGATGATCTTCTGAGGTCCCTTCCAGCCCTAATGTCTATGAAATCTTAGGATGTACCTCACTGAGCCCTCTGTCCCTGCACTTGGACAACTGTGATCCAGAAGTCTGCTGCTGACAGCATGATGAAGGCAATTGGGCAGCTGTGGATCAGTGGGGAACCATGGGAGGAGGTAGGGTGCAAGGGACACGTGAGTGGGGAGCCTCTTGGGAGTCATAAAGCTGGGCAGTCCTGGAGAAGACTTGGCAGCTCCTCCTTGACAACCCGCTTGCTGCAAGTCAGAGCTATACACATTAGAAAGGTCATTAACCCTTAATGTGCAACTGCTCACAGCATGTGCTAACTTTAAGACTACCTAACATTCCTTAGAGGTAGCACATGGAAATTGTAACACGTAACAACATGCTTAGATTAACAAATGGATGTAAAGAAATTCTGATCTGTTCAGTTATTTTCTAAGCATAGAATTGGAGCACTTTGTTCTCTCTGAATTATTTGCTCTTCGCTAATAAACAATATACAAATCACCTCCTTCCTCCATTCAGCATTCATTTCTGGGTTTGTCCCTTCTACAGTTTAAATGATGCACTCTCAGGAGTTACATTTCCTGCCTGTTGGGAGCTGACTTAAGGCTATACAAAGACATGAATGTATTGCTAAATAGCTGGAAATTTCCCCCCATCACTGCTATTGTCTCAAATCCCATTTCCACGCTGCATTTGCTAAACAGGTTTTATTTCATAACTAATTTATACAGTGATGAAAATGAAATGTTTGCTAAACTGGTAGACTGACCATTATGAGGAGAGGTCTGCTTTGTCCATCAAAATAGAACTGAAATTAGATATGACTCATTATGAAAGTATGACATCTATTTCATAGATTTCATAGACATTAGGGCTGGAAGGGACCTCGGAAGATCATCGAGTCCAGCCCCCTGCCCAAAGGGCAGGAAGTCAGCTGGGGTCAGAGGATCCCAGCAAGATAGGCATCCAGTTTGCTCTTCAAGGTGTTCAAAGTAGGCACTTGAACAGCCTCCGGTGGAAGGCTGTTCCAGACCTTAGGGGCTCGGACAGTAAAGAAATTCTTCCGTATGTCCAGCCTGAAACGGTCTTGTAGTAGTTTATGACCATTTGACCTAGTAAATGAAATCAATTACTAATCATAAAGGAGACTGCAGCTCTTTATTATCAGAAAGAACAGTCACCCTTGGACTTCCTGAACAAGAGCTAACAAACATATGACCAAGAACTAACAATTGTTCCAGTGATTAAAACATGTGCGTTCCTTTAGATTCCCTTCACTGCCCACTTATTTCTACTTCTGTCCTCAACCTCTGGGTTGTTTATTAATTTAATATTGCCCCTATAGCACCATTTGCTCCTATTTTTGCTGATATAGACTCCATTGCAGTGGTCACAGGAGTCAGAAACTTCCTTGAAAAAAAATATGACTTAGCCTTTGGATTTTTGCATCAACAAAATAGAATCACTCATGTTTGTCCTCCTCCTGAACAGCCATTCATCTTCCCTCCTCTTCATCTTGGAGTCTCTGTGTATTTCAGCCGGTTTTGAAATTTTAGGCCTTAACCAAGATGTGCCTCTGTTACTCCATTCTTTAATTCCTAGGTTTCAAGACCAAAGGCAGAGGTATAGCATAGCAGCTCAGCACCTTGGACAGTGGTGATGCATGAGGCAGCATTGGCCAATAGGGCTGTGCGAAACAGCACCATTGTTTCAACTTCCGTTTCAACTTCCAGTTCAACGTTTTGTTTGAACAGTGTTTTGTTTCAACTTTCATTTCATTTTGAAACCTCTGTTCTGTTTTGTTTCACCAAAACTGTTTCGATGTTATGCCCATAGGCTATAAGGGGGAAGCACAAATCTGCCTATAGCTTTGTAATTTCTTGCCTGGTTCAGATGCAACTAGCAGGGATGGTAGCCCTTTGTGAGGCCATAAAGTCTGCCATGTCTTAAGGAGGTAGGTGCAAGGGTTTCTGGGAAACTGCACCTCAAACTCTTGAAAGCAAAACTCATGTCACGTGTGTGTGTTAAGGCACAGCAGGGTGAAAGTTGCAGGCATGCTAGCCCCTGTTGAGACCATAAAGCCCGCCTGCCTTCAAGGAGATAGATGGAGGGGTTTCTGGGAAAATGCACCTCAGGTGGCTGACAAACAAAACTCGTGATATGGGTGAAACTCTATGTGTGTTAAGGCATGCCCTCACTGGCTCTGGGGCCTTTACGTGACACAGCGGTGTGCCCCAATGAGGCCATTAACTTTCAGACCCCAAGGCAGAAAGCAGGCCAGTTCAAACAATGCTGCCTTTTGTGCTGCTTTTCCATCCCTCTTCCAGAGCACTGGGATTGGGAGGGACCTCAGGGAAGGATCCCCAAGCTTGAAACAAGTCAAAATAGCATCTAAATGAAGCAGCCAGCAAAATTTTGCACAGCCCTCCTGGGTACCCATGGATGAGACAGCAGCTTCTTTTGCACTTTCCCCAGGGGTAGCATCTGGGTCCGCTGCCCTGGCTGCCCCCATCCCTTCTGCTGCCAGATCATGTATTCTGACCTCTTGACTATTACAGGCCAGAGAACTTCATCCAGTCACTTATATTGTATTATACATCTTATTTACCTGAAGAAAACAAATAATGATGCCTGCTCAAATGACAGGTGTGTTGGGGAAAAGTAATTCCACACATGCAAAACATTTACTAAAGAAATAGAAAGTGTTACTATTATAATATAAATGTAAAAAATTACAACAGGCAAACTAAAGAACCTGCTTCGAGACTGAACCATTTCCGATTTTAACCTCATTATCTGCTAATAATTACTCAACAGTTTCCATATTAATGATACACAACTCTTAATTGACTCTGATAAGACATAACCAAAATTGTCATGCTATTTAAAGAAAAGACTAGAAAAATTGTCAGTTTTTGTCTTAATCAAGAGTCATAGGTTTCCATCTTAGATGCATCAGAAATGTAGCTCTTAATAGATACCCTGATACAAATTATACCACTAAATGAATGAATTTGCTTTCTAATTCCTAACTGCTTATTGAATTTTAAATGGTCAATTTTAATCTGAGCATAGAAATTACCATCTCAGATAAATCCAGGGGGCAATTTAGCCTGGAATCATCTCTCAAAATGGCCAGGACCAGATGTTTCAGGGCAAGGTACAACCCCCCCCACTCATACTGGTGGGGAAGGGAAAAAGAAACGGCCTCAAAACTAATGATAGTATCAATTAAGTTCCTTCCTAACTTCTGTCAGTAAGTGGGTATCTATATTCCTTATTAGTTTTATCCTACCTGATGTAACTGTGTTTTCATTTTGCAGCTAAATATCCTATCCTTTTTAAAAAAGAATATGACTAAGCTATAATGGCCTCTGTAATAACTTGTGGCAATGAGTTCCAAAGATTAATAATTATTTTTTGTAAAAATGTTCTTCCTTTTCTGAGTAGCTTCACTTGTGTAGAACTAACTAACAACATTCTCTATACCATTTGTTATTTGTAATGTTTTTTATTGTGTGTGTCCTCTTATTTGAATCCTGTCTAAGCTAATTTTTTCTGTTTCTCTCATGCTGAATCTTTCCATATATGCAGGGCTACTTTCATTTGTCTCTGAATCTCTTCTTCTATGTCTGTTGCCCAAATTTGTCTGAAATTAGACTTTCTGATTGTGAAATTTGTGTTGATGTGGCATTTAATTTAAGTATTTAAGGATTATTTATAAAAGGTGTCAAGTATAACTGTCTCCCTCACCATATAATTTTATAAAGCCATTTCCCTACCACACATATTAACCCCCTTGACTCTATAATTTAAGTATATTATTTGTTTTTGGTTCAGGTAACCCCAAACTAATGTAGATCCTCATGCCTAAAAGAATCAGCATTACTTTTGGGAGAACCTTTACAGCATGGCAGAAATAGCACTTCCAATGTGTCACAACGACCTTGCCCATAACAATTCCTGGAACTATTATATTATCTGCTCTTTGCTGCTTTTTGGCACCATGCTTGACAATGTAAAAACCTTGAGGAAAATGGATTTTGATTGACTTCCAATGGAAATGCATTCACTGACTTATACTTGCTAAAGATCTGGCCCACTATCAGAGAGCCACATCAGGCACTCCAGCCTGGGCCAAGTACCTACACAGCCACACCTGCAGTAATTCATCAGCTAACAAACTCTGTCCCAATTTAGGAACAGCAAGTGATCTGTCAGTCTGCTGGGAGTACCGCCATTCAAACCCAGCTGGGGCTGGGGGTTTCCAAGGCCAGTCAACAGTTCTGCTCTAGCAAACCTCCTGACTCTTGTGTTTTCTGTTTTTCCTGCTTCCTGACCCTTTCTTTAAGTTTTTTTCTTGGACTTGGGATTTCCTTATGCATCTGTATTCTGATTCTTGATCCCTGGCCTGGCTCTGTGTTTGGACTTCGACTTGTGGATTTTCCCTCAGGGTCAGTAGCTCAGGTTCTGACCTTCCAGATCCTGATCATGGCTTGTGTTGTAGATGCTACATTAGGATTTTCTTATGGACGTGGTCATTTAGCTCCAGGATTCTGTCTTAGCCTCTGGCCCTTCAGGCACCTCTTGGTAGACAGAACATTAGGCCAAGCCATCTATGACCCAGCCCATAATAACCATGGCCTTAACCTTGAATGTTTTAGACACTTCACTAAACTAGCAATGCATAGTTTGACATGAACAGGGCAACCATGCAGTCAGTGGGTGGTTTTGCAACTTGCCAAATACACTTATATGTTTGGGCCTATTTTACCTCCATGGACTCCATTGCTGTATACTCAACATATGACTAATGGTAGATTTACATGACACAACCAGACTCACTTTTTTCTTTTAAAAGTCTTTTAAAATAGAGCCACAACATAGCTATCCTTATCTCTCAGTTATGTATCTTCCAATCCTCAAAAGTCACAGTCAGATGTATTTAAGAGAAGGTTAAGAAAAAAATCAGAGAGACAATGGCAAATTGTCCACTGTCCTTTGGACTGTCAGACCTTTTCACTCTTGTGGAACTGGATGCTGGCCTAGCATCCATAAAAAATGGCAAAGCTGCTGGGAAAGATGGTATTCCACCTACATTTCTTTGAAATAATGGCTTCTGGCTCTCTTTTCAACTGTGATCAAGAAGGCTATATTCCACAAATCTGGTGTGAGGCAATGGTGATAGCCCTGTCAAAAGCAAGAAAGCGGGTGCATGACCTTGGAGCTATAGGCCCATCTCTTTGCTCTGAACAACCTGTAAGCTTCTAAGAATTAGCCCCATCATCAACCTATTACTACCCCAAGTCCAAGCTGGCTTTAGACACCATCATAGCTGCTGCAAACAACTCCTTGCCATCACTGCAAACACTGAGACTGTTTTTCACTACAAGTTCAAGACTGGGGTCACCTTCCTAGATCTTTCCTTGACCTATGATACTGTGTGGAAACATGGACTGATGCTCAAGCTGTCCTTGCTACTGCCATATGCCAAATTACTCTGACTTCTGTGGACTTTGATGAACAACTGAACGATAAAGATGAGATAAGATCAGCACTCCAAGAATACTTAACCATGGCCTCCTGCTGGGTAGTGTTCTGGCACCAATACTTTTTAACATCTACATAAGTTTCTATACATCAGTGTAGAAATGTATCTATGCTGACAATATCACCTACAGGCAAAATCCTGTCTAGATATTGAAGCCACACTGAACTCTGATTAATCAATAATGGCTGAATACTTCCATAAGTGGAGACTATGACCAAATCCAACCAAGTCCATTGTCTCTGCATTCCACCTTGACAATCACAAGGAGTGATGACAGCAGTCCCACCAGACATCCCTACCCTGGCAGGGTGCAGTTTTAATGGTCATGCCCAGGACCTGGGGTCTCCTTCTTCACCATAGCCTCAATCCCATACCTCCAAGTTCATCCTGGCAGGGGAATGAGCTCAGCAGGACATGTTCTTCCCCTGCTGGCTGGTGATGCAATTAGTGCCCCCTCCAGCTGAGAGCAGGACATTACTTGGCTTTTCAAAACCTCAACAAAGGAAATTGGTGCAGATGGAGTGAGGAGGGTGACAACCAGTCCATCTGCAGGTGGAGCTTGGGGAATCCCAGCAGTGAGAGGTTCACCTTTAGGAACACCAGCTGCACCACCAACATAGGATCCAGGCAGATGTGGTGGGATGTCACAACTTCCACAGCAATGCTTAACACCGTCTTACTTGGAACACTAGTCAGTGGATGGGAGAGGTGTTGCCAATCAACCATGGCCAGATCCTGCCACATCTGGCTGCAGTTTGCCCAGTAGGCCAAGGGGTTGCAGACTAGTGGCTCTGTATCCTCAGTGAGATAGCTAGCCACTGAAGCCTTGACTCTACTTGCCTGAGACTAGGGTCTGGTGCATTTGGACCCCAGCATTGAAACCATGCCCATGGCCCACATTTTCAGTGGCTGGCGTGGAGGAGATGGCTGGTGCTGGTGATGATGCCTGTGCTGGCACTGGTCCTGGTGCTAGGAGTGCTGGCATAGGAAAGTGGATCCCCCTCTTTCACGTCCCCTCTCCTCTGCACTTTGGCCTCCCTGACTTTGTTTACCAGCATCTGCATCCAGTGATCAAGGGTTTTGGGGCTGCCAGTGCAATGCTCCCCTTCACCCTCAGGTCGCACTTGCCCACCATCATGTGGACTGTAGTGGACCACAAGGGATCCAGCCATCTCCTGATGCCCTCCTTCAGCCTCCTTTCCAGTTCCTGCATGTCTGGTGACAGCAGCCTGCCCCAGCCAGGAATATTGATCCCCTGGAACCTCTCAATTTGGTTCTCTAGTTACCTCACTAGGGGGATCACCTGGCTGAGGAGGGCACTGCCAGCACTAAGGGTCTTGGTGGCTTCAAGGAAGGTCTTGAGGACCAGCAAGATCTTGGGGTGGTACCCCACTCAGCTCTGTTCAGGGGGGGTGCTGATCCCAATTTCCCCAAGCAAGGCCATGTCATGTACGGCCTTCTGTTGCTCCACCAACCTTTAGAGCATCAGATATGTGGAGTTCTGTGGATGGGAAAGTTTGAATTACTACTGGTACCCATTTTTTTTTTTTATATGTTACATCCTGTCAAATAGAGGGAGGAGTAATGTTTGAAAGTACTGGTATCCATTGCAATGGAGGTGATATTAACGTTCCAGAGATACTTCTTATTACTGAATAGAGTTGTGTGTCGATGAGTTTGGTATATTGATTTGAGGCCTAGACAGGTGTCCAGTACTCAGCTGTTGAGAAGACCAGGGCTATAGAAGAAGTGCAGAGGATGGCAGTTTTTGCACCCCAGCTTTTGGGTTCAAAAACTCTTCGTCCTTTTGTACTGTACATTTTATTCACTTTGTTGCATGCATGCACTGGCCTCTTTTTTGAATGTTTGCTTCAGTGTTAAGGGTTATGTAAAAATTGTGTACTATCTGTCTTCTGCTATGAATATCTGATTTTTCTCTGTATTGTCTCTGTCTGTGTATCTGCGTGTGTGCATGCAAGCAATCTGTGCCTACCTGCACACTGATAGATCACACTGGCAGAGAAAACACTCCTTTCTTTTTGTAAAGTTTCCAAAAAAAATAAAAAGCAAATATACATTCAAAGAAATAAAACAAATTGTAATACTAATAATAATGTGATAGAATAGCTAAGATAAGCTAAGCTAAGTTAAACCCTACCCACTCCTTTGTAACAAGAAAAAGGAGCAGGCAAATTCAACTAGTACTGAGCCAGAGCAAGCCGCAATGTCTCAGTCTGAGCGTTCCGCTCTCACAAAGTTCCTGACAGGGAACAAGTTGCAAAAAGGTACAGAACACCTCAAAACAGAGGCTTTTATGCTGTTTCTAGTCCCACCCCACAGACACTGTCGTTGGAAAGGTACCTACAGACGTCAGTCTTCCCCCTGCTCCCCCTTCCTCCCACTCTCCCTCCCTCCCCGCTCCTCCTTCCTCTTCTAATTGTCAATCAGGCTGCCCAAAGTGGGTCCAAAGTGTATCTAAAGCACTTTGCATGCTCTGACCTGCTTCGGATAACTTTACTGAGCCCATGCTTCAATCTGGGTGTGCCATTTTGGGTGCCAAAGTGTCCAAAGCAGAACTGGATCCAAAGCAGGATCCAAAGACTCACAGAGCCCTACTAAAAACCTTTCCTGACTGCAACTGTGGAAACCATGACCAAAACATGGAGAACAGAATAACATCCTGTGCGAGATACAAGTTTGAAGATAACAACCTGGAGTTACACTAGCTTTCCAGCAAGACACTGGTCTGGTTGGAGAATTTGGAATTAAAACTGTGATGACAGGTTTTGATTCTAAACCCATATGAAAGAAAGAAAGTAGGTTTTTCATGTATCCCTGACAGGCAGATATCAGGGATACATGCAAACATATGGTGTATTTCTCAGGTTTTCTTCTCATGTCTTTACACCACCTTTTACTATTTTGTTACACATGATTGTGTTTGTTTATTGATCTTTTTGCAAAATCTTTCATTGTACCCGTGCCTTTGAGCAGCAGGGATTGCATCAGTTGTTGCATAGTCTGAGGCTCAGTGCCATGGTTACAGGTAGTTAAACCAATGGTATAGCCCCACTTCTTCATTAGTTCCTTGGAATGCTACCCAGGCAGTTGAGACATCACCACCTTTGCCATGGTTCCTCAGTCACTAGAGGTAAAGACTCCGCTGCTGGAATGTACGTTTTTACATTATTTTACATTTACATTAAGGTAATGTAATTGTAGTTGGTAGAGTATATTTCTTTGGAGCTGGTGGGGTAAAAGAGATGACCTACTGGTTAGCCTCTAAATCTCACATACAGCTGATATTACTGCTTGCTAGAATTTTTTTTTTAACACAGCCAAGTAGGTCCCAGGAAAATCTTAGCCTTTGGGTCTGTGTTTGTTCATGAACATTTTACACTCTTTGTTCTGTTTGATATTAGATTAATCTAAGTCCGTTGATATTGTTTCCATTCCCTGATTGGATGACCAACACCTCTTTTAAATAGTGCAGTTTTAGAACACATCTCTGGTAAGATTGCCTGGTAAAAAACCATTGGTGTTAAAATAGGCCAAACTTCCAGGCTTTGTAAACTTTTTAATGAATAAACTAGAAGTCACCTGAACTCTCAAAAATTAGGTAGCCTACAGCCATAGATACTAGCATTAGTAGGATAAATTCATCATAAGCATTTGATCATGAAATAGTTGCAAAACTCAGGTCTACTGTATCTTTGATATATGAGGAAATAAGTTTACACAGAAAAGTTACAGGAATTAAATATTTGAGAAACTATAACTACAAACAAGAAATATTGCTAGAGGGAAGAAGAAAAAGAAAGATGTAGGTGGAGGAAAAAAGAATAATTGAGAAAGGAGGGTGAGAGGGGAAGGAAGGAAGAAGAACCCATGATTCATAACATAGATCGAATAGAATTTCCCTTTTTTTAAAAAGTGAGCTTTTTCAAACATCTTTACACCAAAATAAGTATAAAGTAAAACTATTTCAGAAAAAAGGCAAGAGTTCCAATGTATCAGCTGGGTACCTTGCAAGTTTTTCTTTTCCTCTGATTGGATGCAGCCTTTTCAATATTGGACCATGATTTTCTTACAATACTGCTGGGCCTCTCATATAAAGATTCTAGGCTGTCAAATAAGTGAAAAGAAATTGTTAAATATTATTGGCTTCATTTACAGGAATTCAGGATGGCAAAATAATACTTGCCATGTGTGTGCACTGAGAATAATGCTAATAGGACCTGCTTTCTTAACTAGTTTCCACAACCATTTATTACCCATCCAGAGAATAAAAGGCAAAGCTACTCCCCCCCAGATTACTCTAATAGGCAAGACAATTTTGACCATCTTTTCTGTAAATTAAAATGCTCCCTTTAGTAACTTTAGACAAAATCCCATCTTTCAATTTATGCAATTTATATCAGTAGCACATAACTAGGAGATTTTAACTCAAGTTTTTCTTTGGATATTTCAAATTTCCTTCAAAGGGAGCTCATGGTCACAATTCAGCATTATGAAAAGTAAAAAACGCGTGAGTTGTTAATCCTCTAAGTGCCTCATTCACTACCTTTTTTCCTCACTTATCCCTCCACAGCCTTGCACTCCTAGGGTCATGGTATTTAAAAGAAGTTCTGTGTTCGGTAAGTTCAGGGTATACAGCATATGTTGAGGGAAGAGCAGGAATTCTTTCTCTCATTGTATATAAATATTGTATATCATTGGGTACTGCAGGCTTTAAAACAATGATACCCCTTTTTGTTTCTCTTCTTTCCAAGGAAAAAGGACAGTTTCCATCTTTAAAACATGTTGGTACCATAACTGTCACAAGGATCTGAAAATTCAGATTAGTAGGCCTGTACAAAGAGGCTAGTACTCGCTTCAGATTCAAATTCAGCCGATTCTGGAGACAGTGATATGATTCGGTGATTCAAATCACTGTCCTGAATCGATTTGGCTGAATCTGATTTGAAGATTTGGCCACTGCTGAATCAGCTGAATCTCTAAATCATAAACGCCCCAGCCCCCGCCCGCTCTCCTAGCCCTGTCAATGGCAGCCCTGCCCTGCACTCACCAGCTCCTGCCAGGTGGGGGGTCAATCCCCGCTGCCCCCCACTACCCCACGTTGCCTGGGGGGCTCTGCCACATGACCTCAGGGGCCCCAACAGCTGCTGTAGCAGCCAGTGAATGTGGGCTTTTTTTTTTTTAAAGAACTGGGAGCTGGAGCCAGGTGGCGCAGCCATGGGGGGGAGCTGGGAGAATGGGTGGAGGTTGGGGGCTCGAGGCAGAGACCCCCATGAAGCGTGGGGCAGTGGGGGATCACCCTCCTGCCTGGCAGAGGCTGGTGAGTTCAGGGCTTTTTTTAAAAAAAAGCCAGGAACTGGAGGCAGGCATGGGAAGGGGGGCTGGGAGAGTGGGTGGGGGATGGGACCTGATGGAGGCTCCCCATGGTATTCTCCCCCCTCCTCCAGCGGTGGGGCTGGCCACTTACTACTTACTAGCATGGAGTCTGGGTCCAGCTCCCTGTGGCAGCGAGCAGGGACTGCCAAAAATTCCAAATTGATTTAGAGAGCTTCAAATCGATTCTGACCTTTTTATTGGTCTCCTAATTCAGTTCAGATTTGGAGATTCAGCCACTGAATTGGGCCAAATCTCCTCCAAATTGAATCAGCACCCAAAACTTTGCACAGCCCTACAGATTAGCTCTCGCCCTCCTTTCCTCCTTTGTGCTACATAATAACTGCCTTAAGAAGTGGCATTGTTTCTGACAGGGTTTTCATACAGCTCTAGTTTTAATTTCAGCAAATGACTACAAAGAGAAACTGCATTAACTCTCTCTCTATATAAGTATGTATATATAATTGTTCAAGTGCATGGGGCATGCAACATATTAGGCAATTAACTTTTCAGGATGAAAACTGGTATAATTTTGAGAGCGCACACTCTTTCTCTCTGTGGGTCTTTCTCAATAACAGGAGTAACTGAAGTTTTAATATCTACTGTTAGCCTGAGAGTATGTTTTAAGAATAAAATGGGGTGGGGGTTACACATTTTTGCATTATACAACTTGGCATATTTCTGTCAGCAACTTGAAAGCAGATTGACAGAGAGAATTTGCTCACCTCATAATCTTCAGACATGCTTGTATTTTTCTAGCACAGCTCTTTTCGCAATGATCCAATATTGCCTTCAACCTTGCTCAGTTTTCTTCACATGCCATTACTGAGCTACTTGGCTTAGTCTGCTGGTGTCATCATGAGTAGAGAACTAAAAATGAAGGAAAAGATGAAGCAGCACCCCAAGATACCAATCTTACTTCACTTATCCCTACTTTTCTTCTTTGGAGGAGGTGAGCTGGAACCTAACAACTAAAGATTTTTAGTGTATAGTATGTTGAATTCGGCTGTCCTATAGTAATGCTTAGGCAGGCAAAGATCTATTGTAGGACTGAATTAATCCATAAGGATGCAGAAAATAAGCTGTTTGGCTGTAAAGGGATACAATCTTTTTATGTGTCCAACAGATATTGGCCCTATTCCAGGTCCTTTGTGACATACCAGGCAAAAGAATTTAGCCAGCTAACGAGCCTCCTGCTCTGAAGAGGGAAGTCTCAATTATGAAGATGAATTTTGGTGGCCCAGTGTCAGATCCCTTCTTCTGGCCCTTGGCATAGAGGGTGTGCTTTTGGCAAAAGGAGGCATTCTCTGACAAGCCTGACCTCTAAAATGAAAAAAACAACCCCCCCGCCACAAGCACATTATACTCAGCTCTCTCCAAAAAGAAAGAAAACAACAACATATTGAACAAGGAAGAAACATAATGCTGTTGATGTTTCAGATGAAATATAAGTAGTATAAGTTGGCAATAAAAAGAAGCAACTACCTGACTTATTGAATTTTGCAGGAAGATTAATACATTTTATTTATAAAATCTGCTTGTTGAGGCAAAACATTATCACAGGAGCCTGCCCTTTGTGTTAAAAGCACGGGCATAATCTTTGGGGGATCCTAGCCTTTTAGGGCGCATCCACACATGCAGGCATGTGCGCTTTTGCACCTCAAATGGAAGCAGTGCAAATTCGAGCTGGGGCTTCTTGCTTCAGTGCATGTGCTCAGACATGCACTTTGTTGTGGAGCAAATTGTGCCACTTGGGGCAAAATAACCCTGCCTGGCTCCACCCAGATCTTCAGCCAAGGGGGAGCTAGAGCTCGGGGCCAGCACAGGTGTAAAAAAAGGTATAAAAAGATGCCTCCAGAGGTATAAAAAGATGCCCTGTCCTGGTCCCAGCAGTATAAAAAGCCACCCTGGCAAGTAGCTGAGGGCTACTAGCTCTCAGGAGCTTCTGGGGCCCTGCCAATTGGTACCTGGGGAAATTACTCCTTGTGCCAGCTGGACTGCTGAGAGTTCCCTGCACCTTCTACCCACTGCAGCAGTCTGGCAGTGGGGGCTGCTGCCTGGCTGTGACCTGCTGTGCATTTGCCAGACGCAGAGCCAATGGAGGCATCTGCCCCTCTGGGCCAGCTGCCAGTGGACTGTGGTTGCATAGCAGCTGTGTCCCTTTGCCTGGCCATCTGGGCAGCTATCACCCGGAAGATATTCTGGGTGTGGTGGCCTGCTTTGAACTGCTTTGAACCCCCAAATCCATGTTCCTCCACAAGTAAAACAAAAGACCACTATAAAGACGGAGAGCAAGACAGAGACAGCGGTCAGCTGGACAATGTTTTCTTGATATATCTACGGTGTTAAAGCAAGTCTCTTATCATAATAATAAAGTGAACTCTAAATACAGGTTTCATGAATTCATGAATACATGTTTTGCTGCCCTCCCACAAGACAATAGCCCCCACACAAGGCGTCTGGATCCCCAACAGGGGGTTCAACCCCCAAACAAAGGGTACGGGACCCCAACAGGGGATTCAGCTCCATAACAGGGAGTTCAGCCTCCACACAAGTGGTACAGCCCCCAGCAGGGGTCAAATCATCCCCACAGGAGCTACTACCCTCCTTGCAAGGCCCACCTGCCCCATCCCAGCATGACAATTGCTGCTCCACCTGGCCCCATCCCCCACCATTTGCTGCAGCCTCCCCAATGGCTGCCCCACCCAGCCCCACCTCCGCTAATCCAGACCCCCCCAATGGCTGTTCCACCCAGCCTCACCTCCCAACTTGCACCCCCAGGCCCCAAGGCTACCACCACAAACCTGGACACCATTACTTAAAAATTACCAGAAAAAACCTAGAAAAACATGGGGAAAAAAAAGCCTCTGCTTCCCTTAGATATGGGGGTGGAGGGGAGGGAAGGCTCCAGTGCCTCCCAGCAGAGCCTTCTAGGCAGCACATCACAGTGGAGGGGCATCAGGGCCCGGACTGGGGCTGGGGCTGCTGGGGCTGTCACCCTGCCCTGCACTGTGTGGGTGGGGCCCCAGTCAGATAGATGCAGCCAGACTGCAAGTAAGTGCTGGGGTGGGTTGTGGTTTGTTTGTTTTTTAAACTATGGGGTGGGGGGGCAGGGACCAGGTGTATGGGTGTATGTGGGGCAACTGCTGTGGCGGGGTGGGGCAGCTAGGGGGTCAGGGGCTTCAGGGGGGCTGGTGGGGAGAGAGGGGTGGCTGCAGCAGAGGTTGGGTCCTTGGTGGGGGACTGGCAAAGGGAGGGGCCAGCCCTGGCAGGGGTCAGGGGGTGTCGGGGGCTGGCAGGGGGAGGGGCCAGCTGTGGCAGTTGTCAGGGCCTTGGGGGCCTGGCAGGGGTCAGGGGGCTGGGGGAGTGGGTGGGGCCATCAGGGTCCCCCCCCCTGGTCCCCCCCGCCCCCCCCCCCACCCCATAAACACAGGCCCCCCAGCAACCCGGCCCGCGGCGGGGTTGAGCACCCCGACACGGCCAACCAAAGATATTCTCAGGGAGCTAGAGCAAAACCAATGTAGAACCACCAACCATAGAGATGCTCTGGCAGCTAGAGCATCTCCATGGAAGACCCAGCCTCTGGTTGCCTCATGGCATGGTCAGGGACTGTGTCCTGCTCTGCTTTTTTAAACATCAGTTGTTTTAGACCCCTGGATATCCAGGGGTCAAAAATTCCATTTTGCAGAAGAGCAGAGCAAGGCATAGTCCCAGACCATGCCCAGAGCCAGCAGGGAGTCGGTCCTCCAGAAGAGATGCTTTGGTTTTGACCAGAGCATCTCTCTGGTGCTCCTGCTGCCCCTGGAACTGTCCAAGGTAAGTGAAGGAATGGGGGTGAGGGTAGTTCATGGGTGTGGGTGGGTTTGAGGGGTGGCAAGGGGATGTGGAGGGGGTTGGGAGTCCGGGGGGTTGTCCCCGGGGCTGCAGGAGGGTGGGGACCTGGTCCAGACTGGTGTGGCTCACTAGTCCAGCTTTGCACTGGAGTGGGTTTCATGGCTCTGGGAGGCACACACAGGAGCCATGCCTCCAAGAACCATGTGACCTGCTCCAGTGCAAAGCCAGACTCATGAGCCACATGCGGCTGGGCCAGGTCCTGCTGCATGCCACCTCCCTGCAGGTGCAGCAGGGCAGAGGCAGTACTCAGCATGGTGTCCGGGGACTGCATGCCAGGTCCAGTCGGGTCCTGCTGGCCCTGTGCTCATGCTGCCTGGCCAGGCCAGTCCCACATCTCCCGGTCCTGTGTGTCACAGGACTGACCTGGCCAGACAGCACAAGCAGCCCCAGGGCCAGCAGGACCTGGCTTAACCCAGCACGTGATCTCCGTGTGCCAGGCTGGGTCCTGCCACCACAGGACCAGTCCACCTGGGTGGCAGAGGGGCCCCAGGGCTGGCAGAACCCAGCTGGGCCTGGCACATGGTCTCCAAGAGCTGATATCTGGCAGCAACAGGCTCAGAGCACCCCACTCCTGCTGCTTCTGTTATGGGCTCTGAGTGGGGGGGGCTGTGGCCTGCCAGGGGGGATTTAGGACTCTGGGTGGGTGGGTTGTGGTCCTCCAGGGTGCCTGGGACCCTGGGCAGGGGGTTGTGGCCCTCCAGAGTGGAGCTGAGACCATGGGTGGGGGGGACTGGAGCCCTCCAGGGTGCCTGGGACCCTGGACAGGGGGGCTGGGGCCCTGTGGAAGGTAGAGGCTGTGGCCCTCCAGAGGGGAGCTGAGGTCCTGTTGGTAGGCATTCCAAGTGCTGTGGGGGGCGGCTGCACCCTATGGGGGCCAGGGACCCACCCCTCCTGAGCAGCGCCCCCACAAGGTCCCCCAAACCCACAGTCTCCACAGCAATTGCCCACCACACACCCACTCACCTTCTCCCACCCACTTTGTGCAAACACCACATCCCCCATCACACAACCATCATGTGTAAAGAAGACCAAAAGCACACATCAACACATATAGGTATTTAGAATTTATTTGATCATGATGATAGGGACATTGGTGAGCTTTCAAATTGCTTTAACATTGTAAATATACCAATAAAGCATTGCCCAACTGATAGCTGTCTCTCTCTCTCTCTAGGGGGAGGGTGTGTGTGTGTGTGAGAGAGAGAGAGAGAGAGAGAGAACCCCAGGTACCAATTGTCTGGGCCCCAGAAGCTCCTGAGAGCAAGTAGCCCTGAGCTGCTTGCCAGGGCAGGTTTTTGTATGGATGGGGCCAGGACAGGGCAGCTTTTTATACTGCTGGGGACAGCACAGGTGCTGGCCCTGAGTTCTAGCTCCCCCTGGCTACAGATCTGGGAGAATCCAGGCAGGATTATTTTGCCCAAAGTAGTGCAATTTGCTCCACAACAAAGTGCATGTCTAGCACGTGTCCTGAGGCAAAAAGCCCCAGCCCAGATTTGCACCCTTGTATTTAAGCTGCTGCAAGCGCCCATCCTTTCATGTGTGGATGCACTCTTAGAAACCAATGTTAACATATATAACAATTTGTATTACTTATTTATATTACAACATTGTTTAGGAGCCCTAATAGGGAGACATCCATAGCTTTTCCATGGCATTCAAGCACTAGTGGGAAGCACAGCCCTGTCCACCATAGGACTCAAACTCACATAAGACTCCTGACTCAAGTTATCAAGAGCATGAGTAGGGAGCATCCTCAAGGTGACTTCACTGCCTCAGTGGTATGTACAGACTGGGAGCAGGTGGTGTTGTATGCTTCTAAACAATGCTCTCCTGAATGCCACAGAAGTGAATATTTTCTTCTGTCATGCACCTGAGTGTGTCACATACTCTTCACTAGCTCCTTAGATTTTCTTCAATTCTTTTTCTTTGGAAGAAGGTAGAGCAGGGGTAGAGGAAGGGTGCGCCATAGAAACTAATTGATTCAGAGTGGCATGAACTTTCAAAGGCAACAATCTACTTCATCAGAAATATGAATGGACTGGAAGAGAAAAAAAGAATGTATAAAGAAGGGAGAGGATCACACTGTGGAAACTAGGGTTAGACTCTAGAGTGACCTAGACAGACTAGAGAAAAGGTTCAAACAATCAGATGCAGTTCAACAAGAACAAGTGCAAAAATCCTGAACTTGGGACAGAAGAATTATATGCATAAGTAAAGTATAAGGAACGACTGGCTAGGCTGCAGCACTTGAGAAGGACTTGGCAGTTACAGTGGACCATAAGCTGAATATGAGCCAACAGTGTGCTCTTGCTGCAAAGAAAGTCAATGGCATACTGGGGTGTATTAACAGAAGTGTCACTTGCAAATCAAGGGAAGTGATTCTTTCATTCTGTTTGACAGCAGTGAATCCTTACCTGAAGTATTGTGTCAAGTTTTGGGCCCTACGCTTCAAGAAAGATGTAGATGGATTGGGAAGAGTCCAGAGTAGAGTTACAAAAATAATTAGAGGCCTGGGGAAAGGCTAAAAGAGTGAGGGTTATTTATTCTGGTGAAGATAAAACTGGGTGAGGAGTGAGGAAGAAGAGGAGTTTTGATAATGTATTTCAACTACCTGAAGGGTGATTATAGAAAGTATGGACAATATAGACATGTGTCCATAGGGGACATGACTAGGAACAATGGCCTCAAACTGGAGCAGAGGAATTTTAGGTTGGAGACTAGGAGAACTTTCTGATGTTGAGAATGGTCAAGAACTGGAACAGATACCCAGTGAGTTGTGGAATAGCTATCTCTGGAAATGTTCAAGAGCAGATTAGACAGGCTAGGATAATTTAGTCAGGAGTGATCCTGTCTTGAGCAGGGAGATATACTAGGTAGCTTTATGAAGTCCCTTTAAGCCTTACTTTTCTATGACTGATAATGACTTCCAACCCCTTCTGAAAAAGTCACACAATCTCAAGGTAGCCTTGGGGGACAACCCTCCCCCCCACCTCAGATGGTGTCTCTTCAGTAACAAAATACCTAATTGCAATAATCACCAAACCACCAGACCTTGCTACAGACCCAGTTGCCACTTGTACCCTCTCATTAACACAGACTATACCATCATTGGACTGAGTAGCACCAATTATAACATCTGGTGTTCATTCACCTGCTCCTCCACTAAAGTTATATATAGTCCACTTATATATAGTCCATCACTTGCTTACAGTGCCCTTCTTCTAGCTACATTGGCCAGGTATGGCAACATTTATATGAAAGAATGAATGGACACTAATGCTATGTAAGTTCCAGAAACAAACAAAGCCTGTGACAGGACACTAATGCAATTTTGCACTGTACGCTGATCTCAGAGTAGCTGTCCTTAAAAAAAAGGCAGACTTTAAAAAGCAACTTGAATGTGAAACTGCAGAATAAAAATCATCCATAGACTAGATTGCATCTCTCATGTTCTCAACAGGGACTATGGATCATCCCTTTACCTGGACTAGCTATTAACTGTGGTGTCCCTCCAGGTGCTAACTGCCTCGTTCATCTCAATTGATCTAATCAATCTGCTTTAATTAGGGTCCCCTCTCCGCCCTAGGGTATCTTTCCCAAATATATATATATATATATTTCACTCTACCAGTCCATTCATAGTATCTGACAAAGTAAATTACTGCCTATGAATGTTCATGCCTTTGAACCAGGAATCAGTCTCTAAGGTGCTATCATGACCTGTCTTCTGCCTCACTTCAGATTAACACAGCTACCCACTTCAGTTTTCTTTAACAGGAAACCTCCTTCAAATATAATCCATAATGCCTTACTAAACTCAGAGTTCCAGACAATTCTCTGGAGCCAGTCTTCTCTCCGGTGCTGTGTAGGTACACCTAGTAGATAAGAAGGGGATGGAAAGTGGCACATTAAAATATGGACAGTACAATGGGAAGGGAAAGCCATATAAGAAATGGCAATAGCTGTTCAAAGCACCCTGGTCCTATTTGAATTGGCGCTGAGGGGTTGGGAAATGAAGGCAGCAATCTTCATGTACCTAAGAAAATCTGAATTCCTTAATCTGCACACTCAACAATGTAAGGAGAGCAAACTGCAGGTAAAAGGAGAGAAGCCTTTGTCTAGACAAAAGGGATTTTCTAAATTAAGCACCATGCAAAAGAGTAATATTTTTTGATGAATTGATTCAGCATGTTCAGGTCTTAGGGAAGAAAGTATTATTTGTTATAAATGTGAATTTTTGTACGGGGCTAGTTTTCCATCTGGGATACAAACAATAACTGAATAGGATGAAAAGTTTCATTACCAGAAGTTGGAAAGGGACTTCCAAATCTGTAGATGGTAGCACTAAACGTTCAAGAATTATATTGGTTCATAATCATAACTATCCAATACTCTTACTTTTCCACATATACTCAATGTGTATACATAGTTAAGAATTATATTTCCAAGTTGTTTGTAAGAACTAACCTGTAAAATTTCTGAGCCGTAAGCTAATGCAGAAGTGACCCACTGTTTTACTAAAAACCTTTACTCATTAAAAATGTTTATCTCAGTATTAGGAGGGATTATTTTTGTTTTGCACTTAAAGATATTTGAATACAAGATCTCACTAACTTGATAGATTAATCAAATATAGTAGACCATATAATTTTAATTTGATGACTTGGATGGTATAGTTGTAATTTACTGAGTGTACATTTTAATTATCTCAATGAGAACTTTTGTATTTAATTAAAGCCAATAACTGCCTAAAACTGCTTTCAATGTTATTTTGGAAATAAGTATACATTTAAGCCTGAATTTATCGATAACATGCTTGCATACTGAGCTTAAACTATGCACCAATCAGACATTTTTTTAGACTGTCTGACTACATCAGTGTTGTGGTAGTACTTTTTCTTGATTTTAGATCTCATTCTATGTCAAATTTGAGAGTAGGGTCGACCCTAAAGCAACCTCACTGCTTATTATTTCTGGGTCTGGAGCACGTTAGTAGGAATGGGTGAATAAGAATAGGCAGGAGTGTATAGGAAAAGTGTGCTTAGGGATATTCCAACTGGGATGGATCTTCCGTCTCCTTAGGTTTTTATATCACACCTATTATCACAACATGTGAATACCTGTTTTTATTTCAGAAAAAACTTCTTTTTCTAATCCTGCCCTTGATGAAAGGAATAATTTGCTTGTTTTGATTGATTTGTATAACTATATGAAGTTTTAGATTATTAACAAATCCACTGAGGATAACAAGTCATTGATGGTTACCAGTGGGTGCATCTACACAAGATGCTTAACTGCACCGTAGCATAGTCTACTGCACAGTAATCGTGTACCTCTACACATGCACATGCTTACTATGCAGTAAACTTCACTAATCATGAGTTAATTTTCTACCTGCAGATGCAAGCAGCAAACTTATTTCCAATTAGTAACAGTGCAATAGCACCCATATAGATGCCTGGCCAGGAGCAAATCTGCTCCTGGTCAACAATCCACCAGCGGGTGGGAGATTGTTCCCTGCCCCTGGGAGCTGCCTGCTACTGTGGTGGCCTCCACCACTGGAATCTGGTTGGGGACAATGCTCCCCTGCACCGGCGGCAGGAAGTTCTAAACCCCCGGTTCTGAGATCCTGCTACTAGATACTCCACAGGTAGATTGGGGCAGAGGGTTGCCCCTCCCTGAAGCTCTTTCCAAGTTTCCTACTGGGGATCCAGGGCCAGGAGCTCCCTGTTGCTGGAGTAGAGAGACATTGCCCCCACCCCAGCAGCAGACACCCCCCAGGGGAAGGGTGTAATGTCCCATCCCTGGCCAGAAGGCAGCAGTCTCCTGGCCTTGTGCTCCATGCCAGCCCCTGGGCTAGCAACCAAGGGGAGCCTAGAGCTCCCCACTGGCGTCAGCAGGGGCAGATGGCAGGGCCCCAGGAAGTGGGAGCAGTTTGCTGCCATTAGCAGCAAAAATGCTCCCGCTCCCCTGCATGTGTAAATGCCTGCTGGGGAGCATTTACTAGCAACTAGTTTACTCACAATTAAACTGATACCAGATCAAATGCCCACTGGGTATGTCTACACAAGATGCTACATTGCCATAGTGATGAGCTAGTGACATAGTTCATCACTGTGGTGATATAACATTGGCGGCTACAAACCATAACACTGTCACTACTGTGCAGTAGTTCATTGCTACTGCACAGTCGGTTCAGAAATGACCCATGTAAGTTACTGCACAGTCCAGAAATGACCTGTGAGGTACAGTTACTATACAGTCATTTAGTACTTGCTAAGCAACTGCTTGGTCTGCCACATGATTGGATGTGTCCAGTCAGTAGTTTTTTGCTCTTTTCATGGAAGGGAAAATTATATAGGAAGAGATAGAGAATTCACTTTAAAAGCTCCAAGTAATATTACTTTCTGTTGAAATTCTCTTTCAAAGGAAGTTACATCATGGAAGGATTTCTCCCACACAGAAAAAAAAAAAAGACCTTTTAGCTAGAGCATTTTAGTTCTCTGTTATTATCTGACCTTTTTACATATAAATATGTTGGGATTTTTTTGTATTTGAATTGAGTAACTTCCCTTTCAGGTATGACTGGTAGCTTTTGAATGTATTAGTATCCTTGGTGAGTAATTGTGTAATCTGTTTTCTGTAATTTTTTTTCTCCTCACTGGAATTTATCACAAATAATAAATAAAATGATGTGCAGTAATTGGAAAGAGTACACACAATTGAAATTTAGAGCTTTTCCCTCTTTCCAGAAGACAAAACCTTAATCATAATTGTTTTTAATCACCTTATTTCCATAAAGTCCATATTTTCTGGGAGTGCAGGGTAGAAAGCTATAAACTAGTTGTGTGATAGTTTTTTTCATTGGGCAGTCTGTTACTTGAGCGGTTTCACGATACAAAGGAAGTAATGAAGAAAATTCTGCCTACTGTGGGTATCACAGCATGTAAGATACCTGTATGATCACCCACTGTTTGAATAGTCCTGCAAGAGAAAGATTGCTAATAGTATGGAATAATGGTGTCTCATCTGAATTATTTGTGAGAGCCAGAACACAGAGGAAATGGAGCTAAAGGAAGCATTTCATTGCTGTTCAAAAGGCACTATCTACTCTCATATAAGATTTGCATGATGAAAATCTTCCTGTATAGGAATGAAAATGCTTTGGCATTTTTTATAAACATGGAGAGATGGATATTATTGTATAATGTTTCCGTTTGGGATCTGTGTAGTTTTTACAACTATATTACATATTCACAGATGTTAAAGGCAGAAGGAACTGTTATATAGTTTGACCACCTGCTGTAGACTTTCAACAAGTGATTCCTGCATCAAGTCTATTATTTCTGTTTCTAGTTGTGTGTTGCAGTATATCTTTTAAAAATACATCCAACTTGTTTCAGAAGTTTGCAAATCATTAAGAATGCAAAATATCTCTTGGCATATTGTTCCAATAGTTAATTATCCTTGCTATAAACAAATTGAGTCCTATCTATTTCCAGTTTGTATTTGACAAGCGCTATTTTCATCGCTTTTTACCATGTGAATTCTTTGCATCAGTTTCTACCACAGAAGATATTGGTAAATTCCCATGCTGGATCAATCTTTCCTAGTAGATAGGTCTGAAGAGTCGGACCACACTGAATTGACAGCGGAAGAAGTTTTAGAACAAATCGATAAATAAACACTAATAAGTCACTAGGACTAGGTAGCATTCACCTGCGAGTTCTGAAGGAACTCCAAGGTAAGGCAATTGTATGGACTCTATTGTTACAAACAGTCTCTGTGATGGAAGACTGGCTGACAAAATAACACCAATCTTCAAAAAGGGCTTCAGAGGAGATCCTCGGCACTCTAGACCAGTGGTGTGTCTACATATGCAGCAGACTGCACAGAAATTTAATACTTGCTTAGTACTGCCATGGTAATGTAGCGTCTCATGTAGACCTGCCCAGTGAGTCTCACTTCTATTCCTGCCACATTGCTAGAATCTATAATAAAGAATAAAATAGTCACATGAACAAATATTATCTCCTGGGGAAGAGTCAGTATGTTTTTTTTGTAGAGGGAAATGTTGCCTTACCAATCATCTGGAGCTCTTTGAGCACAAGGATAAGGGGGATACAGCTAACATAATATATTTAAAGTTTCAAAAATTTTTATAAGGTCCTTCACCAAAGGTTTTTTTTTTTAAACTGTTTTGTCACAAAATTGGAGGCAATGTTCTTTCATGGACTGAGAGCTGTTGAAAACATAGGAAGCAAAAGGAGCTAAATCACAGGTGGACAAAATACAATCTGTGGGCCAGATCCATCCATCTGAACTGATTCCATCTGTTCTGTGGTGAGTCTCTTCCTCTAACTGGCATGAGTTCCCTGCCTTGCGGTTCCCTGTGGAATCAATGCCCAACAAAGGGATACGGAGGAGTGAATCACAGCTCTGCCCCAACCCCACACAGTACCACTCTGCAATTCCAGCTTCAGCCCCATCCATCCATCCATCCAACTCACAGACACTACTCCCTGCCTACCCGCAGCCTCATCCCATCTGTCCTGATGAGTATGCTCTGCCCTGAAGACCCTGCCTACTCATCCCCCTGCTCTGTCCAGTGCCCCCAGAAGTGGGTGCAGGAAAGACAGGCCTGAGGATAGGTGGAATAAATTTGCATCTCCCCACCCTCCTGCCACACCAAAGCAGATCATCACTCCCCTGCACCCTCTGGCCCTGAAGAATTCACCAAAACTCCTTAAATGGCTCTCCAGCCAAAAGAATTGCTCACCCATGGACTAAGCTGAGTGACAGAGACCATGAGCTGATGACCTTCACCATCCACCAAAAAGTGGTCAGGTCAATCAGCGGTACAGAGGTCCTTGACTTCAGGAAGGCTGACTTTGACAAGCTCAGGAGACTTGTCAATGAGGCCCTGAGAGACCATGGCCCCAAAGGGAGGGGAGTTCAGGAAGAGTGGTTGCTCCTCAAGGGAGTGATCCTAGATGCACAAGCTAAGGCTATTCTGTCTCAGAGGAAAGGCAACAGGAAGGCATAGCAGCCTCCTTGGCTCTCCAGGGAACTGGTGGTCCTCCTGCATCTAAAAAGACAGACCTAAATAAGATGGAGGATGGGATCCACCTCCAAGGAGGAATACTCTGCATTGGTCTGGACCTGCAAGGAACAAACCAGGAAAGCCAAGGCTGCCATGGAACTCCAACTGGTCACAAGTATCAAGGACAATAAAAAGTCCTTTTTTAGATATGTGGGGAGCCAGAGGAAAAGCAAGGGCAACATTGGACCCCTGCTAAACCAAAAGGGAGAACTGATGACCAACACCCAGGAAAAAGCCAAGGTGCTAAATGGGTACTTTAAATCAGTCTTTCATAAGTCCCATGGGATTCCCCTCCCATTATGGGATAGGGACACCTAAGCAAGAGTGGTTCCTTGCCCTCCATCAATGCTGACCTTGTGACAGAACAGCTTGAGAGGCTGGACACCTTCAAGTCAGTCAGCCCTGATAATTTACACCCCAGAGTACTCAAGGAGATGGCTAGCATCATAGCTCAGCCCCTGGCATGGATCTTCCAGAGCTCCTGGCACTTTGGTGAAGTGCCCAATGATTGGAAGAAGGCCAATGTGGTGCCAATCATCAAGAAAGGAAGGAAAATAGATCTGGCAAACTACAATCCCACCAGCCTGACCTCTATCCAGGGGAAGGTCTTCCAAAAAATCATCAAGGAAGCCATCTTTAACAGACTGGCTGATGGCAACACCCTGAGGGACAGCCAGGATGGGTTTGCTGCGGGTAGGTCATGCTTGATCAATATCATTTCCTTTTATGACTAGGGGACTTATCACCTGGAGAAGGGGGAGGAGATTGATTTCATATATGTCAACTTTAAAAAAGCCTTTGATCTGGTATCCCATTTTTTGGCAAATATGACCAACTGTGGCTTTGGTCCACCATGTTCTGCTGGCTGGGGAATTGGCTCTGTGATCAGATCCAAAGGGTAGTGGTTGATAGAAGTCAATCGACATGGTGCCCTGCGACCAGTGGGGTCCCTCAAAGCTCTGTCCTTGGACCTATTTTGTTCAACCTCTTTATTAATGATGTGGATTTTAGAGTCAGAAGTGGATTGGCCAAGTTTGCCAATGATACCAAACTTTGGGGTAAAACATCCACACCTGAGGACCGGGGGTGGGGGGGATTGATTATCTCACTGGGATCCTATGATCTCTGCTGACTTCCTGCCCCTGGGACAGGGGTCTGGACTCGATCTTCTGAGGTCCCTTCCAGCCCTAATGTCTATGAAATCTATGAAGTTCAACGTAAGTCCCCTCAGGAAATGTAACCTCAACTATGTATACACAATATTGGGTACTGAATTAACTGTTACAGTTCAGGAAGATCCCTTGGAGTCTTTGTAGATAGTTCTGTAAAAATGTTAGCTCAATGTGCAGTGGAATCCAAAAGAACCACAAACCACATTGTTACTAAAAGGGAATTAAAAACAAAATGGAGAAGCTGATCATACTATTAAACAAAACTATTGTGTGCCTACATCTTGAATACTGCGTACCGTTCTTGTCCCCACCTCCCAAAAAGGATGTAGTAGAATTGGAAAAGGTACAGAGCAACATTGGGAAAGACAGAGAAAATGGTACAGAGCAACCATTACAGTCAGGATATGGAGCAGTTGCCATACCAGGAGAGAATCAAAATGCTAGAACTCTTCAGTTTAGAAAGATGAACACCTGCTGGGAATATGATAGAAGTCTATAAAACCATGAAGGACATAAAGTGAACAGGGAATTGTTATTCACCAAGACCCAGAATATTAGAACTAGGTATCACTTACTGAAATTAATAGGAGGCAGGTTTAAAACCAAAAAGGAAAAATATATTTTTTTGCACAATGCATAATTAACTTGTGGAATTATTTGCCACAGCAGACAGAGACAGGTTTAAAGAGGGATTGGACAAATTGATTGATGAAAAGTCTAATAATAGCTGTTGAACAGAATGGTTAGCAATATTTTCTATAGCATTTCTAAACCAACAGTGGTAGATGCCAGGGAAAGTAATGAATAGGGGATAGGTCACTCTAGATATATCTGGTTCAATGTTTCTCTTCTTAAGGCATACACTCCTAACACTGAAGGTGATAGGGTACTGGGCTAGACTGACCATTGGTCTGACCCACTGTGGCACTTTTTATGGTCTTATGCATCTTAAAGTACCAGGTGCAGCTTATTAATGCTGCGATGCTGGGGTGGATGGAGCATCCCACAGGAGCACGGAGGAGCCCCCCACATGCTTGGCAGTGAACCTGGAAGTGGACCGGAAGTACTTCTGGTCAGGACCAATGCATTGGGGGTGCACAGGGGTACATGTGCACTCCGTGAGAGCACTGGTGCAGCCCCTGCCAGGTTCCACTTCCAGTTAAGCTGTCAGGCAGGGGGGTAGGTGGGAGCACTAGTACCTCCCCTGCAAGCACCAGCCAGGGAGCAGGGCGACCAGCAAAAGTGGTTGCGCTGCTTCTGGAAGTGGCCATGGGGCTTCCGGAAGCAGGGTGGCCAATTTTATGGTGAGTAAGGTCGGCCACGGGGGACTGCTCCTGATCAGTGGGATTGGCCACCTTGACTCAAGAGGCACATGTGCCCCTGCCTGACTCAAGAGGCACCAAGTACCCATGCTTCTGGTCCCTTCTGGGTCCATCACTCTAGACCAGAAGGGTCCAGAAGCCCCCCTGCCTGGGGGGCCTCCCATCCCCCCAGCTCAGCTATCAGGTGTGGGAGTTGCTGAGCCGGGGGGTGTGGGAAGACCCCTGTGTGCTTCCCAACAGTCCCAGAAGTGGACTATAAGTGCTTTGGCCACCGAATCGGGCTGAATCTCTGCCAAATCAAATCAGGGACTGAAGATTTGCACAGCCCTAATGTAAAGCATACTGAAAAAACTTTTTACTGTTATCTTTGATAAAAATAAATAGATTAAATAAATAGATTAAATGCCTAAGGATTTCTCAAAGAAGGGCATTTATTCCTGTGCTACTTCTTTGAGTGCTGTCCAGTTTTTCAATATTTTTTGAAGTGTGGATACCTTAACTGGACATTTTATTGAAGTACTATTTTCACCAGCTCTGTATAGAGAAATAATACAACTCCCTTAGTATTGAGGACCATGTTAGTCCTTTGGGCATAGCATCGCACTAGATCACATTCATTTGATTATCCACTACTAATCTCCTTATTTTTCAAGGTGGCTGAATTTTTGGAAATATTTATATGATCTTTAGGAGATGAAGAATCCTCTCAGGTAGTATTAGGAAGACCTGGACAACTTCATGCTATCCTGTCACCACAGGGCAGTTGGTTTAGGAGACACCATTGCTTTGTTTTCCTTCCAACCACAAAGAACCCAAGCCCAAGAAACCCAGATGAATCCAGGGGCACTTGTTAGCTCCACAGAGAGTATGAGCAGCTTCACATTAAAGCTCATTCATGCATACTAAGTGTCCTCTGAGCATCTCAAAGTTTTGCTACTTCAGGCAAGAGTTAATTCTAGACTGTGCTACCTAGCTCATGTTCAGGTAACTTTGGTCTGCTCCGCGGCAATAAAATAAGCAATTTGCAGTCTTCCAGCCTCCCAGGATGCACTATTCCTATCCGCCCCAGGTGACACCTGCCCGCAGGCACCCGGCTCAGGTGGGTCCCTTGGGGCACCACAGCTGTGGAGGGAAGCACTGGGCCTCTGCACAGCTCAGGCAGGCAGGTGGGCGAGGGGGGGTGAAATCAAGAATGCCACTTTTCTTGGTTGAAGCCAAATTTCCTGGGCTGCAGCCAGGCTGCCTGCAGGGCTTCCTGCAGAGCCATGGAGCTGCACGCAGCCTGCTGCTTCACTGTAGACCAGGCTACCCAGAGAGGCTGTGGAATATCCATCCAAATCATGGCACCAAGTCATTTAAGGTGCATTATGCCCCCCAATGTCCTGCAGGGGCTGGAATTAATGTGCAACACACCACTGAGGCATGCAAACACTGATACCACTAAAGCGATGAAAAAGCATTTAGCCCACTTTAAAGTGTTGTGCACACAAGCGCCTTGTTTCGTCTACATAAGGCCCTAGCTCCTAGCCCCTGCTTGCCAGCCCTCTAGTGGCAAGTCAGAGCTGTGCAGGCAAGAAATGGTATTAACCCTTAATGTGTGACTGGTCATAAAATGTTCTGATTTTAACATCACTTAAAAGTCTAGAGATTTAGTATGGTATAAGTGTCACGTGTAACTTTGCTCTAGTGCAATGAATCACACAATCAGAGAGGGTTGAAAGGACCTCAGGAGATCATTGAGTCCAACCCCCTGCTAGCCCCAACTACATCATCTCAGGCAAGGCTTTGTCTAGCTAGGTCCTAAAAACCTGTGAGGATGGATATTCCACAACCTCTCTGGGTAGCCTTGTCTAGTGCTTTATAACCCTCTTGATGAGATACTTTTTGTAATGTCTAACCTAAAATTCTCTTGCTGCAACCTGAGAACATTGCTCCTTTATCTGTCATCTACCACCAATGAGATTAGTCTAACTCTATCCTCTTTGGAACTACCCTTCAGGTAGTTGAGATCTGTACTTAAATCCCCCTCCCTCATCCTCTCCTCTCCAGACTTAATAAGTCCAATTCCCTCACCTCTCCTTAAAAATCATGTTCCCCAACTCCCTACCCATTTTCATTGTCCTTCACTGGACTCTCTCCAATTTGTCCATATCCTTTCTGTAGTGGGGAACCCAAAAGTGGGCACAGTACTCTAGATGTAGCCTCTCCATTGCCAAATAGAGGGGAATGATTACTTCCCTCAATCTGTTGGCAGTGTTCTTACTAGTGCAGCCCAGTATGCTGTTAGCTTTCTTGGCAATAAGGGCAGACTATTGGGTTATATTCTCCTTACTGTCCATTGTAAGCCCCCTTTTCTTCAGAGCTGCTTTTTAGCCAGTCAGTCCCCAGTCTGTACTCATGCATAGGATTGTTCTGTTCCAAGTGCAGGACTTTTCTTGGTCACAGAGACTCCAATAGCAGAAGAGTGGAGGGGAAGAAAGCGCTCTCCACAGTCTATCTGCTCTGCATCCACCAAAGTAAATCAAAACCCAAAAAACCTGAGCTATGTGTTTTGCTCCTATCAGATTGCAGAAGACACTAGAATAGTTCCCCAAATGTTAGCTCACAAAATGACCTTTCTAAAATCATCAAGTACAACTCACATTTTCCCTTTCTCTGCTGCTTCCTCATGACTTGTAAAACTTGAACAGTGACATGGGAATAGGAATAGTTTAACAGGGGGCATGTTTACATGAGATGCTATGTTGCCATAGCAATGAGTTACGGTGATGTAGCTGTTGCTATGGCAACATAATATCAGTGGGCACAAATCATGATGCTGATGCTACTACACAATAGCAATGAGCAATAGCAATGTGCAGTAGGGTCAGAAATGACCCATGTGGTGCTGGGACTGAGCAATACTGGCAGTTACTGTGCAGTCTTCAGTACTTGCTGACATGTAGACATGCAGGATAGACTCCTAATTATGGTAAATCAGGAATAGATAGTTGTTAGGCCTCTTCAAATGCTCTCAAGGTCAGGTGGTGGATTTCAAGGGTATAGGTATAGACTTACAGTCCAGCCTCGCCTAAGGTATACTAGTCAAGGACACACTAGACAAGATTAATGATTGAACAACAAGACTATATTTATGAAAACATGTAATAAACAACAGAAACTAGCAGTGATTGGTAGTCTACTTAAATATACATACAGAATAGGATTGTACAGTCCATTGAGAGGCACGTGCTTCTCCCATACACTTGCCACTAGATGGCACCTTGTTACAATTACCATTCATGACAGATGGCTGCTGTCACAATCCCTCATGCCCAACAGTTAAGGCTCTTACTCCTTTCCCTGTCAAGAGAAGGCCTATATATTACCAAATATCTGTAGGGATGAGAGACTTGAGGGAGTCTTCAGGCTTAGATCAGATAGAGCCAGAGGTAGCAGCTCTTCTCTCAGGATATGATTTCCATGGCACGGGGACACTCTCTCTCTCTTTCTTGCTCTCAATGCCCAGGCTGCTGACAACTTATACTACACAACTTGCTCGTGCACCACAACACAAACTCATACAGACTACACCAATGACCACAACCATACACCACACAAACACACATATACTCACCCCCCCCCCAAAGATCACCATACTGTTTTTTACCTAGACCACTAGATCATATCATACCACCAGCCAGTTATCTAGTCCACTAATTGCTATATGGAACTATCTGTCCATTATTTGTCAATCACACTCAGACCAATCCAGATTTCAGGTACCTCAGGTAAGACCTGATATTACTAGTGTGCCGTCCTTTACTACTATCCATACTAAAGGACAGCAGAGTAGCAACTGTACAGTTAGGTGTTTGTGTTGGCACACCCAGTATATGACACAAAGCAAGGAAGAAAGAAAGAAAAAAATCGGTGTTCTCATCAGGACAGGTTATGAATTATGAGTTTTAAAACCAGTGGTACAAACCAGGTCTATAAGCTACATATAAATATTAGGCCTGTGCAAAGCAGCAAATATTCAGTTTGTATTCAGATTTGGCTGATTCAGAAGGAAGGTGATTTGATTTGGTGATTTGAGTCACTGCCCTGATTTGATTCGCCAAATTGGATTCAGTGATTCAACAATGATTCGGAGATTCAGCCATAGGCTATAATGGGGAATCACTAAAATACCTATAACTTTCTCACTTTTTCAGAGATTTGGATGAAACCATCATGATTGGCAGCCCATTCAGATGGCATGAAGCCTGCCAAGTTTTGAGGAGATAGGTGCAGGGGTTTCTGTGAAAGTGCCCCTCAAACTGTTGAAAGCAAAACTCATATTACTTGTGTGTGTTAAGGGGTGTAGGTTGTAGCTATGTTGGTCTAAGGACATAGGCAGACAAGGTTCTTTGGGTCAACCTGCTATCTTTTATTAGACCACTTGAATAGTTGGAGAAATATATCTTAGCAAGTTTTGGGGGTTAAAAACCCTTCATCAGGCTGAGGAAGCATCTACAGTTGGTATATGTGCTCTTCCTCAATGGAACTAATAGTAAAGAAACCAGAGGCAGGTATGCATGCAAGAAAGCCAGTCAATGAAAAGGTAAATTAAGTCATCAAAGGGTAAGAGACAGGATGCAGGGTGGGAGGTGGAATGTAGCAGGTAAAAGTGGAGAGGTACCTGGGGAGTCAGATGTCAGGCAAGTTATAGTGTGTCCTAAATCCAATGTCTATATTGAATCCAAGAGTTTTTGTATCTCAGAGGTTGATGAAGCAAAGGTCTCAGGCTCATGTGTGAAAAATGTTTTGTAAATTCAAATAAGCACCAAATCTTGATAACCCCATCACCAGAAGCAAACTTCCTGTAGCCCAAAACACACCAAATGGATCCAGACTGTGCCATGACAAGGAATGCAAAAGCTGCTAACATATCTCCAGTACCCCCACAATTGCTACACCCCCACAACAGAACCATCACCATTTCTGGATCTTATAGCTGCACCTCCAGAAACATTATATATCTCATTCAGTGCACCAAATGCCCTGACAGAAAACATGTAGGACAGACCAAACAACAATTGTCCACTAGAATTAATGCATGCCAGAAATCTATGAAGGACAAGAACAACCAATTATCACTGGGGGCACGTTTCTCAAAAGAAAACCACTCTCTCTCCAATCTCTCAGTCCTGATCCTCAAAGGGAATTTACTATAGGCCAAGGGGGTCACAATGCAGTGGCTCCATATCCTCAGCAAAATAGGTAGCAACTTAGGCCTCCACACTACCTGTCGGATGATGGAGTCCGGTGCCTCTGGACCCCCAATATTGCAGCCATGCCCTTATTCCACATTGGCAGTGGCTGTGGTGGAGGAGACTGGCTGGTGCTTTAAGTGCTGGCACAGGAAAGTGGATCCCCCTCTTCCACATCCCTCTGCCTCTGCCCTTCTCCCTTTTGCCTCCCTGACTCTGTTCACCAGCACCTCCATCCAGTGATCGAGTGTTTTACCACTGCAGATGCTCTCCTTCACCCTCAGGTTACACATGCCTGTCAGCATATAGACTGTACTGAACTGCAATGGATCAAGCCATTTTTTTATGCCATCCTTCAGACACTTCACCAGTGCCTGCGCCTCTGGTGACAGCTGGCTTGCCCCAGCCAGGCACATGGATCCCCTGGAACTTCTCCAACTTCTTAAGCTCCTTCACTGTGGGGATCCCCTGGCTAAGGAGGGCAACACCAGCACTAAGTTTCTTGGTGGCCTTGAGGAATGGCTTTAGGACCACCAAGATCTGGGAGATGGTATCCCACTCCACTCTGTTAAGGGGGCCACTAATCCCAGTCTCCCCAACCAAGGCCATTTCATGGGTGGCTTTCTGTTGCTTGTCCAGCTTTTCAAAATCTAGTATGCGGAGTTCCATGGACTCTTCACATCCTGCATGATTTTGTGCTGTGGGATGCTCAGCTTTGCCCGTTTGTCCTGTAGCATCTTGCCCCCACTTGATGCTGTGGTGAAAGTAGTCTGCCACCTTCCTGCATTTTTTAATTGAGCTGACTGGTAGTGGTAGTGATGGCACCATCACCAGGAGCCCTGTCCCCCTCCAAGGCATCCTGGATGATGAGGTGGAACTTGTGTGACAAACAGAAGAGGTCAACAAAGTTGGCATCATGCACTGCCTTTACCATATTGGCCCTGTTGTCGGTGACTATGAACCCGTTGTTGAGCTCACCCTGCCCAATGAGCCATCCCTGAACCATGCAATTCATGGCCACCATGATCTCCCTTGCCATATGAGTCTCTCATCCATCACCTCTGCTTGAAGGGGAGCCCACCGACACCCTGACTGATCATACCAGTATCCTGCAAGGGAAAGGTAGGCATGCTCTCCACCTTGGCTGCTCCAGATGAGTGAAGTGAAGTGCAAAGCTACCTGTAGCCCTGCCTTGTGCAGCTCCTCCCTCAAGTACTCCCTGCATGTCTCGTACAGGGAAGGCACCACTGTCTTGCTAAAGGTGGTGCATGTGGGCACTTGGTAGGATGGGGCCACAAGCACCAAGAGCCACCTGAACCCTGGACACTCAACAAAGGAGAAGGGCTGGCCATCCAGACCAAGCATCTCCCCAGTGCTCTGGGAACCTCACTCCCCTTGGGAACATGCCCCACTTTGTCTCTTCTTTTCCTCTGTTACCAGATTTGCCAGTTACTTTAGGGTGTGCTCATTTATTAGGGATACGTTTCTAGGGTCTTGGTAAGTCTGTCAATTTGCTGCTTGTGTTACTTGTATTTCTACACGGAGCTATGTATCTCCCTTCTGCAAGTCCTCACCCCCAGTGGAGCTATCTTGCAGGACTCAGTTTCAATGGGGCTGGGTTCCTCCAGTCATCAAATTAGTCCTATGCACAAACACACGCAAATTAATGTGACATGCCTGACCTGGCCGGGCTGATCAGCATGGAACGACTGACATCCTCATATGCCAAGAATCAGTTCATCAGAGCAACAATAAACTGCAGTCAGACACAAGCACACAGGTAAGCAGAATCCCTCTGAATCTGGCTGGGTGTCCAGCTGACACCCTCATGGGCCAGCATTAGTTCATAAGGGCACATCTAAGTCAAACTGATCAGCCTGTACAATCAGCTTGTACAAGCTGATCTCCTTATTTGTTTCAAACTCAGCCCATCCCAATCGTTGGCCTCTTGATGAGTAGACCCCACAATATTTTGGAGCTTCACAGGGATCTTTAGCTTATGCAAAAGAAGCATTGCTGCGGAGCATGTGAGGAAGAAGTAGAGAAAGAAAAATGTACCCAGTTACTACCAGTTTGACTATAAAAATTATTTATTGCTAAGTATAAGAGATATATATAATGATACTAATAGTAACAGACATGCAAAGGAAAAACAAACACAAACAATGACAATACTAGCCTCGTTTCACTAAGTATTTGGGGAAACTTAGCTCAAGCTTAACTAATACAGTTCAGGTTCAGAAATTTATGCCTAGAGAGAAAAGAGAGAGAGAGAGTGCTGAGAATGCACCAGTCCAAGGCACTTGGGTCTCAAAGCTGACGGGTAAAGTTCCTAGCACAATCCACAATCCTTGAAGGGAGATGATATGTTCTTCCAGCATCCTGAGAACAACAGCAGGTGGTGTCAGCACACACACTACTGCTTGTTTTACAGATTTTTATACCCTCAGTTCAGCTTCTTCAAAGCATTCTCAACAGTGTAAATCATTGTCTTTTCTATTGACAAGGGGTTATCTGGTTTGGAACAGCTCAAGAAACTGAATGATAATCAGGAAACACATAAGGTTAGGGAGTAACCAGATACTAGGGAGTCAGCTTGAAATTCCTATGGATAGCAGATATACTGATCTCATGGTTTCTTCAGAAACAAAAGATAGCTTGCAGCATCAGGATTTTGGATTTTTACTTGTGAACAAGCCTCAGCTTAATATGACTTTTCCAGATCTTACTATAGTCTTTTAACAGACTTAAGGCAATTATTGGAGTGTTTATAACCTTTGGGCAGGAGGACTTCTACCAGTTGTCCCGGGAAAAGTATGACAACACCTGTAATCAGGGCTCCAATGGGCTGGACACTGTGATAAACCCTTTACCATTGTTCAAATGTTGCCCATACCCGCTTTGACTCGGTCTCTTGACTCACTATTCCCTAACCCAGCAACCAAGTTTTAGTCAATCAAGTTTAAATAGGCCTCCCACAGTGGGACTGGGGAATGTACGGCCCGAGATGCCTCTTAAACTTAAAGGTGTGTGTGTGTGTGTGTCGGGGCAGGGAGATGGGAGGGAAAGTCCTTTGTAAATACAGCTTAGAACTGGTCTGATAAATGCTGATCTGGGTGTGTGTAAATGTGGGTTGATTAGCATTTGGAGCATAGATTCCCCATCATGCAGTGCTCCCCTGCTTCTCTGATCCCAGAATTCACTGGAATCTCTGCTTCAGGCTTTCTGTTTTCCATCTCTCATGTAAATGAATGGTCATCTGGTTCCATCTCAGATGCAAATGAGACCTAGGGCAGTTGGTTCACTCTTGTCACCCTTATCTGGAGGGTCTTAGGTATGTCTCTCACTGCATCTTAATCAGTTTCATTTAGGTAGAGGAGGGGAGGGAGAGGGAATTCTTTGCAAGTCAGACAGACTGCATCCTGTGCTAGGGTTCCCCACGAACACAGAGCTGAGACGTAACACCACCATGGTCCAGGGTGGCCTGCCTCTGCTTCTGGGGACAGGGACTTTGGAGTGAGAGGGAGACTTTTTTTGGGCAGGCTTCCACTCATGCCAGGCTGAGGAGGAACAAGATCAAGGGGTGCTGCCTCCTAAGAAGCAACAGCATTGCCACGGTGGTGAAGTGGTTCACCTCCTTGTCTCAGCTGATCTGCTTTCAGCAGTGATGCCAGTCAGCAGTAGCATACCTGGGATCATCTGCCACCTCAAAATGATCCCACACTACACCACCCACCTGCTTCTGGTTTGAGGGTGGGGATCCTGCATTATCCCCCTCCTCACCAGGCAGAGGCACAACAACAGGAGGAGCTGAGCCACCTTCCACTACAACCTCCTCCAAAGTACCTTCCAGAAGAGACCTGCCTCTAGGGGACTTTGAGGAGTGTGGAGCACAAACTCAGGTTCCCCCTCATTCCCCAGAATTTCCTTCACTATGACACTCTATGGGGCTTTTGGGGGGGGGAAGGGGGTGACTTGCAGCTCTCCCATTTCCCCCTCTCCTTCTGCTGCCAGAAGACCTGGCACCTGCCTTTCTAGCATGCTTCATAATGCTTGGTGTGCTGTAAAATGTGTATGTCTCTGTAATATATGTTGTGTTTTCCTGCAGTGCACAGTGATGACACATTCTCAGGAAAAACACAGAAGAAGAGAGACTAGCTAGCTACCAAGGGACTAGATAGCAAGCCAGAGCCTTTCAGATACTGCTAGTCCAAGAGAAACAGCTCACAAAAGGCACAGATCACTTCACACACAGCCTTATATGTCCCTCCCCCAAAGCACTATGACTGGAAGAGAACTCAGGGAAAAATCACAGTCACTGGCCAGCTACAGATGTCAAGATCAGAACTGTCTTTCCCACCTTCTTCCCCACCTTCTTCTCTCTCCCTCTTCTCAGTTTCTGTTTCCTATCAGCCTGCCTTCTGAATCTCCAAATCTTTCCAAATCTTTTCTGAACTGATTTGGAGGCTTCCAAATCAATTTGGACCTTTTATTGGTCTCCCCATTTGACTCAATTCTGTTGCACTGTGGAGTCAGGCCAACTCTCAGGATCTCAATATTGTGCTGTTAGACAGGAGGGCATGGTGTACAATTGCACATGCTCAAAAATCAATTAGGCACATACACACACACTAGGTGCATGCACCCCCACCAGGTGTACACGTGCCCGCCCTCCCTCGGCTCAGAGGGGGAGGGGCACGGCCGGCCGTGCCGCGGGTTCCGGCGGCTCCGCAGCGCGCGCCCACCCCCTGCTCCCGGGACCGTGCAGCCTCTTCCACTCCCCGTGGCTGGCTGCACCAGGTGTACACACACATACACTACCAATTCAGGCACATCCACATCCAAAATTACCAGCCTAGACAAATGCACACCTATCACTAATTCAGGCATCTACATACAATATACAGACCAAAATAAATTAGATCAGAATCAATTACCAATACCTGCACACCCAGTACACATACACGGATCACTAATTCATATATCAAGCACACAGTGACATACACGTATATCAGTGCACATACATACCACTCACATATACATACACACAGGTGAGTTCCTAACTTGGGTGTTGTGGTGTGTATGTATGTGCTTGGTGTACTTGGATACCTGGGGGAAGGTTAAGAGTGAAAGTATAGGGGGTGGAAATCACCAGGACTGGGATTAGAACTGGCAGATGGGAAGGAAGTTGGGATAACTTAAGGTTAATTGGTGTTAATTGAAAGCAAAAAGTGAGAAGAGCAAAGGAGAAATGCCAGGGAGAAGCCTGGAGGCTGGAGAACACAGAGAGAGAGGGTGAAAGAAAAGGCAGAGAGAGATAGGGGTTGGGAAGAAGTGGCAAGAGGCAAAAAAGTGGTTGGGGGTGGGGCTGACAGCCTGCAGAAAAGGGACACAGAGGAGGCAAAAAGTAGTGGGAGCAAGGCTAAGAGCCTAGGGAGAGAGAGAGAGATAGAGACTGGAATGTAAGATAGGGAAGGGACCGGGGCTCAGTAAAACATAATCCAACTCGAGGTTACAAATGATAGTGGTTTTATTGAAAAGGGGAGATGGTGACACAATATTTTATTGGTTCCTTTGTGCACACACACACAGACACACACAGAGACAATGGCAGCAGGTGTTAAAGAGTCTTGGTGCAAGGGCTGAAGTCTAGGAGCAGAGAGATAAAGTCCAAATTGGAGGAGGAAATATGCAGGTGATATCTACCTGTCCCAGGCTGAATGTGGGTCCTCGACGGCCAGTCTCCTTCAGCGTTGTGTTGTCCAGAGGGGGGTCGCCAGCAGGGCCTCTGGGGCAGATAGGTGATGTGACATGGAGCTGGTCTGGTTCAGATGGAAATGGTGTTCCTAAGAAGTCAGTCTTCACTACCCCTTTTTATGGGGTAGACCATCTATGATCTCCTATGGGAGGGCCTGTCCAGGCAATGTCAGTCTTGTTCCAGAGGGTTCCAAATATTCTTACTGAGCATGTGCAGCCTTGGCACAATAGTGGGTTGCCTCATCTTTTGTTTCTTGAATGCTGAGGTTGGCTCCAATGGTTGAGTCCCTGGTCCAGATATTGGTGTTGATGGTTCAGTCATTCAGAAGGAAATATTTTTAGACCTACTGCCGTTGTCTCTCAAGCACCTGCACTCATCCCGATTCATTCAGGAACCAAGTTACATAGGAGGGATAGTGTGAGTCATAGGTTACACAACCGCTCATGGGGATAAGATGGAAATTTGACACGACTTACGTTAACTTACATATATAGGCCTAAAACAGTAATTGCACAATATAAAAGCAATAAAAAAATCAATACAAACATTATAATTATCAATTATAAAACAGTGGATGTCTATATCAAAATAGCAGGGAACTAATTTGCAGAGGGGAGAGAAATAATACTTACTATCTAAAATAAAATGTTAAAGCTTATCCTACATCTGAGGTTACTTATACTTATCTATAGGGAATAGAGAGGGAGAAACAAAGTCAGAAATGGTTGGGGAAGGGGAGGGAATGCATTTTAAAAGAAAAAAGGAAAACTGGGGGTTTTGTTACAATTTGGATTTAGAGATTGAGCCACCGAATTGGGCCAAATCTCCAAATCGAACCAGCTACCACAGCTTCATAAAGCCCTAATAAATATGCCTCCTAATGCACATAATAATTGAAAAAATGAGCATTTTGTAAAAATAAAGACCAAAAGTGGGTCATCTATTCAAAAAAGTTTCTAAAGCCAAAAAAAAGAAAGTTTAAAAAAGCATAAGCAACATCATTGCTTCATGATGAGAGGAGAAAATGTTTGTAATTAAATTGCCAAAGACTGACAAAACTCAAAGGGATTGCTTAGCATCTCTGACAATGAACATCCAGAATTCAGAAAAATGTGATCTTATTAAATTACCTATAACAAGTTCATTTGATTAGCTACAAAGTGAAATAGTAATAATAAAATATGAAATAGACTTATGTAGAAGAATTAATGTCCCAAATTAATTACTTTTTTTCTGGAAAACAAAGTAGTAAACCTCAACACAAATAGAAAATTTAAGTAAAACATAGAATAAAGAAATGAAATCCATGCAAAGAAAAAACCCACAAATCCTAAATAAATGATTATCCCCTTCAATCCAAAGTGAATTAAGTGAATGTCAGCTACAAATATTGAGTACAGTATGTAAATACAAGTGCTGGACTTATCAACACTATTCTTGGTCATGGTTTCCTAAGTTAAATAGCTGAACTAGGTTCCCTGGCTCTCTTCGAGGCAGCAAAATAGGTGGATGGATTATTGTGAGCACCTGTGGCTTGCATTAATTTCAGTGGAAGCTACATGAGCTCTGTACTGTTGGAAAAGGAGGTCACGTGCTTTAGGTGCTTATTGTTAGTGAACAAAATTTGAATGTTTTGGCTGATCTTTTGTCTTTTCTGGAGAATTCAGCTTTCTAAAATGCCAAATAAAAAAATAAAACTGAAACATTATAAAACATTGCTCACTCAAAAACCAATTGAGCAAAAACATTGTTACAAAGTTGTGGAAAATTGCTGGTATGATATGATTTTTATATTTCAGTAGTTGGGAAGGAATGCTCTTTCTCATATTACGACTCAGCAGCACTTGAGCCATAAGAAAATGCAGACATGATTATGATTATGAATAAGTGCACATTTTACATTGAAGCATGCAATCTTTATGCTTTGATAGAAATTTGCCTTATATCATGTCCTCGTTGATGGTAACTTCGTTATAGCCTCAATCAGTTCATTGCTTAGCTCTTACCTTACAAATGTAGTGCAGTTCAGTGATTTGCAGGACTCAGCAAGTAATTCACACAAATAATTGCTTCTCCTTTTTTCTATTTGCAAATTGTCTGCAAATAGACTACAACAGTATCATATATGTTCATTATTCCAAATTACTCATGGTAGTTTTCAACCATTCTTCAGACCATTCACATTACAAATATTACAATTAAATGTTCATTGCACCATTTGCATTGTGTCTTAATTAATTCAGTAATTTATGCAAATTCCTTAAGAAACTTATTAAAACAATGCATTGCAAATTGTAGATTTAGTATTTAATTTAGATTTAATATTAACAATACCATTTTTATTAACGACATTCTTATATACACTAATCAGGAAAAATAAGTGATTAGATGACTTTTTAACTAAATCATACTGATATGCTGCAAGCTTTAAAAAAAAAAACCATACTGTATGTGAAATTTGAAATTGTACCTGAGTTAGAAATTTGTTTCCCACTGGTGTTCATTACTAGTAGAGCTTAAAACTTTGAAGATTCCTGGGAAGTAAGCACTAAATCCTCTTGAACATGGTCAAATGAGAATTTTTTTTTCCAGTTAATAAAAATGTTCACATCAAATTTTACTTAGGCCTACGAAATTACTAGTTGGGGGTTTTTAAATTCATTTTGTTGCAAACATCTTTCTATTTAACAGACTGAAGTACTGCCTGTTCACAAGATATTCAGCCGTAATGGGTTCCAAAATTCAGCTTACCATAGGGACCCCTCTACCTGTGCAAGTAAAGCCATAATGGGATCTAACATGTGATCCACAAATTTGTATCTCCTGCCATGCCACACATGCATGGCAGGAGGTGTTACTTTCTCCTTGGCTTGTCCATCATCCCCAGTGCAGGGGGAGTCAGGTCCTAGGCTCCTGCTGCACCTGCAAGAAGCAAGCTCCCACAGGTGGGAACTCTCACAACTTCCAGGATGCGCCAGCCTCAGGTATGAGTGAAACCCCCCAGGGCTAAGGAATCACAGCAGCCATGATCTCCCAGCTTCAGGGGTATGTGAAACCCCCTGGGCACCCATGCCATGCCAGCTGATGTGACCTAGCTGGGTCCTGGCACACAATGTCCACAGCTTTGGGACTCTGGGTACCCATGCTTTCAGGATCCAGAGCCTGCAGCTGCGGGACTCCCAACCCCAGCTGGTCATAGTGCACCCCTGCAGCTGGAAGCCTCATCAGTTGACAGCTCCCAGCTGCAAGGGAGACCTTGCTACAAATGCAAATTGAAGTTTGATAGCAACCAGCTATAAAGTTAGTACACATTTTCCAGATCTAACTTTATATAGCTGGTTGGAGCTTTTAATGGCATGATAAGCACTTTGCAGTATAGCTGTTCTCAGGGCAGTTGCACAATGAATCAGTTAATGGTGCAATATCTGTAATACGTAGAGTAGGGCATTTATGACTATTTTAACTTTCTGACCATGCAGCCCAAATCCAGGGCACTATACAAGTGTGTGTCAATTAATTAATCTGCATGTGTCAGGTAAGCAAGTAAACTTTTCTCTTATTTGACAGAAACTGAGGCACATGCTGATTTTTTTTTCCTGGCTGTGGAGTGAGATAATGGTTGTCACATAATCCTAAAGTAATCCTCACATGCTAGGCAAGAGTGAGTATATCTACATGTTCACTCAACTATGCCGTTGTCTCCCGGGGTTGTCCATCACACCTTATTGCTAGTGCAAGGGGAGTCAAATCCTGGGCTCCCCCTGCACCAGCGAGAAACAAGCTCCCACAGCTAGCAGCCTTCACGGCTGCTAGGATCTCCCAGCCTTAGGGTACTTGCTGAAGTAAGTACTAAATGACTGCACAGTAACCACTGGTAGTGCACAGTTCTGGCATTGCATGGGTCATTTCTGACCCTATTGTACAGTAGCAACAAGCTACTACAGAGTAGCTCACTGCTACTGCTCAGTAGCACTGGCATCACGGTTTATGTCTGCCGATGCTACGCTGCTGTACTGATGAGCTACATCACTGCAGGTCGTCACTACAGCAACATATAGTTTCATGTAGGTGCGCCCAGTATATATTGACCTTAGGTCACCTCTTTTAATGAAGTGCTTAATATTATCTATTTTTCAGCATCTGTGTGCAATAGGTTTATAACAAGCCATTCCATTTTGCAAATCAGGAAATGAATTTATGGTTCTAAATGGAAATACCCTTCTGTATTTCTGTGCAAATTTAAATGTGTACCTAGCAGACAGTTTTGCCCTCACGTAGAATTTAAACCACATGCCCTTCTTTTTTGTTCTCCAGATACTTTATTTTAAATACTTGTAGACTGAAATAGTGTTATTCTTGAAGGGAAATAGGGTTGTGGAAACTGGGATTTCCCTCAGAGGAGCCCATGGCACATGGCTGGCCAGGATGTTCTGCTCTAAACAAGATTACTGTAAACCTGCATTCACTATGTGAAGGTTCATATTCAAATTGGAAAATGCCCTCCTTTCGGTCAGGCATCACCACTGCACTTATGCAAATCAAAGAAGTAAAGATGGAATAAATTGGGTTTTATTTGCATATTCTAAGTCAGACATATATTATCAACTATTCTCCACTGCTCTCACCTGGTAAGCTTGATAAAATCAGGTCTTACTGAAACATTTATACACACACACACACACACACACACACACACAAATGTATCCAGAGTTTCAATAACTGTTATACACTATCTTGAGAGGCATACATATATATATATAATATATATATATATATATATTACACATATGTATGCACAGCTTCTCTTAGAAGCCAAATATATATATATTTATGCTTCAATAAGACCTGTTTTACACACAGATATGTACAAAGTGTATATAATTTAAAACACACACACACACACACACACACACACCTTCTTTCTCCACTCCCCAGCAGTTTGTGCTAATGTTGCAAACTGTATTACAGTTACGGTCAGGAAGTCAACCCTGTTATTGTTTTGCTTCCTTCCTATTCTTTTCCTTTCTATGTTTGTTTGGAAGTGTATGTGCACACCACAAGATGCTATGACACTAAGTCTGCCAGCAGCAATCTTAATTTCTTTCCCTCTAACTCTTCTGCAGCTTTCTTCTTTTCTCTCTTATATGACTTGTAAACTTGGGTATGATTTATATGCCCCTGTTTTCTGTTTGACCCCTCATTTTCCTTGAGATCCAACCATTTGCTTTTACTGAAGCCCTTAGAATCTGCCCCAGCAAGCATGGCTCTCTGATACATTATTAGGAGCATAGTCACAGTCTAGTCAAGATCTGGAAAGACTATTCCAAGTTTCACAACTTTTGGCGAGCACTTGAAAAATATCCATCACTGCAATTATGTTTTACAGAGACTAGCTTCATTGGGAATTCATTGGACTGAGCCTCTATACCACAATATCATCAAATACATGAAGCCCAAGTACAGATTGGCTAAGGACAAGGAAAAATAGTCACAAATGCATGAGTAACATGTCTTTGCTATAACTCTCATCTCTTGTGACCCCCATGCTTCAACACCCCTCTGTTACACTTCCTGCACTTCTTCAGCTTCTGACTGTCTAGGAGGTTTTGAACAAGTATCTACTGGCATGTCACATATACCTGTAGATACCGTGGAGCCCTGGACACCCTGTGGTGTGGACACCATCTCCACTGATGATCTGATGTCCACACCCTGGACACCATCTCCACTGATGATCTAGAAGTGTCTTTTGATGATCTCTTCAGCAATGATGCTGTACAGCCCAGCAATGATGACAGCAGAAGATACCCCAAAGACTCAATGCAGTAGGCATTACCTGACACTGTAATAATTATTTTGGTAAAGAAAATGGAGGGAATTTCCTGGTCAGTGAGCAATGTGTTTGAAGGTGGGGTGGGGGGAGGTTCACTTCCATAGGGTGTAAGCAGGTTGTCTGTCAACTAGAAGCAGTGCCAAGGATTTGTACCACGGATTGTTCTGTAGCTTTCCTCATCCCATGGTAGCCACTGCTCCCTATTCCCACTGAGTGGAAGAAGAAAAATAAAGACCAACTGATATAGTGAAGACCAAGCTTTCTATAGCACTTCCTTAGCAATTTTTTTTTAATTCCAGGCACTTTTTTCTCTCTGAAAAGATGGGCCTTTTTAAGCTAGTTTCAAACCTTGGAAAACCCCACTTAGTACCCTTTTCCAACTAGACACTGAGTCACTAATGACTACTAGGCCTGTGCAAAGAGGCTAGTATTCGTTTCAGATTTGGATTCGGCTGATTCAGAGGACAGCGATTCAATTCGGTGATTCAAATCACTGTCCCGAATTGATTCGGCTGAAATCTCCAAATCACACAGGCCCATCTCCTGCCCGCTCTCCCAGCCCTGGCAATGACTGCCCCACCTGCCCCAGTTCCTGGTGCTTTAAAAAAAACCCTGACTCACTGGGTGTTGCTGGGTTGGGGGGCAATCCCTGCTGCCCCCCACTGCCCCCAACCCCTGCCCACTGTCTCAGCCTCCCCCATGGCTGCCCCGCCCACCCCAGATCCAGTGCTTTAACAAAAAAAGAACCTAAAAAAACCCTGGACACCAGGTGCTGCCCGGGGGGGCTCAATCCCTACTGCCCCCCACTGTTCTGTGCCACATGGGGAGCTCTGCACCAGCCCCCCGAAGTCCCAAGGGTCCTGCAGGAGCTGGTGAGTCTGGGGAGGGTTGTTTTTTTCCTTAAAAGGCTGGAATTGAGGCAGGTGGGACAGCCATGGGGGTGGGGCTGGGAGAGGGGCTTGTGTCAGAGACCCTCATGCAGCATGGGGCAGTGGGGGGGCAGCAGGGATTGCCCCCCACTTTGCAGCAACCGGTGAGTGGGAGATTTTTTTTTAAACCACCAGGAGCTGGGGCGAGCAGACAGGGATGGGGCCTCGCAGGGGCACACTCAAGGTCCCCTCCCTCCTCCCCTATCTCCCCCTCCCCGGCCCCCTACTTACCAGCTCCAAGTCCGACTGCAGCTCCCTGCTGCAGTGGGTGGGGACTGCCCAAGTCATCAAAGCTCTCTCAATATTTTCCAAATCAATGAATCAATACTTTCTGAATCAAGTCAGACCATTTTATTGGTCACCTGATTTTATTTGGATTCAGAGATTCGGCCACCGAATCGAGCCAAATCTCATCCAGATTGAATCGGCACCCAAAGCATCACAGCTCTAATGACTACTTTTTAAGCTTGACGGCCCAACAAGGCATGCATCCACCTTATAGTACTTTCGTCTAGACCAAGGTTCTCAACCATAGGTTGCACTAGTGCAGGTTTCAGTTCCACACACTGCACACAGTCTTACCCTCGGTTTCCCAGCCCTGGGATCACTAACTGCACCATGCTACACAGGGGCAGAAGAAAGTAGATCTGGTGGAGGGTGGGGGTCCTGGAGCCATGGATTCTGCTTCTCCAGCTGGAGCACTCAGAGGAGCAGCAGCTGGGTGAGAGCCTGTGAGGGTGGGAGGAATGACAAATTAACCCCTTGAGGGCTCTATGTGGCACCTGGTCTGCTAGTTGGACAGACCTATCTTAGCTCTAAAATCATATGACCATGATGTCCAAATAAATAATGCACAGTAAAGCTAACAACACATCTTACTCAGGAAAAGAAGGGGTTGATAATGGAAATGATAGAAAAAAGCCCACAACTATCAACATTTCTTCCGCAGTAATGAAAATAAATTTGTAAGCAGTGTATTTTTGGACTAAGTAATCATATCCACAGAAACACTGAAATCTTCTCCTTGTTTAAAGGGAAAAAAAATCAGTAACGCATAATTAGCTTTTAGGACTATTGTGCTGCCTGTAAAAACCAAAACTTTGGAAAGATTTGTTGGGCCTTAGCCTCTTTCTTTTCAGCTCTGACCCTGAAAATACAGTTTGTGAGTAGATACATATATCCACTCAAGCCATATGCAGGCCTTGGGTCTTTTTAGATTGATTTTAGGTGCCTAATGATAGAAGACAGGTGACAGGTGCACAGACTAACTGAATGAGATGCATACGTTTTTATGAGCAACAACTCACTTCATCAGATGATTCATTAGATGCTAATGAAGTATCTGATAATGTGAGCTGTTGCTCCTGAAAGTTTATGCATCTCTTATTTAGTTAATCTATAAAGTGGATCTCCATCCTGCCTTCTGCCTGGCTTCAGACTAACACAGTTAACTACCTCTCTCTGCCTGAAGACACCCTAATGAAGAATTCGTAACAGCATTTTCCCTGAAACCTGTGTATCTGTTATAGTCTGTGATTTTGTACATTCCTGACATTTGGATACTGGATCATTATTTCCATGATATCATTTTTCTTTTCTTAATCTACCAGGTGTTTTTCCTTGGGTAACACTACAGTTGGATTCTTTGTCCTCATTTAGAAACATCAGCATCATACTCCTTCTCACTTTTTCTCTGCACAGAGTTAATAATCAATTGGCCATTTTAGGACTTATAAGATGTATTGATATCTGGCAGGATCCTGTCCCTACTAGCAGGACCATGGGTATGTAATTCATAGTCTGCAATTTATTTGTTTATTCTCCTGTAAATCACATAGATGGCTTGTAGCTGACCAAAATATTACACTAAGTCAGCTGACCAAAATATACAAACACTGCGGATGATTCTAAACCTAACCTCTGCATCCATGTCCTCCATGTTCACAATGAGCTTCATCTTTTCAAGATGTTGAATAAAAGCTGGATTCTCTACTCATCCTGTTGCAATTCCATTCCTCAAATTTTAGCTCCAATGCTTTAACTCTACCAAATGCCAAAATTTGTGATTTTGTTCAGAAGGTTATATTCGAATTGAAATATATTATTATCATTAATAATTAGACCATCAGTACAGAGTTCATTCATTTTGTATTGAAATGAATCAAGTCCTAGAAACTTGTTCAAAATAATTCAGCAGCAACAGTAATTCTACAGATTCGGGGTCCTATGCTTCTTACCCACTGTTAGACATGCGTGGGAACTGGAGAATAAAAAAGGCCACAAAAGTGTGGAAGTGCTGCTTTGCTATGAACATGGGTCTTAAAGATGGAGGTGCAGGGGGAAAGGGAGGAGGCTTGGGGAAATAGCATAACATGCTCTCGTTACTGAGTGGAAGACACACGGACTGGAACACCTTCTATAGTTCATGCTTGTAAAGAGAACCGTCACCAACTGGCACAAACCTTAGAGATGGACTATGTCTTTCTGAGTGTAGCTGGGACAGTCGCTTAGGTATGCAAGATGATACCGGCCTTAGGGCTCTACAGAACCATAGAAACATAGAAAATTGGGGTTAGAAGGGACCACGAGAGGTCATTCTAGTCCAACCTCCTGCCCAAAGCAGGACTATCCCCAAATAGATCATTCCAGCGAGGGCTTTGTCAAGCCAGGTGTTAAAGACCTCAAAGGATGGAGATTCTACAACCTCTCTAAGTAACCTGTTCTGGTGCTTCACCACCCTCCTAGTGAGAACACTTTTTTCCCTTATATCTAACCTAAACCTCCCTTGGTGTGACGTGAGACCATATCACCTGAAACCACTGAGAGCAGCCTAGATACATTTTCTTCGGAACCACCCTTCTGGTAGTTGAAGGCTGTTGTTAAATCCCTCCTCAGTCTTCTCTTCTCCAGATTAAATAAGACCAGGTCTCTCAACCTCTCCTCAGAAGTCATATTCCCCATCCCCTGAACCATTTTTCATTGCCCTCTGCTGAACTCTCTCCAAGTTGTCTACATCCTTTCTAGAGTCAGGGACCCAAAACTTGACACACTACTCCAGATGTGGCCTCACTGGTGCACAACAGAGTGGAATAATTACTTCCCTTGATCTGCTAGCAATGTTTCTATTACTGCAGCCCAGTGTGCTGTTAGTTTTCTTGGCAACAAGGGCACACTGCTGACTCTTTTTCATCTCATTGTCCACTGTAAACCTCAGTTCTTTCTTCTGCAGAACTGCTACTTGTCCAGAAAGTCTCTATCAGTGCATGGGATGGTACTGTCCTAAGTGCAGGACTTCACACTTGTCCTTACAGATCCTCATGAGATTTCTTTTGGCCCACTCCTCCAATTTGTCTAGGTCACTTTGAATTCTAGCCTACCCTCCAATTCATCTACTAAACCCCTTAGCTTTGTGTTATCTTCGAACTTGCTGAACATGTAATCCATAGTTAATGAAGATCCAGATTGTTAATGAAGATATTGAACAAAACCAGCACCAGGACCAATTCCTGGGGCACTCTACCTGATACCAGCTGCCAGTTAGACATTGAGCCATTGATTACTACCCAGGGAACCCAACAATCCAGCCAGCTTTCTATCTACCTTATAGTCCATTCATCCAACCCATACTTCCTCAGAATACCTGCAAGAATGCTGTGGGGGATGGTATCAAAAGCCTTGGTAAAGTCAAGGTATATCATGTCCACTGCTTTCTCCTCATCCACAGAGCCAGTTATCTCATCAAAAAAGGCAATCAGGTTGGTCAGGCATGATTAGCCTTTAGTTCCTAATCACTGTCACTAATGCTGACTGTTCCTAATCACTTTCTTCTCCTCCAAGTGCTTAGAAATGGATCTTTTGAGGACCTGGTCCATGATTTTCCAGGGCCTGAGGTCAGGCTGACCAGTCTGTAGTTCCCTGGATCCTCCTTCTTTCCTTTCTTAAAGATGGGAACTAACTTTTCCAAGCAGTAACCTCTGCTTGGAAACCTCCAAATGGTAACCTCTACCAATAGCTATGAGTTTTCAAGCATAACTCTGCAGTGGCTCTGCAATCACATCAGCCAACTCCTTCAACACCCTTGGATGTATTGCATCTGGCCCCATGGACTAGTATACATCCATCTTTTCCAAGTGGTCCCTAACTTGTTCTTTCACTACTGAGGGCTGCTCACCTTCTCCCCAAACTGTGTTGCCTGGTGCAGTAGTCTGGGAGCTGACCTTGCCTGTGAAGACTGAGTTAAAAAAGGCATTGAATATTTCAGCCTTTTCCTCATCATCTGTCATTAGGTTACCTCCCCTACTCAGTAAGGGACCCACAGTTTCCCAGACCTTCCCTTGTTGCTCCTCTCCATGAGCTTGGTAGAGGAGTTCCCTGCGACTCCCTTGCACTGCCATGCATCCCAGCATGAAGGGAAGAATTTCCAGATTTAAATTCACAATGACTTAAACCACAGGAGAGACCAAATCAGTTGTTCCTTTCCTATAGACTTTTTTTTTCTGGACGGAATATATGTTCTCAGTTGGTCACTTTCCATGTGCCAAGAAAACATATGAGGTGGTGGGGAAATTAAAAAAAAAAACTTTTGGTGTGACAATATACTTGCCAAAAAGGGGAACAAAACCTGGAAACCTGACCCTTTGAATGTTTATTCATTTATTTAAAAGGTTGAGCTGAATGAATGTTTTTGTATATTTATTGGTAGACCTAGAACAAGAGTGGAGACAGCTTTTGTCTTGTATATAGCAAGAGGGACAAAGAATGCGCTCGGCCTGAATTTTATTTCTGGCTCTGTCACAAACTCAGTGTCTTGTTCTGGTATTATAGTGTATGAAACATATTTTTATTAATAACATACAGGTAATATTAAAAAAGCAGCAGATGTTTATGTAAATATGGTAAGTGTGTATCAGTGAATAAAAAGTGCATATGCAAATTAAATTTCATATCTTCATCCTCATATGCATAACTATTGCCAGTTAATTTAGAGGTTAGAGGACTGTTAATCCCTGAGTGGCATTCAAGGAGCTTTTCTAGCTGTTGAAATGTTTCTAATTTTTTTGGCCTCCATCCTGGAAAAAAATATGCACGTTTTAAATTTAAATAGGAAAATAGTTTTGTCAGAATCAACTTTTAGTACGTAGCTAGGGCTAAATCCTGTTACTAAAGCCTGGTGATTTTGGAACAGTGAGGACTATCTTGTAGCTTTTTTCTTCAGCTCTCCATCCAATTTTCCTTTTAGGTACTATTTAATGTAGAATGCATAGTGAATCCTAGGCACAGGCACCAGGAACTGGATACCCACTCTTAGCAAAACACCTGAAGCAACTAAACCAGCAGCTGTCTGTTAAGAAAGGAAAGTGTGGAAGACACTGGAATATTTATGAAACTCTGAAAACTTGCTCTTGATTGTCATATGCAGACATGATTGCAGTGGAAGAATAAGCCTAAAACAGAGGTGGACTCTGTAATTATAGAATCATTGAATCATAGAAAATTAGGGTTGGAAAGGACCTCAGGAGGTCATCTAGTGTAACACCCTGCTCAAAGCAGGACCATCCCCATCTAGATCAACCCGGCCAAAGCTAAGTCTAGCCAGATCTTGAAAACCTCCAAGGATGGAGATTGAATAACCTCTCTGAGTAATTTGTTCCAGTGTTTACTACCCTCCAAGTGAGAAAATTCTTTCTAATATCAAACCTAAACATCCCTTGCTTCAATCTGAGACTGTTGCTTCTTGTTCTGCGATCTGCTGCCACTGAGGACAGTCTAGCTCCATCTTCTTTTGAACTCCCCTTCAGTAGTTGAAGGCTACTATTAAATCCCCCCCAGTCTTCTCTTCTCCAGAGTAAATAAGTCCAGTTCCCTCAGCCTGCCTTTATAAGTCATGTGCCCCAGCTCCTGAACTATTTTTGTTGCCCTCCACTGGACTGTCTCCAATTTGTTCACATCCTTTTCATAGTGGGGGGCCCCAAAAGTGAACACACAACTCCAGATGTGGCCTCACCAGTACTGAATAAAGAGGAGTAATCACTTCCCTGAACCTACTGGCCACACACCTATCAATGCAACCCAGTATGCCATTAGCCTTCTTGAAAACCAGGGCACACTGCTGGCTTATATTCAGCTAATTGTCCGCTGTCACCCCTACGTTCTTTTCTACAGAGCTGCTGCTCAGTCAGTTGACTCCCAGCCTGTACCGGTACATGGGATTGTTCTGTCCTAAGGGCAGGACTTTGCACTTGTCCATGTTCAACCTCATGAGATTCCTTTTGGCTCAATCCTGCAATCTGTCTAGGTCACTCTGAATCCTAGCCCTACCCTCCAGCATATCTACTACTCCCCACAGCTTGGTGTCATTTGGAAACTTGCTGAAAGCACACTCTATGCCATCTTCCAGGCCGTTGATAAAGACATTGAATAAAACCAGGCCCAGGACCAACCCCTAGGGCACTCCACTTAACACCGACTGCCAACTAGACATTGAGCCATTGATTACTACTCTCTGAGCCCAGTGCTGCAGCCTGCTTTTTTATCCACCTTATAGTCCATTCATTCAGCCCATACTTCTTTAGCTTGCCCAAGAGAATGCTGTGCCTTGCTAAAATCAAGGTACAACACATCCACCAGTCTCCCCACATCCACATAGCCACTCATCTCATCATAGAAAACAATTCGGTTGGTCAGGCATGACTTGCCCTTGGTAAATCCATGCTGACTTTTCCTAATCACCTTCTTCCCCAAATGCTAACTTTATATGATTCTGTGATAAGTAAGGCTTGACAAGTTGGTTATTATATGTGAGAAAAATAGTCTATTACAAAATAATTTGGATGCCCTCCAAAATTTGTAAACATAGTTAGGAAATTACACAGTGTAATGTACACAGTACAGCAATGTAAAAAAACTAACAGATCCATTTATAAATCAAAGCAGGAATGTGTTCTAACTCCTCCCGTCTTCTATTGCTATTGTATGCCATGCAGACGAGAAGTTCAGATGTGGCACTTGCATTGACTATCACCTGGATGGAAGCCTGTTTAACATGCATAGATTCATGGCCAAACTCAGATTATTTTACATAACTATTTGTAAACTTCAGTGTGCCAATGATTAGACCGTAGTAGCTCATAGTGAACAAGTGCTCATTGACCTAATTATTGCATATAGTGGGTTAAGTTTCAAATGAAATGTTAAGAAAACTCAAGGACTTCTCCAAACAGCTCCAGAGACAAAACTTCCCAACAGCACTATGGGAAAAACAAGATGAGAGAATGTTTATCTTTCCAGCTATCTTGGGAACCATTGATGAAATTACATAACTTCCTGGGTATCATTTGGGAAAGCTCAAAAGACTGAGCCAAGACACCCAACTAGCAAGACATTTCTTCAGAGAAAAAAAACTTTGGCAGGCTTCAGTGATATATGGCATGGCCAGTTTTGAACCAATCACAACTTGAAAATGAAGCATTAAGGAGGGAAAAGTGGAAGACTTGAGCAACTTGGTTAAGGACAAACAGAAAGACATCATTGTGAGGAGTTGCTTAGCCCTCAAAGGTTCAGAACCCAGCTGCAGGGGCTCCGCAGCTAACCCTGCCTGGCTGGGGGACAGAGTCAGCTGGAACTGAGACCAGCCAGGGAGGGAGGAGGCATGAAGAGGGTTTAATACTCTGGAAGGAAGTAAAGAGGGGGACAGAAGACAGACTACAGTGCTGAGGAGAAAGAGTCAGAAAAGCCCCTCTCTTACTGCCTGAAGGAAACCAGCAGATTCTGGTTTGTTTGCTTGCCCATTTGTTTTATGCACCCTGGTTTGAGCTGATTTGATTATTGTGGTTGGGAATCCTCTCTGAGAGGAATACAAACTGTTTGGAAAAACTAAACACAGAGCTTACTGGTGTAGCCAAGGAAGCTGGGTAAGTGATCCATTTATAATTACCTTTTACTCGGGCTGTGCTTGGCTATGCTTCTCCAGATTCGGACTAAACAGTCTCCAGAGGAATTATAGTCTACAGATGGACCTCAGGCTTGGCTCAAACAAATACCATAATATGGAAGGAAGGCACCACCACCCATTTTCCAGGTGGGTTTAAAAATGGACTAATCAGAATGGCGTTTTATGAGAAACCTGATGTTGTCTCTCTGTGTTAGACATGTTCAGAGCACGTTTCCCAAATCAGGTTCCTCAGGGGATTTAGGGCTTATCTGCACCATACCAGTGATAAGCAATCTCAAGGAGGAGTGGTCTGACCATGCCCCACTCATATCCTCCTACCTTGAGTCCACTGACACTTTCCAGACCCAGAACTTCACCAGTGCGATTGTCTTGGCTTGCCCCCTGTGTCCACTATAAGGCCTACGGGAAGCCACAGGAACTGTTGGCACTGGTATACCTCGGGGGACTTGGGAGTGCTCAGCCCCATGCTTCCCAAGATCCATACCCATCATGATATAAACAAACACTTTGGCTTAACTTAATTTCTGGATCTCATTTATACTTTAGAGCAGTGGCTCCCAACCTTTTTTTTGCTGTGAACCTAAATCTGGGTCACAACCTCCATCCCTGCCCCGATGCCAACTCACCCGTGCCCAACAGTGCCAGCTGAGCCTGGACCAGGCCAAAATCATGGGAGATCATGCACTGGAAGAGCCTCGCAGGTGGGAGGGGCGGACCAAGGGGCAGACCCCCTGCAACCCTGATTTGAGTTGTCCCGAGGTTGGGAGCTACTGCTTTAGAAGGAGAAAGGATGCCCAAATGCTGCACCTGAGTTTGTTCTGAGTATTTGCAGAAGCAGAACTCTAGGTGCCTGGGGAATATGTATGTTGCAAAGGGAGGGATCATTTTCCTTGAGGCTTAGACACAGCCTATGGACCAGGTTTTATTCTATCTATTAAGTACATGAGTGGATGTAGACATCTAACTGTAGTTCTATTCCACCGTGCAAGAGTCCCTGAAAACCTATTAATAGAAAAGGTGAGTAGGTCTTCCTCCTCCTCATGGCTTTTTTATGACAGTCTTGAGAGTAAGTTGATGATGTGTTACACAAGTATATACATTAATGGTTCTTCAGGACTTGAACAGGGTAGAAACATACTTAGAATCACAATTAGATGCCCAAGTAAACTTAGATGCCTAATAGGTATAATAGGAATCTGGCCCTTCATGTCCACTCACATTTCTTTCACATAGACAAAAATAATTTTATTTTAATCGAAAGATTATGCTTTTAAAATAAGAAATAAATTAGAATTTCAGCTGTTCAAACTGGCATTAAAGCTTTCAGATACAAGGACAATTTAGCCTCAGTGAAATTCCTCACTGTTTCAAAGTACCTAATTAGAAATTAAAATACCTGAATGTCTTTTTTTCCTAAATCTATTTCAACATATTTTAATCTGAACTATAGTTCTCCCTTAAATAGCATTACTGAACACTTGCAAAAATCCATTGCTCATTCATTGCCAATTTTCATTTATGGCTGAAATGAATATTTCCCCAATTATATTTTTTAATCATTCCCAATCATCCTTTCCGATTCTCTCTCTCTCTACACACACACACACGATTATTAAAGTTTGCAAAATTTCTTGCAGTGATAAGAACCTATGGATTGGTTTAACCCTCAGTATCTTAGACTGAGTTACTTTTCTTTGATCGTTTTTGCTTTTTTTAACATTGACATTGATTTATAGTTAATAAGGTAGCCAGGCTATACTTTCAAGATGTGACGTTCTGGGAGTTTACTGTTATCTGCTAAATTATTTTCTGAGGGTATAGAAAGACACATAATTAAACAATTACCTCACCTTACTGGGTGGGTGGCCTCACTGTGAGTAGGCATTAGGTGATCCATTCCAGCTGGGAGAAATGAGACTGAAACAAAGCTAAGTTACCATAGTCCAGTCAGGGATGACTTGAAATGATTTGACCTCCACTTGTCCTTGAAAGGAGCAGACAACTGAAACAGTTAAAACTGATCTGCCTAAACCATGGTAAAATCAGTGACCCTTTCCCCTGAATTTTTAAAGAAGTATAGTTCTTTTTTTTGGTCTATCTAGGCCCTGAGATGCATTTTTTCTTTGTTAGATTTACAGATTTATCTATGCATATAAATGAAAAAGTAAATTGCAGTGAGCGCCATAGCTAAGCAGTTTTCTTGGACCAGTAACACAAAAAGATCTATGAAGTTAGAACTGGCTTTTGGTGAACAGGAAAATAGCTGAAGTTCATTCACACTTTTATCTTCGGATATACACATTTCTGTCAACTAACTCCAGCGGTCATCACCAGATTCAATGTCACCAGTGCCTGTTATCTGTCAGTTGAGGTGCTTGATGAAGTACACAAAATACTTCTCTTCTGAATACAGGTGCATGTACAGCAGCAAGACCAAAAAGGAAGTAAGAGCATCCTTGACAGCCTCACTGTCTTTATTTCATGAATTAAATATTTCCCATGGCATCTAGTATATCTATACCTGGAGCTGTCTGCCTCAGAAGTAAGAATTTAAGAGTAACTAAAACATAATGCTATACTAGTTTTCATAGTATATTGTTATTTTATTTAAGGGTCAAAATGGACAAGTATATTTTTAAAGCACTGTGTTTCAGTGGTTCCCTTCCTGTTCAGTTTTTAGCCTACCAACGAGTATGGTAACTTTGTTTAGTGGCAAGGTTTTGTCACTGATTTCCTTGCTGGGAATCAAAATAATCTCAGATATGAAGCAAATGTTTCAGTGTGGTGCACTGAGTAACATAAGAAGCCATTTACTTTCAAAGTCAATGAATATATAGTATAAAGAATGAATAGATTCCATTAATTGTACTCCCTGTTGCAAGGAAAGAGCTTAATTTGTTGTAGACTCAGCTAAGTATTTTATAAACTTTAGGGGAGTGGTTATAATGAGTACAAATCTTTCATACTGAAACTTACATGTAACTTATACATACACGGTGCAGACACAAGTTACAGATGGTTTTTTTTAAAATGTCTTCATCTGAATCTCATACAAGGAGGGTTCCGATTTTCACCCAACTGGCCATTCCTGAAGTGGTCTGCCACTGCACACTTACGTTTGGTCATAGCTATAGACTGCTTTCTGTGGCCAGATTGGGCAAAAATTGACACTATTCTCTGTGCCCCCACAGTTCCAGTAACACAACTGGCCAGGTTTCAAAGTAGAAGTCTATCATCCAAACCAGGACTTGGGCACCAATCCAACATCTTTCCTTCTTCTGCTTCCCTCTCCAGGCTCAGGAGTCACCAAAACCTTGAGGCACCTAAACTTATTAGGCACCTCCCTGTTTGAACTGAAATTTCCCTTGGTGCCCACAGTTCTGCTTGTGTGTGTACCCTTAGGAATCCATTCCTTCACTTAGACTCCCTGAGAAGCCTGAGCTGATACAGTGCACACAGGAAACACTCAACACAAACCAACAGGATTGTTCTACTCACAAAAAGCGACCATGGCCACTTGTCTTTTAACATGTGGACAGACCCATGGTTATTTAGTGGTTAGAGACCCACTGGCTGTAGCTAGCCAGTTAGGAAACACTAACCTACAGAGTCATGATCCCTCTTGTGTTACTATCTTCCTGACCTTAGGAATTTTTCACTCCTTTTTAAAGAGTCTCAGCTTCAAACAAAAGAGGACATCCCTCCTTCAGCTTAGTTTATAGCGTAGAAGTCAGGGAACTTCCCTGGTAGGTGGAACATATGAGTTTGAATCCCTACGGTTCTCTCATTTCCTGGGTAAGTACTCCAGCCAGTAGTTATTATATACAAGGTGAGCACCGGCATCAGAACCAGCACAATTTCAATAGAGGACACTCTGGCCAGTTCTTTCCAAGAAACATTTTAGGCATCTACCACTACCTATTCATGAAAAGCACGTTAACTATTCACTAATAAAAAAAAAGTTCAGAAGACCAATCAGACCAAGCTTGGTTAGTTTATGGCCTGAGACCGTAGACAGCCCAAGAGGAAGAAGGCTAACAGGGCTTAGCACCCCCAAATGCAGGGCAGCGGTAAGGCTGCAAGTCAGTCCAGCTGAGGGCTTCTGGTGTGGCAGGGGTGGGGAGGTACTGGAGCTGGGGTTAAGGGGTGGTGGGGAGAGGTGCTGAACCTCCGGTGGGGCATGGGACTGAGCCGTGAGCAGCGTGTCTGGGGGGTGTGGCTCCTACTGCCACCCACACCCTGGGAGGCTTGGGGCGCATGTTCCCCTGGATCTGTGCTGGGCAGGCTGCCACTGTGGGCTGGAGCTGGTCTGACCCGGGCTGTTCCTGGTGAGGAGGGGCAGGGGCCATGCTGGGAAGAGCCCAGTATAGCCTCCACCCCAGCCTGCAGTGGCACCCTGCCCTGCCCCGCCCCACACAGATCCAGGGGCATGTACCTCCCATGCACTCCTGGGACACGTTCAGGGGCTCCACTCTCTTTCTCCCAGTGGCACAGCTGAGGCTGGCTCTGCTCTGGTCCCTGGCTCTGGGCTCCTTGGGTGGTATAGGGCTGAGGCTGGTGTGGGAAGGCAGCCAGGGCCAGTGTAGGGCTGGGGGGTGGCAGATTCATTGGTGCAGGGAGTGCTGGACCCTGGCTGCTGTCCCACTTCTGGGGCAGCTCCCAACCAGCCCCTGGCTGCTTGGGGAAATCCCTGCCCAGCTCACTGGGATCTGCCCCAGAAGTGGGACAGCTCCCAGCTAGTCCCCAAATGCTCAGGCAAATCCTTTCTGGGCACAGGGCTTGTCCCCATGTGCACTGGGCTGGGAGAGCTCTGCAGCAGAAGCTGTCTCCCAGCAGCATGCTCATCAGGACCCCTCATGAAGTGCATTGGGCCAGAAGACAGCTGCTGCTGCGGACAGCAGAGCTCTTCTGGCTCCATGCACATTGGGACTGATCACGGTGCCCCTTGACAGCCGCGAGGATAGCACCCTGGGGGGAGTCTGGAGTTCCTTCTGGCTGCTGCAAGGGGCCAGAACAGGGTAGGAGCAGCCTTGTATCGGACTGATCCCGTTAGGAGCATACTTGCTCTCAACAGGGAGTACAGGGAGGTGTGCTCCCAGGGAAAGCTTACTTCCCAGTACTTTATTATTCAGTGAGCCTTTATTGTGTTAATAGCATGTGCAGATGCACCCATGATCTCTCAGTGGTGATAATACAAGAGGCAGAAAAATTCCAAACTAATTCTCATTACTCCGTGCTAAATTGTATTGATGAATTATCAATACAATTCTTTTCCTACTTTAAAAACAAGCACATTTAATGTAAGAACTCAAGTAGAAACTCCAAATTTACCTTTTATCCTCGGGGTCATTTAATAGCTAATATAACACAGATTTTGCTGCTGGATTTCTAAACCAATCACTATTTCTTTTTAGAAGAAAAAGAGGTCTACAAACTATCATCATCTGCCTCGGTTTCCTTGCCACTCTTGAGTGTTCTTTGGAATTTCAGCAATGGCCCCTCAAATCTCCTCTCTGGACTTTATTTCTCTACCATTTTTTTATGCAATGAATAGTTAGCTTGTGGAATTAATTGCTATAGTATGAGGCAGGCGGCATAGCCAGGTTCAAAAAAGGACTAGATAAGTTCATAGATGATAGAACTATTAGTGGCTATTGAACTGAACAGTTGAAGATATTTCCTTTGACACTCCTAAACCAATAATCATGGATGCTAAGGAGAATATTGAATAGGGTTTAGATTGGTCTAGATATATTTTACTTAATGCTTTCTCTCCATACCATCAACCACTGCCACTGTCATGGCCAGGATACCAGGCTAAATGGACCATTGGTCTGACCCGGTGTGGCACTCACTATGTTCGTATATTCACCGCAGGCTTCTTTCTTTATTGTGGGTGGAGAGAGAGAAAAAGCAACTCTAAGTAGATTTGCTTCTTTCAGAACTTCCTGTTTCATCTGTTATGTGACCTTCCCAGTAGGCCTCAAACCTGCTTCAGGTGATGAAGGAGCCTTGTCAGGTGGTCTGTTGCTTATTTACCATCTGCCTGGAGTCCAAATTTGACACATGGATGTACTGCAACTCTGATGATGCTCTTGAATGTTACCATTATTCGCTTAGACTAGGCAGTTTCACTCAGATCTAGCACCCAGGCACCATTCCCCTTCCTCTTAGAACAAGAACTGTGATGCAAAATTTAACTACCGTAAGACATAAAAAGACATAAACCTAGAGAGAACGTATGAACTCTAACTGGATGGCATAATTTGTATCCAGACAGATTTCCCAAATGGCCACAGATATCTCTATTATATACTTTATATTAAAGTAAAGATTTGTTAACTGCCACTTTATTTAAAAGTTGCTTGGGGTTTGTTTTTAGTGGATTAATGTTCTGGAGCTGTATCAACTACAGTACAAGTATCACAGATTTAATTAACTTCTTGTTGATATGTTGCTTGTGAGACTCTCCTCTTTTCCCCATCACAACCTTTGTTAAGGAAGCACATTTTATTGTAAGGTTTCTGCTGCTATTTCAATTTATTCTATCATTACCGTAATGTGGGAGGGTGCAGTGGCCACAAATACAAAAAAGCTATTTTATGTTAAATTACACTCATGAAATTTCCCCAGTTAGGAGAAAATGGCACTGATTTCTTCAATTTAGTACCAGGAGATTCTGATATTAAATTTGAGGCAACTAGAGAGTGATCATATTTTGAAGATTGAAATAAAGATAATAGTGCTGCCAGTGGACCAAATAAATGTTTATGAATATCATATCATTCTACTCTCTTTTTGCTGTTGTTGCTGCTTAGCTTGTGGTGAGTCTTTTAAGCCATGAAATTTGACAAGTGGTTTCCATAGAGCAATAAGAATTAATGTTCAGTTACCCTTCATTTCGCCACAAACATATATGCATTTGATTACATTCAAAATGGAATTATCTATGGGACCAAAAAGACAAAGGGAATATGATGCCTCGTCACTGAAAGATTTCTAGGTTGAATCAGGCCGACACTGCTGTTACCTTTTATGGCTGTACTCTAAAAAGCAGTAGTTGTCCCTGTCCCTTTCTTTGTGTGAAGGTGTGTTTCTTCCTGGTTGAGAGTAAATTTCACTTTGTCATTCTTTTTCCTGTGAATTTTGGAAACAAGTTTGGTATTTCCTTTTTTCTCCTCTTAAGTTAGTTGTGTATCAATACTGTTCACTGCAGAATTCCCTCCTGGAAGAAGCTGGACTGGTTAATAGCTAACTGGCTTCAGGGAGGACAGATTATTGTTAAGGGACTGTTTGCCCTCAGATACCAGCTGAATCTTTTAATCTCTTTATTTAATTTCTTAATTCTCTAAATTTCTTAGTGTCCTCTCTTATTTAGCTTAATTTCTATCCCTCTAGTACTGATACGTTTTATTCTGATATCTACCTTAAAGCAAGTTAACAATTCCTGAGATTCACAATTTGAGCAAAAGCCTTTAAAATTTTTACATAATCCAGCCGCTTAATGGGGTCCGGTAGATCATGTAAATGTGCTGAATTGAGTGGTATCTTCTTTTGGGGCAGCCAAGTCTTTGAAGGCCCACTATTACACCAGAAACCTGTTCAGATGTTCCACTGCAAATGATCTACAAAGTCCTAATGATTCAGGGGTACATCTATATACCCCATCAGTGCAGTCCCAGGAGAGAAGGGGGAAAAAAAGCCTCTTTCAGAGGTGCATCTTTCTTGTAGAAGCTGACAGACTTCCTAAACTAAACCATCAAGCCAGCAGCAAACTATCTATATTTGATGAAAGAGTTTAAATATAATCTCCAGTGCTGTGGCAGATTAAAGAAAAGCTGTATTGTCCACAAGTAGAAACAAGAGAAAGAAAAAAGAATGACTGAGCTTGGTTATACCTCTGACCTCTTAATTGTATTTGAAAGCTGCTCAGACTCCTTTCACACTTCTTCAGCTCCTTCATTAACAAGACCTTACACATTTTGTAACTGGTGGACGTGTTTTTCTGTTTGCCATCTAAATGAACTAATCATAAAATTATAAAACTCGTACTGATTGGGTCAGCTTTCAAATGCAACATGTGGCCAACTGTTTGTGAGGCTGGTATGACTATTAGTTGTGAAATGTCAACAGTCTATCCAGCATCATCCAGCTTCCAACCTGAATTATTTTAGCCATCTGAACCCCACAATGACCTTGGTAGCCCAAACTTTATATAGCTCTCTAATGGCACCATACTTTTAGATTTCATTACAACAACAACAATAACAACAACCAACAACAACCCATTATGAAGCTACACTTTAAAATGTCAAAAGGTAATGCAAGAAAACAGGATGATCAAGTCCAGTCTGTTAACAGAGTAATGCAAAGAATGATAACCTTGAGAATCTTCTTTGTGATGAGGTCATAAAATGTGACAAAAAGAGATTGCAGTTTTTATTGTTCCATTGATTCTACATTTGCACTCCTCTATCCAAAGTCAGCAAGGGATTTTCTTTTGCTACAGTTACTAATTTAAGTTCTGAGCAAAAACAAACAAACAAGCAACATGTTTGAAGGCCATCCTAGTAGAGTCAACTGGGAATGAAGAAATAAGCAGAGACAAAGTAAGATCTAGCTGACATTTATCCCTAAATTCAAATCAGACATGCACTTTAAAGATAAATATCTTACATTCTATATTTCCTAGTTTTTGGTCTCATTTAAAACAAGAAAGGCTTGTGAAAGATTTATGTCATATATCTTGACTTCAAAAAAGTCTTTGATCTAGTATCCCATGATCACCTCTTGGCAAAACTGGCCAATTGTGGCCTTGGGTCCACCATGATCCACCACCTGGGGAATTGGTTCCATGGTTGGACCCAGAGGGTAGTAATTGATGAAAATCACCCATCCTGGTGCCCTCTGACCAGTGGGGTCCTCAAAGGCTCTGTCCTTGGACCCATGTTGTTCAATATCTTCATAATAATGTAGACATTGGAGTCAGAAATGGACTGGCCAAGTTCGCCGATGACACCAAACTTTGGGGTAAAGCATCCACACCAGAAGACAGGAGGGTGATCCAGGCTGACCTGGACAGGCTCAGGAAATGGGTAGATGAGAACCTGATGGTGTTTAACACTGGAAAATGCAAAATTCTTCACCTCCGGAGGAAAAACCTGCAGCATCCTTATAGACTCGGCAGTGCTACGCCGTCTAGCACTATGGAAGAAAGAAACTTGGGGGTCATCATTGACCACATGATGAACGTGAGCCTGCAGTGCGATGCTGTGGCTAGTAAAGTGACCAAAATACTGGCTTGCATCCAGAGATGCTTCTCAAGCAAATCCCACAACATCACTCTCCCCTTGTACTCAGCCTTGGTGAGGCCACAGCTTGAGTACTGTGTCCAATTTTGGGCCCCACAATTCAAAAAGGATGTGGAGAAGCTTGAGAGAGTGCAGAGAAGAGCCACACGCATGATCAGAGGTCAGGGAAGCAGACCCTACGATGACAGGCTGAGAGCTATGGGGCTCTTTAGCCTGGAAAAGCGCAGGCTCAGGGGTGATCTG
>JAGPOW010003395.1:37982757-37994350 GCA_030014935.1 Caiman crocodilus | reverse complement strand
TCACAGTTAGGGTGGCTAGGATGTGGAACCGGCTTCCTAGGGAAGTTGTTCTTGCTCCTACCTTGGGCATCTTCAAGAGTAGATTGGATAGGTACTTGGGTGGGGTCCTGTGACCCTGGCACTCGTTCCTGCCATTGGCGGGGGGGTCAGACTAGATGGCCTGCCCTAGGCCCCTTCTGACCCTAGGCACTATGAAACTATGACTCTCTGGCTGTAGGAGTAAGATCCCTCAAGTTGGTGGCAATGATGGTCTTTTAAGATTCCATTTATGCTAGCACCAATTAAGGATATAAAATGCTTACCTTTTTTCTTTTTTATATGGGAAGGACTGTGTAAGCTCTATGAAAACCCACATCATGCACCATCCAGACTTTTGGGTAGTATTACCATGCTTTCTGTGGCTGTACACCCAACTCAGGTTTCTTTTTCTAAATGTAAAATGCCCTATAAGTCTTTTGCTAAACAAGTAAAAAGCGCCAGCATATATATTACAGCTAATATTTGTAAAGCTTTGCAAGAGATATTTAGGTAAGTTATAGGGGGCTTTATATAGTTGTTTAGTCATTTTTATGTATTGCATTGCATTGCATTATAGCACATTCAATGTGCATTATAGCACATTCAATAGCAGTTTAAAAATATTAACCGCCCAGTCATTGCCACAACCTTTCCAATGAGGCAGGCAGATCAATAAGCATGATTATCCCTGTTGTCAGATGTTTCAATGAAGAAAACAAACTAATATGAGAGACTTGACTGAGCAGTGCCATGCAAAGATACCCATGGCAGATGAGCTAGTTTGGGTATGTCTGTATATCATAATGATCAGTGTGGGAAGGGGGACCTGTGTGGGAGGGGAGGTTGTAGTGGTCCTAGCCCAAGTGGCAGCTGGAATATTACTGCTTTCCAATGATGGGAAAGGATCTGAGTCTTCCAAAGACACACAGGCCGGGTACAGATATTCAAAAAGCCCCAGGTAGACTTGTTCATATCTTCAAGGTTTCTCTAAGCTGTGTAGAATACAGCAGGGATGAAGAGAACACACATTCTCCCATAAGGGGAAGGGAGGGCCACAGGGAACATTGTCACAGGCAACTAAATGCAGCCAATTGGCAGGCTACTGATGGGTTGCTGGGCACACATCCTCGACCCCCTGCTGTTGGCCGCAGGGAGGAGGGAAGCCCAGCATGGAAAGAAGCCAGGGGAGGGGAGACAGCTCCCACCCAGCACCATCTCTGCCCTGCCCCGCCAGCATCCTCCACTCCCCCATCCTCTCCTGGTGCACAGCTTTCTGACAGGCACAGGCAGGACACAGAGCTGGGGACCAGAGGCTTTGCTACCTGGCTCTGTGACAGGCCAGGGGTGGGGTGGGGTGGCCCAGCACTCATCGGGATCAGACAAGTGGGGCTCACAGCTAGCCCACCCACTCCGTAAGGTGGGGGGTTAGTGGGGCAGCCACAGATCATCCTGGGAAGCTGGGAACCTGCGATCTATCTTGTGTTGGGAGAAGGTCTGGCACAGAAGTTCAATAGAAGTTCTAACTTAAATTGATTAAAACTGCTACGGCATCCATCCAGGTCTATCTTAGACTGGCTTCCATCATTTTTAAACCAGGCTTTGTGCCCTGAACTTCTGTTCTATTACAGTTTTTGATTATTGATTTTTGATGATTATTCTGTTCTATTACAGTTATTGAAATTACACATAAATGGGTATAACTGATCAGAAACCCGTCAGTTTCTGATCAGTTATACCCATTTATGTGTAATTTCTATACCTACTCATAAGCCAGGCTCCACTGCCTATATGGTAACTTTATACAGCCCATGATCACTAATAGAAAAATTAACATCGGGTTTTCAACTCTAGATCCCCAAGCAGATTCACAACAGAGGGTTGAGCAGCTCTGAATTACCACATCCGCTGACTGCTGGAATGATGCCACTCCCAAGCAGACATTACCTTCTTGGCTTTCTGTGGGTAAAAGCCCTATCAAATAGAAATTTGGGGCACTCTCCTCTACCTCACTACTTGTAGAAGAAATTCTACTTTTCACACCATGGCAAATGAGGAGCAGCTTCTGCTGGCACAGAATATCTCTACCTGCTGTAAAATATAAGTAAAAATACCCATTTGTTTCACAGGGGAGAGTTAGTTCATTAGTGGCTTTACTCATGATGAGCTTCTTGGGTAGCAGGGACTATAGTAGTGGACGGTATAAGGATGCTTATTATTGCATGGTCCCGTGGGGTTCTCTGTCCGAATAATTCACAGACATGAAGTCAAAGGAAATGGTTCTGCCCCTTGGCATGTCCAGGTTTAATGATGAATAGTGTGGCATCCAGATCCATAGCCTTTTGCAGTTTTCATGGCCTTATATTTCTTAGCAGGCCAAAGATCACCCCTGCTGATGAAGGCCTTTATTTTAGGACACCATTGGGTATACATTTGACAGAATAATCAATCAGGATTTCTAACATTTTTATTTCAGTTATTCATTTTCAGCCAAAAGTCCTGTACATTTGCAGAATTGCACAGGCATGAGACCTGGCTGCAGTTCAGACCCGATCTGCCTGGGATGCTGAACTAATCACACAAAGAGATTTTTTTTTTTTTGGTGGCAGGGAACACGAAAATCCTTGTTTTCCCACCTCCCTGCCCGAGGGTGAAGGAGGGGAACACGGTGGCAGTGACCCCTGCCACCTGGCCCGGATGCCCACCAGACAGGGAGGTGGGAGTAGCGGGCAGGCATGGATAGAAGGGAGTGGGGAGACTGGCAGATATGGGCTCGGTGAACCCAAAGCAGCACAGGGGAGAAGGGCTGGACCTGAAGCGGCAGGGAGGGAAGTGATGGAGGTGGGGAGGGGGGAAGCAGGATTGGACCGAAGCAGTGGGGAGGAGGAGGGAAACGGGGTCAGACCCAAAGCGGTGGGGGGGGGGGTGGAGCAGGGTTGAACCCAAAGTGGCGGGGGGGAGGGGGGCCAGACTGAAGCACTGGGGGAAGAGGGGGGGAATTGGGCTGAACCTGAAGTGACGTGGAGGAGGGGAGAGTGGGGTTGGACCTGAAGTGCCTGGAGGAGGGTTGGGATAGAGTGGAGCCAGACAAGGAATGGGGGGGGAGGGGGGCACAGAGCCGCCCCCCCGCCCCAATCATTCTTGATGGGAAATTTGGTACTGTACTGTAATAGGAGCACTAGGATGGAACTTTGAGTAAGGACTTAATATTCATCTCTGAACAAGTTGCAGGCATGTGAATTATTTTCTGTTGTATGACAAGGGTTTTCATGGGCGATATGTTTTATTGGACCAACTGTATGGTTGGGATAGACTTAGAGAAGCTTTTAGGTGCCACAGTATCCTTCCTCAGGTCTCTGGGAAATAATCAAATGCAGCAGACATAAACAGCAGCTGGAATAAGAGTTTATATAAACTCCATATGTAAATAAAACAGGATATATGAAAAATTATCAAGATGCCGTCAGGCAAGATGCAGTAGAATCCTGCTAGGTGGAAAGGCAAGACCGTTCAGGAGGATCATTATGACCAGTGAAGTTTAGAGATTAGGCAAGTATTATATAGATTAGAATGGGACATGAAGTCATTGCCTGCGTTAAGTCCCTGCCTCTTAGGGCATATACGCATGAGCACGCATGTGCAATTTGTGGCACCTCAAAGCAGTTTGAGTCACTGCAAACTGCATGTGGTGTATGTACACGTGTGTGCTGCACTGTGGGGGGTTTTGACATTGGGAGATCTCAGTGTAAAAAAAAACCCCTCCTGTAAAAAAGCAGTGTAGTGCATGTGGCAGCAGCATGCACAGCCAAAAAGTCTCTGGCTGCTAGGCAGGCTCCAAGCAGCCATCTCAGCACTGCTGATGCACTGGGGGACTCCCCAGGCCCCAGGTAACGCTGTTTCCTGTATATAAGGGGCAGTATATAAGGCAAAAAGAAGTGAAGCCATCAGTAACTGGTTCATAGGGTATATTAAAATGTAAAATTAGTGGAAGGGGCTTGTTTGTCACGTGCTGGCCTATTCATCAGTCATGTGCTCAGTGTACCTGACTGGCACTGCCCCAGGACCATCATTATCAGCTACAAGGGATACACAGTAATGACAATTATGAAGCTTTAAAACTTAACATCCATATTGGTTTCACATTAATGTATCCTTCTATGCAAAAATGCAGCAGAGCCATTTGTATCTACACATGCAATTAATGTACCTGAATTTTCTTTAATGAAAGTTCAGGGGCATTAAACTTCACTCCTGCACACATGTAGATATGCACCTATTGAGATCAAATTTGCTCCCGATAAGGGTCAGATCAATGCTCCCCTGCAGCATCCAGGGGGAGCTCCAGACTCCCCCAAGTGTCAGCCGGGGCTAGCAGGGGATGTGGGGGCTGGTTCTGGTCTCCACAAGGTGGGGCAGAGCTACCCTGGCTGCCAGGGCAGCTCTCAAACCACACAGTCCCAACCCAATCTCCATATGGATGGGATGCAGCAGTCCTGGCTACCAGGACAGCTGTCTTGGCCATGTGGAGATTGGGACAAGTCTCGATCCCCACATGGTGGGGAGACCGTCTGCTGCCTGGGCTGATCAGGAGTGAATTCTTCCTAGTTGGTGTCTACACCTGTGCTACTGCTTAGTAGCTTATGTGCTGTTAATCTAGGACCTGGCAAATCTATGTTAATCTAGTACCTGTGTTATTGATCTAGTACTAGCAAATGGTGCATTAGCCTTATTTACTGCACAATAAGTCTTGTGCTTTTGTAGGTGGCGATGCTTTACTGCGCATCGGATTAGTCTAATGTGCAACAAAGCATGTCATGTGGACATGCCCACAGAGGATCAAATCTTCAACAGGAAGAGTGAAAGCACCCTTTCTACTGATAGACTGTGTGACCACAAAATTAAATGGGGGTTGTAATTTGAAAATTTGCACCCCTAATTATCTGATTTGCACTTGTAATTCAATTGTCAGCACAAAGCACAGGGACAATTTTTGTCAGTGCAAACTGCAAATGCAAAAAGGTGGTTGCTGTGTCAAGAATGTAGTCTGTAGAGGGGGTATCCTGCTCACCCAACTCACACTGAGATAATTTGGAGGCAACTGTACTAACATCAGTGGGTTTACACCAGCATGACAATGATAGGAGCAAAGAATTTTGCTAAGTATGTGCACGTAAACCCCCCCACACACACACACACAGGCATGCACACAGTTTAGCAAGTCAATCTGTAACAAAACCGCATTCCTTGTCAGGGACTGTGAATTAATTTGGATGGCTTAATAAAATAGTAATTATTCACATGCCCTTTTAAATAAAAGGTGATTATACCAGGATTTTTGCAAGTGTAAATAAATTTGCACATTGTGGCCTTTTTCCAAAAATGAAACAAGCTCAGACTAACACCAAAGATAGTTGTCCACCACTGAGGTCATCATTGTCTAATTAGTTTTGCTACATTGCCACAATAATTTTGCCTGACATGACATTGAATTGAGGCTCAGAAGGCAATGAGCAGCTAATAACCATGGTGGGCATTAGTTACACCGAGTGACAGAATAATTAGTAACTGACCGTGCCATTTTACATAAACAGGAGGTGCATTGTCACGATTTCTCATTAAAATAATTATTGGCATGCATGTGTACACAAATATACAGCTGTAGACCCCGCTGCAAATTCCCACCCCACATCTTAGAAAGAAGTGAAGATGGTGGAAATGCAGAATGCAAGACAAGCACAGTGAAAATCTTACCGCTCTATTACAACTAGAATTATAAGAAAAGTGGAATCCCAGACCTAAACTCCTTTCTTATTGCAACCTGTTTCCTCTCTGGTTTATAAACTCTACAGAACAGGCCCTTGTCTTGGATAGAAAGCCCTAGCAAATTTGGGGGGCTTGTATTAATAATCATAATAATACAGAGGAAGCTTAGGCTCAAGCGGAACGTGATCATCACTTCTTAGCTAATGGTGAATAGGATGTTGCACTGACAATGCTTCTATAAGTTCCCTTTTTAAAACTGCCAGGCCTTAAGGCCTTATGAAAAGATTGTTTACTTTTAATTTTTAAAATGTGCGGTAAAGACAGCTTCACTCACTGTCCAGCTCTTAGTCACTTCCAGAGTAGGCCTTCCGAGGCACTGAATAAAGCAAGGGTCCAGAATAAAAACAGCATGTGACCAGGTAAATATAATGCATTATTTTCAGCATTTTTCCCCTGTCCCTTTCATTTCCTCCCCCAAAAGCACCTTTTACACATTACTAAAAGACATTTGCTTTAAGGTTGAAATTTGTTTCTACAAAATCCATATGTTCCTGTGAGAACTAGTGCCTATAATTTGTGCAGCAGCAAGAACACACAGGTCATCAGCACTGCCAAACGGAAGGGAGCAAGCCATTGCCTCCGTTCTGGCTCATGAAAAAGAAGAATCAGTCCATGAACTGCCAACCTTGCTTGTGGCAAAGAGCTCGCCAAAGTAACAAGGTCCCAAACAGCCTTGCTCATTTTTAAGACCAACTAAACAATATTTCTATATGTTCTGTGAGGTTATAATTCTGCATATATCCATTTCATATGTGGAGAACCCTAAGTCTATCTGTCCTTATTCAGAGAGATTTATATTCTTTCTATGGATGCACTCAGTTTTACCACCAGTTCTACACAGAAAATTGGTGCACTTACCGTAATAGGATGCTTTGGTTGAGGGACATAAGAAAAGTATGTACCAGTCACCTGTCACTCTAAGCAGATCGTTTCTGGCAGGACACAATGACATAGAAGAGTCATTTGAGGTACAACTTCATTTTATCGTGTCCAGTTTAGCTCTGCCAGCCTTGAGGGAATTGAGGGTTGGAATTAAAAAAGCTGCACCATTGTACACATTCATGGAAACTGTTTTTGCTGGTTTGGTCCAACGCTACCACCAACACTTTTAAAACTGCATTAGAAAAGGATTGAGGTTGTTTTTTAGGATCTTTCTGAAAGAATAACGGGAAACGTATAGATCTCAATTGTTGTTGCAAAGTCATGACCTAGATAATGCCTAAGAGAACAAAGATCCAGAAACACAATTTTCACAGCTGAGATTTTTCCATCTTCCATAAAAGAGTCTATGTGCATATATTAGCAACAAAGTTGAGACACAAGTTTCAACAAAATGACATCTTGTGTCAGGGGCACAAACTGAAGGTAATGCAGCGCTGAATATATGATATACATGGATTATAAAGGAAGGGAAAGACTTTAAGATGACACGCTGTTTATTTCTGCAAAGATGAGGCTTCATTATTTTACTTTTAACAACAAAATTAAGTGCTTGTACAACATTTTGAAATAAACAGATATGCCTAGATTCATGGGGGAAACATTCAAAGAGGGCATACAAATACATGAGTGACAATTCTAATCAAATATGAAACTACTATTCTAGTATCTTATTAATAGGTAAATTTGTTAAGGTTTTTATGATATACATATTTTTACTTAAGATAAGTCTTGTTTGTTATGCTTGAATTCTCTTATTAAAACTAACAGCATTTCCGTCCTCCTTTACTTTATTTTTACAGTTGAAATCCATAGCTATGGACGACCAATTCATTTCTCCAAACAGGAGTGTTTTTCTACAAAAAAATGCCCTAGTAAGAGGAAACGTAAACCCCTTTCCAGCCTTTTGTTTTAAGAGAACCAGTTACTCCATGTCATGACTGAGATGACAAGCACTGTGACTGGCTGTCACTTTTACTGGTATGAACAAATCATCAGTGCTATCCAGGATTTAGGCAATGAGCATACAGTGGTCTACAGAACGTTTATATTTCCATGACTTAGCATGCAACTTTCGCCCACTGGGCTTTGACAGAATCGAAATGGGACAAAAAGCTGCTTTGTGGCTCATATATCCCGTACCCTTATCTCTTGCTTCCATTCAGTTCAAGGGATCAGGCCCCTGATACATGTAGGACTCCAGATGTTAGAGGGAGATTCGTAATATGACACGAATGCATGCCATGAAGTTGTGAAAGGTAAACCAATGCAATGCCTAGATACAGGAATTCTGCCCTATAAATTGCTGCACCCTAAGACTTGTCTCCTTTCCTACTTTGGAATTGTGTGAGAAATATAGAATAGAAATAGAAACCAGTTTGTCATGATGAAGAAGAAAACTCCCTCTAAGTTGCTGCAATGGTCCTAGCATGCGTCTTTAATTAGACAAACAACTAGGAAAATATTTTTCATTAAAATTCAGCAGTTTGATACAGTTAGGAATCAAAGAATATTTTAAGAATATCAAAAGATGTGTGGTATGCGGAATCTGAAAGACAAAGCTTCTTATATTGAGTTAATTTATTGCATGTAGTTAAGTTTAATATATTATCTTGAACAATAGTTTCACTCTTCATCATCTGGAACCATAATTATATATAATTACAATGTGTATATGTATATATTTTGTTCTATATTGTAAAACATTGGGAATTCATTTTCTGTCTGAATTGCAATCAAGGCTTTCAAACACTAATGGTACAGATTTAGCAGCTCTGACTCTATCATTTACATACATATGATCCTTATGGTAGGTGCCCTGTAGTGATTGTATTAGTCACTAGTTCCTGTTGTTAACTTTATCATGCAGAAAAGTCCCATTTAGAACTTACCAGAGTTTTGTTCGACTGCATCTAAACTTTGCGTACAACTCCTGTAAAATCCCTCAAACAAATATAAATACAGCTATCCAGTTTTAAACATGCAGTGTATTCTGAAACCATTACACAATGCTGACTATATCTAGGCCACTTCATTCACATTGGGATATCAAGATGACCCTCGATATCCCTATGCTTCTAGGATTCTGCGCTTGTTTAGAATACATAAATATTACACAGAATCAGTCTCTTCCTCTTCATATACATGTGTGCAGGTGGGCATGTATGTGTGGCAGGCATGTCAGTAGCATTGCGGCTTGCTGGCTTGACAAGGCTTTCAACCAGTGATAGGACTTTCCCACCCATGAGGAGGTGATGGAGGAGAGGCTGCCCCACCCCTGCCCAGGGCAAGGCGAAAAGCCTGGACCTGGGTGAGGACCCTACTGCCCCTCACCCTGATTGGTCCAACCAGGTACACCCAGGTTACATATGTAATATTCACCACTGCAGGATGAGGCCTCATCTTACTAGCATGTGCATGTATGTGCATAGATAAAACGGGGTTTCATTTTGCAAAGTTCTCTCATCCCTCCAGGAGTTGGAGCTGCCGAGTCATTTTGTACAGGTGATACTTAGTAGCGTATGGGACTGGGAAATAACAGAAAGGGTGGGTATATGAATCACACTGTCCATTTCTTTCCCTGAATCAACAGTTTAAATCTATCCTTTTTAAGGCTCACTTCACTGTATAGCTGTTCAGGGACAGAGATGGAGAAGAAAGAAGAGAGTTGCAGGGTACAGAGGGAAATGAAAATCTTTTATTCTGAATGGGTTTTAAAGCAAACCTCTCCTATTTTTTTCAAATGTTTTGTCTTGTGATATTTGGTAACTGCGGAGGAATGTTACAACTCAATTTCAGTAACATTTCCTAGCTTGAGATGAAAACGCTATCCCTAATGGTGTGCTCTGCCATTGGCTGCCACTAACTCTACTGCTGAAAATCATAAATAGTGACGTAGATTCCCAGAGCGAGTGGCAGTCTGAGATGGAGCGCACCAGTAGGGACAACATTTTAAACTTCATGCCTTTGTAAATACAAATTTTCGGAAAAATCTTCTACCACCCTTGGATGTTTTGATACTATAGAAAAAAAAAACCAATCCAATAGACTGATGAATAAGAGAAATTTAAGTAGGAGTATGGAAAGATAAAAGGAGATATTCAGTGGCTATTTGGTTTCATATGGCTTATACAGCACTGATAGAAAAATATACTTTATCCTCTTTGCTTTAGTTTGAATCAAATCTGATAGGTACATACCTAGACATCAAAGTATTGGGCCTGCTATCATTATTATAATGATGAGTTACCTTATTGCTTTACGTAATTTATATTATATTTGTATTGTGATAGAGTCTTGATGTTATCCAGGACTGGACCTTATATGCTAGATACATAAAGAAATCATGGATAAAAGGACCTTGTTTAAGTGGAGATATCTCAGAAGACTAAAGTCCTCACCCACATGGCAGTGGCTGATCTGGACTTTGCTTTAGATCCCTGATTCCCTGAACTCATTGGTTTAGGGCAGAAGTGGGCAATCATTTAGGCCTGAGGGCCCCTTAGGGAGTTTTGGTGAGTTGTTGTGGGCCAGGTCAGCACCCCGCCCCCCATTACTGTGTCTGTTCCCATCCATAACAGCTCACCAAAACTTTCTAAAAGTCTGTGCCAGGAGGATGGGATGGGTCCAGAGGCAGGAGAAGAGCAGCATCCAGGAGTAGAACAGGCAGGTGGGGCTGGGGCTGGGATTGAGATTGTGGTGGCAGAGCTACAATCCACTCCCTGCATGCCCCTGCTATAGGTGCCACTTGCATGGGCAGGAGCATGTGGGGAGTGGATCACAGCTCTGGCCTGGGCCCTGGGCCTGCTCTGGCACCACCCAGTGATCCCCAGATCTCCATGGAAGGTAGACTGAGATCTGTGCAGGCTGGGTAGGACATGTGGCTGAGTGGAGGGGATGAAGCTGTGGGTGCTCATCCAGAGGAAGGATGGACAGGCAGGGCTGGAAGTGGGGCCAGGGCCAGGATCAGGCTGGGGCTGGGGCTGGGGCTGTGGCCAGGGCTATAACTGGGATCAGAGGGTGGTGACAGAACAAGGCAAGGCCAGGGCTAAAGTCTATATAGCAGCCAAGACTCAAGACCGACCTGTGATCCACTCCCTTCTCACCCCTGCCCACAGAACTGGCACCCATCATGCAGGTAGTGGATCATGGCCCCATCCCAGGCCCTGGCCCCACCTTGTGACTGCCCCATTATTGTGATCCCAGCCCCAGCTATGTCCACCCGTCCCACTCACAGTTGTACTCCCTGCCTGCTCGCAGCCCCAACCCAGCTACCTAGCTGCACACCCTACTTATGTGGCCCCGAGCCAGTCTCAATGGAGACCCCACGCACCCACTCTGTCTAGTTCCCCTAATGGTGGGGGTGGGGCAGGCAGGCTGGAGCGCCCATGCAGTGGGGCCAGGGCCTGTGGTGATGGTGGTGGAAACTAGCAGTAGCAGCTGGAAGGAGCCACTGTTAGGGGGCTGCTGGGAAGTGAGTCCAGCTGCCACGTTGCCCCAGCCCCACTGTGTGCCTGGGGGCAACCGGACCAGCCACAATCGCCATGGCCCAGGCTGCCCCCTGTGGCCAAGAGAGTCATCATGGGCAGGACAAAATCCATGGCAGAGCAGTTCTGGCCCGCGGACTGTATTTTGCCCACCCCTGGCTTAGGGGCTTATGTTCTAATTTAACCCGTGCCAGTTTTCATCATCTGGCATGGTTCCTTAGGGCCTGCACCTCCTCCGTGGATTGCAGGAACATCTTCTATCCCTCTAAGTACACCTGACACATCACCCAGGCTGGGGGTTTCTATATGAGTTAGGTTTACCTCAGACT
>JAGPOW010003395.1:37950640-37982657 GCA_030014935.1 Caiman crocodilus | reverse complement strand
TATGGAGGACATGTCCATATTTTTTGCACTCTAATATTCAGGTAAAACATAAACAAAAGATTTATATTTTCAGCTTAGTTGTCGCCCCCCTCCCTCCCCTAAGTACCATTCAAACTACATGAGAAGAGCTTAGCTGAGAGACTATTCAAGGGAGCCGCATTTCAGCTAAGAGGCAAGTTAATCAGCAGCTATCAGCTACAGAGCTGGGGCAATTGCTGAGTCTCTGAAGAGCGGCTACTGAGAGACAGTAGCAGGTGAGAATTGATTGAAGGGTTGAGGGAAGAGAAATGAGGTATATGGGAGGAACAAATCTCAGTAAAACTGGCTGTTCCTATTGCTTGTCTTCCTTCCTATGGTGGCACTATTGATGGAAGTCAATGCTGTGCTCCTGAACAAGAGCTGTGAGCACAGGATGGGCACAGTTTAAGAGAGGTTTCAGCTACACGGTGCTCTCCTTTGCAGTGGCGGTTCTCAGGAGCACTGACCTTGCTCCTATCATTCAGCGTTGAATCCAGCCACAGAAGCCATTTAACTGTCTTAATGGAGTGGTCAAAAAGCAGGGCCTTGGTACTTGAATGTCTCAGTCAAATGCATTTGTGGGTTTTTTTCTCTCGTGTCTTCGGTGTCCCCTCTCCTATATCACAGTCTGAGGAAATGCGCACGATGGCTGGCTGAGTTGAGAAGTCACACGGTCTATTTAAGCCGCAAGCTGTTTGGGGCAAGGACCTCAGTAGTGTCCTCAACAAACAATAAATAAAGAAGGAAAGGTTATGGAAAGGGTTCCCTCAGACGCACACAGTTTTTCTTTAGATAACGTCTCCATGCTCTCTTTTAAACTTGAGGATGGTGTAAGCAGAAACGTTGCACTTTATACGACACCTTCCAAACAGGAACAGAACAGGGAGCTTGCCTGAAGACTCATCCATTCTCCCCAACAAGTTCATCCTCTCTCTGCTCTCAGACGGCAGGAAATGCACTTCCTGCTCAGGTAAGTGTGAGCCTCACCATTGATTCCAGTGGGCCCTATCGGTCTAATCCTTTGAACTACTGAATTGAGAATTCTCTAAAGCTTAAAAGAGCTGTCGAACACCTTGAAAGATCAGTCTCTAGGTTTAGGGATTTTTACAAAGAACGTGGTTTTCAGTTTTTAGGAATGGAAAGGGCATCAAGTTTGTTCTGGTATACAGAAAGAAAGAAATCTCACAAATAGCTGTTGACTTTTTATAATGGTATAACCAATAAGAAAGCATCTGAGATCCCGAAGGTAACGTTCATATTCAATCATCTATATAGAAAATCCTTGTGTTTTTTTTGTTTTTATGCAGATCACGCTCAAATTCATGTATCTATTAAAAATGCTTCCTAGGCATTGCTTGAGGCTACAATAATATCTTCTCTCTTTCAGTTCATATACACATACTAAAGAGCCAATTGCTGTTATGAAAACCCGGTGTTGCTTAATGTCACAATACAGCCCTCACTTCCTTCTTCTCGAATAGGGTTTGGAATTCTTTGAAAAGGGGCATTAATGATCAAAGTGCCACCCTCTTTAAAAGTATCTTCAATAAATAATCAAAGAGCTTCCCTGCTGTTTTTTTGAGGATATAGTGCTCCTTTTATAATTATGGGTTTCGATTTTTTACTTTTGAGAGGGAAAGGAGGGGAAAAGAAAGACCGAGGAAAAGAGCATTTAAAGGATGTTCCATTTCCTGCTACTGCATTCTAACAAAAAGAAAACATGGTTACAAACATTGTTAGATTAAATTCTTTGACAATAAAGGGATGGGGATGGAACGTTAAATCCTTTAATATTTTATTGAGCCCTTTTCTCCTTTTATTAGGTGGGAGGATTCTTTGACCACTTACAAAGTGACTTTGTTTCCAGACTTTTAAATATATGAAAGAGAAACCTTTGCACAATCTGTCAGCTGCATTTTCTAGAAGATAAGGAACATTTCAACCATATGTGAGACCAGTGAGTTAAATATTTACTCTTTGTGGTATGAGACGAGGCTTGCTTTGCCAATATGGATGATTTCAATGAATTTTGCTAGGTATTTTTACTGTTTTATTCAGAACCACAGGGTACACAGGAAGGGGAGTAGAAAAATGAGACCTCAGTAAATTAATTATAATTATGCATGCCACACAGATGAATAATAATCTGCTTGATAAATTTATAATACCATAAAATATTATGTGGATTTAAATGATAAATGCAATTTTAGTAGGAAGTTGGGAATAATATATAACTTGAGACACTGGCAAGCTGTCCTTCAGTTTAATTTGGCTTCCAGCTGTGGCTCAGGTTTTGAGATGAAGCTATTTATTTTGAGTAATTGTCACAAACACTCAGTCAAAAATGTAATATCGTGCCACTGGAGAGTGTTTGATCTCTGAACTGCTCTGAAATACAACATTATGTTATTTAAAATTATCCATTCCATCAATATTTGCCAAGTGGTTTAACTCAAACAGGTTTATTACCTGGATTAGGATCCATTTAATCAAATGACAACACAGTAAAAATGAAATAAAAGTTTGTAGTTGAAAACAATGTTTCTCTCTTTTATTTCAGTTGCTTGAGCGGTGTTAAATTTTCATCGGAGGAATTTCAGGGTATGTCTACATTGCAGAGTGCAGTGTATTGCAGAGATACTCAAGCTGACTTGAAATGAGTCAGTTTGGGTACCAAAGCAGTCTGTTTGCTTTAGCATGGAGTTCTGCATGGACTAGTACACCCTGCCAAGGACTTACACTGCAGTCTGAAAGAAAAGATATAACCTTTTCTACATTTCCATTATTAAACTAGACACTTGCACTGTTGTGTTAAGTCACCATTAATTTCCAAAGGAAAATGCAAATAAGACTGATAAGGCACATGTGCCTTGTCATTGAATTTTCATGGAAACATATCCACCTAGACACAAATCAATCAGTAACTGGAGGAATCACAAATTGTACCATAAAATGCTCCAGTAATTACTGGGGAGTTACATGTTAGCTTTGCAAAAGTGTCTCATTATCCCAGCAATTTAACCAGCAGCTTCTGGGGTAAACAGCATCCACTTTGGAGTGGGAGTAAGCTTGTTTGCTCAATACCAAGTGTGAGTGTTAGACCCCGACCCAATGAGGTGCCCAACGACTAAGGAAACAACGGTCCAACCACCCATGGATCCTGTTGCTCATTAGCCAGAGCAAGCAGGGAGCAAACACCAGCACACGCTGCTTGCAACAGCTTTATTCAGAATGGAGACAGCTTTGGGCCAGCTCCCTCACCAACAGAATATGGGCAGCAGCAACGAACAAGTTTTTTTCCCATATTTATACACTTTGGTTTATACTCATTAACATTCACTCTACCTCCGTCCTGCCTTCTCTTCTACCCATTTCTCCTCCCATGTCAAGCTCTGCCTCTGTTTACTGCTTGCTGCATTAGCGTGGAATTGCCTATGCATTTCAGTACTTTACATGTCTTTTTGCTATGAGCACATATCTAAGACCTTGACTTCTCTTCTTCAGTCAATGGGCAGACTTTGACAAAAACCTGGAACCTTCTGGAGGCATCTTCACCAATCAAAATTCACCTTTTTGCATATGTTCATCTTGGATTCTGTTACCAATTATGTGTTATTTTTCACATTCCAGTCTCTTTTTCTGTCTCGGGTTGTTCCACATTCCTAAAATGTCGCCTCATTTACAACACACAGACTCGCACAGATTCACTTGCTGCTTTTTCCTTAGAAAATGGTTGACACAGTTAAGATGGTTACTTAACATAAGCAAATGGCTGACTTAAGTATCATTCTCCCTGGTGGTCAGCAGCTCCACTAGGCCACAGGTCATGCCTTGTATTCAGCTGTAAATCCAGTGCTCTCTAAAATCCAAATATTATCATCCTAAGGGTAAGTACTTAATACACTTCCTGCCCAGTCAGACATAAGATCAGAGAAAAAGGAAGAGAAGGTGGCAGCTCATAGACCCATGGGTACCCAATCCATCCCTCAATTCCTAAAGCAGGATTAATTTTAGACCACAGATTTAATCCCTTGAAGGATAGGTCTTCTAAGATACAGCTCTGGGTAGCACTTTTGGCCTGTATATCCCCTACTACTAATAGCACTTTCATAGCACTGCAAAAGACACAAACCCAAGCAAAGATTTTGTGTTTGTGAAAGAAAGGATGAGGAGCCAAAAATCCCCTTTAGATCCAAACAGGGCATGTCTACATGTACATTTGCTGCAGCACCAGTTTATTCTCTAGTAAACAGTGCCAGGCAGGTGTCTGCACGTGCAGGGAAGCAGCAGCAGATTTGCTGCCAATCTACGCCTGCTTCCTGGGGCCCTGCAATGGGCCCCTGCCGCCATGGGGGAAGCACCAGGCTCTGGCTACACTGCCAGGTGGCAGCCCTCTTCTACAAAACCAGACCCACTCACTGCTCTCTGGCCAGCAGCAGTGTGCACAGTGCAGGGACAGCACAGGGACAAAACTAGACACTTGTACCTGCTACCTTGACTCGTCTGCTTGTCCAAAGCCCACCAGAGACACCAATGGTGGGCTCCAGGATGCCACTGCCAGGGCCACCATCACAATCCTGGGCTTCCTGCCCTGCCACTTCTGGGCCCAATGGGACAGCCAATACTGGTAGTGTCACGTAACCCAGCACACTTGAGACAATGAGCAGTGGCTGGAGGTTTTCAGGATGACCCAGGCCACCTTCTGGGATCTCTTTGAGTGGCTCTGGCCATACCTGGAGCAGCAGGACACCAGCATGAGGCAGCATCTACAGTGCCTGCACCTTTAGGAACACCACCCTGCCAGTCCTGGTGCAGAGTAGATGCTTCATGGTAGGGATGCTGGACCCGGAGCTGGGCACTGTGGTGGTCCTACCCCTGCTCATCAGGGAGCCCATCTACCCCTGTCTCATGCAGCCTTATACTGACCAGCTGGACCCCCGCCAGGCCCATTTTAGTTGGTGCCTGGGCCACATTTGCTCCCAGGTCACACCTACATGTGAGTTACTATACAATAACTAATTGCAAGTAAATTTACTTTACTATTACTATTACTTTAAATGTTACTGTGCAGTAAGCTCACACACATGTTGAAGCTTGTGCTTACTGGGCAGTAACCCATGCTATTGAGCAGTTAAGCATCTAATGTAGATGTGCCCAGTCTTTCCTCCACCAAATAACTACAGACTTTCTCAGAACGAGTAACACTTGACTTCATTACTGGATAACAACAAGTAAGATAAAGCAGACTGATTAGGATTTGCTTGACAGCTGGCAGACCCTCAATGGTAAACTGTAAGCTTTGGAGTGCAGACCCAATGGCATAAAAGACACAGGATTGCATGATGTCTGGGTGGTCAGTGACAATGACACCGAGATTCCTCAAAAAGTTTGCAGAATTAGGTTTGCTAGGAGGATCACTAGTTTCCCTGGTGTGGGCCTGGTACTGACAGTTGGTGTGATGTGAATGCTGGTCCATTGCCGATCATCATCTCAGGAACTCTTCAGCTGACCCTGAGCAACATTGTTCCCCCTCATATCCAATGGGAAGTTGTAACTAGAAAGTTACTGGAGAAGATCTATGCCCATACAAGCCTGTCGCTATATGATAATCTCTTAAATCCACCTGCTGCACATCTACCATCACAACACCCACTGTGGACCAAACTGCCACCACCCACTGGACCAGGATTGCATGGCAGAGACCCTCTGATATGAAAAATAGAGGCCAACATCATCAGCAAACAGGTTCCTTATCACAGATCCTGCAGTCTGCCCACTCAGCTTCAACCTGCCATACCGTCAGTGAGCCTTGAAGAAGAGGTTTCAGACAGAGCAACGTCTGTGTGTAGCCAGTGTCCACTGTTGGGGTCTTTGCAACACCTCAGACTGTGGCAACACACACATCCTATTGCATATTGTCAATGACTGCCCACTGACTAAGCTCAGCAGTGGACTACAGGACCTGCACGTGGCCGCTGATGATGCTATTGCATGGCTCAGCAATTATGCACACACTGACTGAGTGACTAAGGCAGACTGAGAAACCCCTGTTAAATTTCCTGTGATCAGAATTTCATCAATGAAACACTAGCAGCATGGTATTCTTCATCTCTTGTTCTTGTGCGGTCACAGCATAGCATATCAAGAACTCTTCATGTCATCAAGAGTCCCAAAATGGAACAGGACTTCTACTCTCGTATGCTCTGACTGCCTTTCTCTCCTGCTTAATCAGTCATAAGACATTTGAACACAACAGTGTCATCAGGGAAGCTGTTTTATTAGTGGCTGAGAACAACAGATTATTGTAATGCCCAACCAGAGCCCAATGAAGAGGCTTCCTTGAGATGGTAATCTTTCTGTAGAACAGACAGCACCGATAGCAAGTCACAAGACTGTTTTGTCACACTGCACAGCTGCATCTAACAGTGGTTCGGCATATCTGTCCTCCTTCACAGTACCTCCACAAGAACAGGAACTACTGTGGAACAGAGAAATTATAGGACATGTCTATGCTGTCTGAAAGCACAACCAGGAAGCATACTTTATCCACTCACCTGTTCTCAGTGTGTGGCAATGTCCAAAAATAAGACATTGTAGCCTGTTAATAAAATTACCCATGGAAAGTGCAGTTGTTTGCGTAGGTAATAAGCCTTCAGACAGTTATGCAAATACATTCATCAATATTTACATACACACATATGTCTGTAGTTATGCATTTAATGGTTATCTGTTTTGAACCTAGCAACTAGCCAAAAATGTGAGGACTTACAAATTATTTCACTTAGGAGAAACTGACAATGGAGTCAAGTAGCTTCGTTACAATTCTGCTTAATGAATACACAAAGCTCTGCTTCCTTGAGCACAGGAAGAACCACACGAGTAGAGGAGGTTTCAAACCTCTTTTAGGTATCATTCCAATCTAAAAGTCTTATCACTAGGCCTTTTTGGGGGCCTATATAATTGTGGTATTTTAGGTTGTGCTACATATTTCTTCACGGTGTCTTTCTGAACTCAGTTTTCCTGTTTTACAAACTGAGCTCACTTCCATGCACACACATAATTGCACCCTAAATAACGTTCATCAAAGCTTCTCTGTCTAGATTATCTGAAGTTTACACACCCTTTTGTTTTGAAAAGAGGTGTGTGTGTGTGTGTGTGTCTGGCTATATTGGTGGTAGGATCCCTGTAGCAGCGTATTTTGTGAACTAACACATTGCCTATTTTTATTAGACCCTGACAGGAGTTCATGTTGGTGATATGCACAAAGAGGATGTATAGAAAGAAAGGGTCTCCCTGCAGTGAGGTGTTCTATGATACATTGTCAAGACCCCTAATCAACAACCTGGAAACCACTAAGACTGTGTGATTGTTTTGTTTTCTGCACCATATTCTTTATGGAGCAGCAGGATTACTCTACACATATGGCTGATATTCTGCAATTAATACTACACATTTGCTGCATTCTTGACACTCAGTCATGCTGAACTCTATTACTGTATTTATGGTCCTATCATACTGCTTTGTGCTAAGAGCCTGGCAACCATGGAAACAGATACGGCTGCTCATTTCACACATTTGTCCCAAGTCTGCTCATCAGTCACTGCATGCTTATAGCATTAGATACACATATGTATGCCCTTTGCAGATGAACTCCACTTGCTTGCTCCTTCTTCCTTTGAGGAGTATTACTTTGAACTGACTTGTTTATCTTTTTTCAAAGCTGTGTGCATACAAAGGAAAAGAGCAGCAAGTCTCAATGTGTACTAGCTGACAAAAAGTTTGTCTGGGATGATTTAGACATAGATGAACCTGACTTGAGTAGGAAGTAGGACTACTTGACTTCTTGAAGTCCCTTCCAGTCCTATTTTATGATTATACTCATTCTGCTGCATGACTATTATGGACCGTATCTTGGTTGGATAGTTCTCCATTTTTAATAGGCAGGAGAAGAATCCACTAAGGAGCATACAGCAGAGAAAGCAGCAGAACAGATGCACTTTCAGTCCACTGAGCACTCAGATTTCTGCAACACGTCCAGAATGGCGTGCAAGCAGAGGAATGGCTTTGATAACTGCCTCTCTAAGGATTTATCAGCCACCCCTGAAACAGGAGGCTGAGCTCCTGTGATCTCTACTGCAGCCCTTAGGTTTCACTGCCAGATGTTTATGGGCTTCCCTTGCAGGCCACAAGAAGAGTGGGGGATTTCTGTCCATCAAAGAGCTACTGGGGAGGGTGAGTGGAGAAGAGGGGGGAAGATTTGATCCATCCTGTATTAATATGCCCCAAAACACACACCTCATAGAAATAAGAAAGAAATGTGTGTGTATATAAACATATACATATAAATGTGTGCGTGTGTGTGTATACACACACACACACACAGTTCACTCATTTTATGATGATCACCCATTCCATGCTGAAAGTGTCCTAAGCACTGTACCAGGTGCAAGCATAGACAGTCTGTAGCTTTAGAGCAGTGATTCTCAACCAGGGTGACCGGGAGTGCCACTAGATCCTTTGAAGGGTGACCTGCCGCGTGAGCAGACAAGTCAGTTGTGAGGACATGAGCTGGTGAGTGCACGTTCAGGCTCTTCTCTGCCTGACCACTGCCCTGCCCCACTGCCCAGCCCACCTGCAAGGTGGTTAGCACTGTCATAAGTTAGCTTTTTAAATGGGGTGCCACTCAATTCACACAAGTTATGGATAAGATCAGAGCTATACCAGGAGACTGCTTGTTTACAATTTCTCTCCTTTGCTTAAATCTTTACTTAGTTCAAGGAAGGAATTGCTTCTGGCAGCACAACGTATTTGCAAATTGCACAAAGAAAAGCACTGATTTAGAAATTACAGTAGCGATATGCTCATAATCAAAATAGATATCTGTGATAGACTACTGTTCTTTTAATTAAGCAATCAGTTATTTTCCCTCCTGAAATATGGGTATTGCTGTCCCATTTTAGGAATCCACAATAGCCTTTTATCTACAAAGTATATAATCTATAAGAGAGTATTTTATATATTTATAATTTTTTATTATAGTCCAGAACCTAGGGAAAGGTGAGGAGGAAAAGTTGGAGAGCGTAATGCAGCATAACTCTCCTTTATCAGGTAAAATCAAAGGGACAGTTCTGCTTTCACTCTTGAGCATGGTGAAACTCAGCTCGCATCCTTCCTGATTCCTCATTATCTAATGAAATGAAGACTACACAAACAAGCAAATCTGAACAGGGAGCTGGCTGTAGAGATTTGGGCACCAAACCTTCCTGTAAATAGATGCAGCTGTGCCAGCTACTGACAGGAGAAGAACTGTACATGCTTTGGACACCTACTCTGCATCTTCACCCCTACCACTTTCTCATGCTTTAGTAGGACTGACCTGATTCACTCTTCCATTTTTCTTCACTCTTGTAATTTGTCTTGACAGGGTACAGCTGGGGATCCTCTCCCACTGAACAGCAAGAGAGGGAAAGTAGTCATAAGCCTGAACTGAGAATCCTTGTCTTACAGGATGGCATTTGCCTCTGTAGAAGTTTCTCTAAAAGATCATTACCAAAATGTAGAAGTGATTAAACAGGTAATTGGGATGTGGCCCATGCCCTGACCCCAGATCTACAAACTCCAGTTATTCCTATGGTGATAGTAAAGGCATGAGTTGTCTCATATTGAAGCTTCAGTATTTTCTACAACTTGCAAGACAGTCAGGCTGTCAGAGTTTTCTTCAAATGATGGAAAGATTATGCCAACAGCAATAATTCAGAAACAAACCAAAATCATAAGAAACAGAAGCTGAAATGTTGAATGGAGGCAGACATCCATGAGAAACAATACAAGTCTCAATACCTTTGAAAGAGAATACAAGGCTAAATAGGGACTGGTCAAAAAGATGACAAATACTTAAGCAGGACCGGCCAAAAAAACAATGCATTCATAAAACAAAAACAACACAGATACACTTTACATTTTGTTGCAGTTTTGGATTTTGCATCTACAGCTTTACGTATTTATGATCAATTTACTTGTAAGTGTTAATTTACAAATCTATAGCACACTACATAGATGTAGGGAACAGTTATCTGTGACACGACACGTTCCAGGGTGTTACTGTTTACCAGGCCCATCATATTCAGTGACAAACCAAGGTCACGGTTCTGTTCTGGAAACATGTAAAAAACATGGCAGCAAAGGTTTCCATTGCAGCTGTGGTCAGACATTGACTTTAACAACCACATAACCGAGGCTGAATGCAACATTTCTTCTCAACCATTCTCACCTTCAACAAGCTTATTGAGGCTAAATTAGGCTCCAAGCTACAGATATGCATCTGTGAATTCCTATTGCACACATATGATTCACTGGTATACCTTTGTTAATAATTATGCTGATAATATACAGAAAGGAAGAGTGTTTAGTTCCCATGAAACTGTTTTGTGGGACAGGGAATATGGCGGCTTCTCTGGCATTTGAAGTTACTAAACAAGATGCATTTCTAACACATCTATTGTCAATCAATCAACAGATATGAACTTCATTCAGGAATTTCTAGGTACAGTTCCATCACTATTATTATCTTTTATCAGGTTAAATGATCATAAGAGTCCCTTCCCCCCTTACAATCTATAGGATAAAAACAGGCATACAGTGAGCAGGTAGAACATACTTCAAATACACACAGAATATGCAATACAAACTAAAGGCAATAAAAATGAATCAGAACGAAACAAAAATTCTCAGGTTCATCATCATTTTCAAACCCCAATTTAACAGAAAAAAATTTGTAAGGCAGTTGCTAGAAACCAGCTCCTTGCTTCTGAAAGGGATGGGTTTCTAGGAGCACATAACTCCAGTCTTCCAGCATCAGCACTGGCTTCCAGTAGCTTTCTGGGCCCAATTCAAGGTGCTGGTTTAGATCTGTGTGCTTTAGATCTGGGCCTTACATACCTGTGTGGTCTGGGCCCTACATACCTAAGGGCCTGCTCCCCTATGCCCCATCACATCCCTTAATGTCAGCCAAAAGAAACTGCCTGCCGGTAACATCGGTACACCATGTCTGCTTGGTAAAACCATGCAGGAGATCATTCCTAGCAGCTGCTCCTCAGGTCTGAAACGTCCTCCCTCAGGTGGCCCAGTGGCCCACCAAAGCCCATGCTGGACTTCTTTTGGAAGTGCTACAAGACTTTTCTATTCGTGAAGGCATTTAGCAACCATAGTTGAGGTGTCGTTTATTGGATCTTTGCTTCATTTTGTTTCATTTTGCTTATGCTACTTTACTTTGTAAGTTGTTCTAATTCTCTTTATTGTAAGTCCACCTGAGCATTTGTAGGGAAAGCTGGCATATAAATCAAATAGATAAATACATAAATAAATAAATAGTTGTTGGGACCACTGTAATGATTGGATCTTAGCAATCATGATAGCTAGAATAGAGCTACTACTCATAGTTCTCAGCTGCTGTTGCAAGACACCTTCACTTAATCATGTCTTGTTTGCCTTTTGTTTTTGTCATTTCCCTGAAACCTGAGGAAAACGTGTCAGAAGATAGGAAACCAGCACATAAAACTTGGAGAGAAACAAACATCTCTCATCCTTCCAGGTCCTCATTCAGCTTCTACACAAATAATCAGTATGACTGTGGAGATTTGATCATTAGCTTGGCACATCATACTTGTATAAGATATTAAAGCTACTTTTTTCTTGTGAAAACTACAGTGACATATAATTTTCAGCAAGTCATTACAAAAAAAAGATATCAGGGGGACCTATTACTCAAGAACTCCCCTTCGGTTAGGTTCCTGACAGATGTTCATTCTAAGGCTTGATGAGATGTAATCCACGATCCCAACCATCATGCCTCATGCCATGCAACATGTGATCACAATCATGCCTTACTTGCCAGTTCAGGTGGACTCCAGGCTCCCCCCGTACCGGCAAGCTGCAACCTGGGTGCCACAATCAGCTGCTTGTCAATTGGGTCTGGGGACTGAAGTGGGACCTGAAACCGGCCCCAATCCAATCCCCACCAGCCGGTTGTCAACCCCCCACCCTGACAATGAAGTGACTGTCAACCCCCGACCCTGGACAGCACATACAGTTTGTACAGGTCCTGGATCACAGACACTCTGAGATCCCATGCCTGGGGACAAAAAGCACATTTGCTGTCCAGCTGGCTGGCATATGGGGTTTTACATGTCCCGGCACATAGGAAGCCCAGGTTTATGCAGCAACCTGATCCCAGGGTCCCCATGTACGAGGCCTTGTAAAAGCCGGGGAAGTAAACACAGATTTTACAGATTCTCGGGTCCAGGGATTTGGTCTGCCAGGGACTGTATCCCTGGACTTTAAGGTTACCCCATGCTGGATCCTGACACTCAGCCAAGTGTTGGGATATGTCATGGGTCAGCCTCAATTAGCCAAATGTTCAATTTAAGGCGTGTTACAAATGAGTCACAACACTTTTACATGCTATATCTGGTATAACTTTGTGGTTCATTTACTGTATTTTATGCCTTAAAATTGACACACACATGTGGCTGGGTTACTATTTTAAGGTGCAATTAGCATGTTAATCATGGCTTAAATGTTACATGTGTCAAAAGCCTAAGAGTCCTATTTTGACTTCAACCCATGCAAGACAGAGGATTCTGAGTTAAGCTTTCCCAAAAAGACAACTACACTTTGCAAGTAAAAATACACCAACAATCGCACATCTATCTTTGCATGTATGATAAAACCTGATAGATTTTTCCCTTGTTATGTTCTGTTTATAACACCACTTACATTTTTTCTGAACAATAGCAAGTTTTGTAGACCATGGTATGCAAAATAACATAAATGTTATCGGATCACCTGCTTTCCAGATATAAACTGATTTCCTGCAGAGAACAGAAATCAGGAAAGAATTTCCAAATCAGATACTGTACTTGAGTAGCAGCACGGCGGGGTTTTTTCTCCTGATTTGTACTTATGCCTTTATCTGTCAGCGTTCGGTTCAGTGTTGATGTCGGTGACTTCCTGAAGCACAGTAGTAAGCTTGAAAAGGAGCACAGTGTCATTCAAAGAGGCAAAAAAGTTCCAGTGTCAGAAAATAAGATCTGTTAAGTATGATAGTTGACACAAATTACTTTTTCTGTTCCATCATGGGCTACTTTTTGTGTATATCATTTCAGATGTGTTATTGGCTAGATAGCCTCAAAGGCTCCTTTTGATTATCATGTAAATACCTAATTAGAAATTTCTAAAATGTGTGGAACATTAGTCAGACTGTAAAGGCTCCTTCCCAGACGTCACAGACTGTCAGATCAATGCTGGTGCCACTAATATGATGGACTATAATGGCTCTTCTGATGCACATTATAGTCTATCATATCAAGGCTGAGTTAGTGAATTTTTCAGTTGGCGGATCATTGCCCCAATAGATTGTAACAGCTTCTTCAATGAAACAAAATAAAAAATATTGAACATGCTTGGAAGGTCATTATTAAAATGAAATAACTCTGTTGTTAAGAAAACAACACAATACGCAAAGTGATTAGTGCATAATGTGGACATTATAGATTAATCTTCTGAAAAATTGCATTTTAAGGAACCATTTCTGAGTTATTGAAGTGAAAAAAATATCTTAATGCTCTGACACTCTTATTAGAAATTATTATTACACACTTACATCTCAAATTGATATATTTTTCTATACATAAAGTTTCCTTAGGTTCAGATCTTGTAAATCAAATTTCATCTCTAAAGAATTTTATTTTTTTTCCTTCTTTTGGGCTTCTTTTTACAGTCAGAGGTTTCAGAAAATCTCTGCCTTATCCTACTGTACAGAAGGCCCCTGTGAGACCATCATTTATCTAGCTGAGGAGAATGTGACAGGACTCCCTTTGGAATTGACCAATTCCACTCCTCAGTTGGCTATAGGAGTCTGAAGAGCTTCGTGCAGGCCATCCTGTCACTTTACTTGACTTTTTTTCTATTGATATCTATGTATGCAATATACAATAGTGATCCCATACTATCCTGTGCCAGGGAATTCATGGGTCATTCCTGTAAAACTCCTCTATTATTGTAATAACACATATGCTTGCTTTGTACGCATAGAGCTCCTAGCATCTGCTAACCTGCAGAATGAGTAGCTTTAACTACATTTATCTGGTTGAATTTTACACACCAAAAAAGAAGATTTTCATCATAGAAAAATGCTTCTACACCTTAACTATAATTGTCCAAGAAAGAGAGAAAGAAACCATGTAAGGCAAGACTTTTCTCAAATAAAAATGAAATAATATAAAGTCCCAGGGCCAGTTTATGTTTTTAATTACATCAGTGTAACCTTTTTGATGTCAGTGGTATAGCAACTGAGACCAGCACTTAGACCATAATACCTAAAACCTAATTATAAAGCACTTTAAGGATCTTAAGGGAATCGAATCACTGGACTGGTAGAACATTCCTAACCCTATAATTTTTCCATAGTGTCCATTATTGGTCGTGTAGCCAAGAGCTTTTCTATTATTCCTTTTTAAAAACTGTTCAAGTGGTTCCAATGTAATATTACACCTAGGAGGACAAAAACAATATTAATTTCAATAAAAGCATTTTAATAGTTCTATTTCCTTAATAATCTTATGTATTATAGTTCAATGCCTTCTCACAATATGTGTCAGAATGTGATAATCCTACCAGAACCATGCTGTTCTTCTGTGTGTATTCTTGGGATTTTCCTTCAGCATCTCACTTGGCTCATCTACACAGTGCAATTAATGCAAAGTCATAAACTCCAGAGCAATACATTTTGGAGCTTATCACTGTTTGAATGTGCATTTGGGAGCACAGGACATTGAGCCAGGTTAGAATAGTGCTGGCTGGCAGGGGACCCAGGTGCTGGCCTGCCAGCCTGAGGCTGCTCCCGCCAGCTCTGCATGCTGCAGAAGGTCTGTCTAGAGCACAGAAGTGCTTCACTTCAGGCCTAGCCAGCAAGCAGCCTGCACTGAAGCACTCTTGTTCTCTAGCCTGACAGGTCAGTGTCTGTATGTACACTGCTACAGAGTCTTTTACTCCACAGTAGGACAAATGCAAAGTCCTGCGCTGAGGGCTGTAGCAGTGCAAGCATACACTGCTACAGCCTAAAGATTGACTGGCTAAGCAGCAGCTCTGCAGAAAAGGACTTGGGGGTTACAGTGGACAATAAGATGGATATGAGTCAGCAGTGTGCCCTTGTTACCAGGAATGCTAACAGCATACTTCATTAGTAGGGCTTCATTAATAGGAACACTGAGAGCAGATTGAGGTGAGTAATTGTTCTGTTTTATTCTGCACTGGAAAAGCCACATCTGCAGTACTTTGTCCAGTTTTGGGCCCCCCACTACAGAAAGGATGTACACAAGTTGAAGAGAGTCCAACAGAGAGGAACAAAAATGGTTCTGGACCTGGGGCACATGACTTATGAGGAGAGGCTGAGGGAACTGACTTTATTTAGTCTGCAGAAGAGAAGACTGAAAAGAGATTTAATAGCAGCTTTTAACTACTAGTAGTTAATATGTAGTTAGGGATCTTCTGGAAGGGCAAGACATTTTTAAATCTGCAGGTCCAGATGCCCTCCACCCAACGGTGTTGAGGGAGCTGCCAGGGGTCATCGCGGAGCCCTTGGCCCAGCGCCGCATGAGCATTCATGGTCATCTGGCCAGGAGCCGGAGGATTGGAAATTGGTTAATGTGGTCCCAATTTACAAGAAAGGGAGGAAAAAGGACCCAAGTAACTATAGGCCTGTAAGCCTCACCTTGGTGCTCGGGAAGATCTTGGAGAGAATCATAAAGGAGCACATCTGTGGGGGACCTGCAGGGGAGGTCATGCTCAGGGGCAATCAGCATGGGTTCATTATCTTTACAGGTACTAAACTTAATGCACCATGACTATGGTGTATTAATAAATGTGGAGACATGCCAACCCTGTAGCCACCTTCAGGATTTCTTCAGAAAGTGGTAATGGGCCCCCAAAAACCACATAACCTGGCATGCAGGGATCCAAGCAGCCTCCATCAACAATTAACCTCCCCTGCAACTCTACCATTCTGTTTAGCAACACTAAACGAGTAAACAAAGTACCCGGTTTTGAGGCCATAAAAATCATTCCATCCATAGGATGCTAGATCTAAAAACATGGTTACGCTATCAGAACAGTATTTAGATCTGGAATATGCCACCGATTTCTTTTATTTCCCTGGACAACTAATTTAACTAATCTGTTCCTTGTTCTGTAGGTGTAGAAAGAAGACAAATTGCACCTTTTTTGAAAGGTAACTTCATAAGTGTGATGAGGACATATGGATACTGTGGTGATGGTAGAAGAATATGAAATGTTTAAAAAAATGAAAGAAGGATATCAAAATCACTAGAGAAATGACAGAGTTTTTTCAGTTAGAATTCAACAGTTTATATGTTCAACAAACTACAGACTTACAATGTAGATAGAATCAGACAGTGACTTCCTCTCTTTGGGCAAATTGCAGTTGAAATACTTTCTGTGGAACTCGCAGTATTTGTCCAACTTACATAGGCATGTGTGGAGATCTCCACTAAAATCATCACGCAAATTTAATAAAATTGGATAGGGCAAGGTTGTACCTTGAATAACTCATCCAAAATTCTTCCTCTCACCCCTCCTCCCTGCACAAATCTCATACTAGTAAAATTATTTGGGTTACTGGCATAAGCACATTTTTACAGATACAGCTGCATCCAGCCTTGGAAGGGTAGTATCACTTTAACAATACGAGTTTATGGTACAATATGACAGGAGTGGCCAACCCGTGGCGTACATGCCACATACAGCATGGGCCGCTTCTGTGTACAGGGGCATGTGGCGGTTCAGGGAGGGATGGGCAGCACAGCAGCAGAAAGAGCAGGGAACAGAAAGAAAAGCAGCAGATGGGATAGGGGAGAGGGATCGAAGTCAAATGACTGAAAAAAGGTTGGCCCCCAGTGCTCCATGAAATACAGCATAAACAACAGAAGAGACGAATTCTTAAAATAAGAACCCTTCTTAATGGGAAAAAAGAAAGAAAAACAATAAAATAAATTGTAGCTAGAGGCAGCATAACTTGAATAATTGTGATACGGCCCCCTGCACAGCTAGCAAGGGAGAGAGGAACTGCAATGTATCATGATAGCTGTAACCAGTCTTGCAACCATTTTGAATCAGTCTAGTCTCTTGCCCAAGACAGAAAAGCTTCTGACTCTCGGTGCCATACCAATGATGCACAATAACTAAAGTCTCTGGTCCTTATTAGACTGGTTATGCTCCCAGTGAGGAGGCAGTTCATAATGGCAGAACTAAGCTGCACAGAATGGCATACGCAATAAGTAAATAGAGCACGGGGTATGCATAGCATTCTTTCAAGGCAGACATCATGGCAAAGACCACCTGCTGAGCTGAGCCTGTCTGCTGGCTTTGAAAAAGCCCGGAGAAGATGTAAGTAGCATTTTTAGTTTTCAGCCATCAAAATGTACCGTTTACAGCAAGTCATCCCCGTGGGTTTACCAACACACCTCCCACACTTCATTCCGGTGTCTCCTAGAACCATGCAGCAGGAGGGGGAGCAGGAGCAGGGTAACAAGCATCAGCCAAACAAAGCAGCTCAATATGTACTCCAAGAGATGGACCTGCCTTATACCCTTATGCTACAGAAGACTTTTATGTGGAACAGCACTGAAGTCAAGAAGCCTCACAGGAACGCAAGGCTCTTTCGGTCTCCTGCATCAGGAGTAGACCACTAATGTTTAACCAACTGACCTTAGCATTATTGCCCTTGTTCTCCCAGTCCTCCCCCGGCCAGTTCTGTTTGAATCTCCTGTATTCTCCCGAAGCCCCAAAACATGCAAGGAAAACTACACGTTGTTCCCTGTTCCCACAGTGTTGTCCCTGACGGCTCAGGGCCCTGTATACTTTTTAGGTCAATGCCTTTGCCTCCCTCCACTACTGAGAGATGCCCCTCTGACTTCTGTACAGTCGAAATATAATGCATAACAACGCAGGACACATCTACACAAGACATTTACTGTGCAGTAGACTAATTAGCTGTACAGGAAACTTTCAATGTCTACACGTGTGCCCCCCATGAAGACGCTTCAGTGCTGGGGCTGCCTACCTGCAAGCCATACTAAAGCACCTTCATGCCCCAGCCAGCCCCTCCACAGCACACTGAGCTGGGGGAGCAGCCCCAGGCTGACAGACTGACCCCCTGAAGCACACTGCTAGCCAGGGCTGCTCCAACCCAGCTCAATGCGATGTGCTCTCAGGCTCATGTTCAAACAACATGCCTAAGAGCAATAAACTCATGGAGTTTATTGCTTCACATTAAGTGCACATGTAGATACCCCAGGTTTCAAAAAGCCACACGGGGAGGGTGGAGAAACAAAAATCCTGTGACAAACCCAACAATATTTTGAACAGTTCATGGGATGTCATGCATGCTTTACTGAGTTTACTTTACTGATATGGAATATTTGGTCTTCCTGAAAAGCCAATGTTCACAGAACCATAGAATCATTGTAAAATTAGGGTGAGACGGGATCTCAGGAGATCATCTAGCCCAACCTCTCAAAGCAGGACCATTTCAAACTAAATCATCCCAGCCAAGGTGTTGCCTATCCAGGTCTTAAAAGCCTCCGTGAATACTATGTTATACTGCATTCATTATGTTGCTTTTACGTTAGGCTGCCTGTATGTATCATTCTGATTTGGGGATATAGTTTTGTCAAGGGAACTAAGGATGCATACCTAAGAGAAAGGGAGAAGGCAAAATTGTTAAATATATTACTAGGGCAAGAGCAATTGCCACTCCCAGACACAGGAAAAAGGGACTATTGCTGGGATGGGCACCTAAAGTACTGTTGCCCAGAAATGGAAGAATCGACCCTACAACAGTAAAGGCACCTGAAAGAGATGGGCCATTAGCCAGAGGAATTCCAGGATCCCCAGGAAGCAAAGACATTTCTAGAGAATTCTTCGACACCCTCCACTACTGCGAAGAAGAAGATGATTCTTCAAGAAGAAAAGTTTGGCGGTATTTTGGGGTTACTATATTATAGTTGTGATCTTCAGATTTGGGGAAGCCCAAATTTCCAGTAGTCAGGGCGGGTGAGATCAGCAGGAAAGCTGATCTCTTAAAATCTCTAAAGGATTAGGCTGCAGTCAGATGAGATGGTGAAACTCTTTACTTGTCTTATTCTTCTGCCTCCAAAAAATATGGGCAGATTCCCTGTTACAATTCCTTTCTTTGATAGAATGAATCTTTTTGTTGTTTTCTCTTCTCGCTGATCACACCTCTATTAAAATGTGATTTCAGAGCGAATGATATTCCACTCTTCAAACATGGGGGTGTAGATTATTTTACATCCTAAGGGAAAGCTCCCTAGAGCTGGCAGAGATTCACCCAATTCAGCAGTGGGATTAGTGGAGCCAACGTTATGCCAAACTTCGGTCTAGGGCAAGCAGCAGGGCAGTGGGGAGAAACTGGGGGCTCTGGGGTACCCCACCAATGTGTTTATGATAGATTGTCTTTCTCTTGGTGAATTCAAAGCAGACTTTTCATGATGCAGAGACAAAACATATCAGTGTTACAGTGTTGTACGAAGACTGAAAATAGTTGTTTTTATGTAAATCTTTTAACAGCATACATTTATGGCCCGTAAGTTTCATTTGAAATGGATCCCAGATCTCTAATTTAAAAAAAGAAGAATTAATAGATTTTACATTAGAAGGGTACATTATAATCATACAGCCTGACCAGTATAACACAGGCAATATAATTTAACTAAAAACTCCTGAACCAAATCCATACACTTAAGGTTGTGCAGAATCTCCCCCTCTCTCCAAATTTAAGAGACTTTAAACTAGAAGCTATACTTAGGAGCCACATGATCTTGGCTGATGTAACACTGATGCTGCAAGTGAGAATATACCAGTAACAATTAATTTTATTAAAGAGTCCTCTTCCCTCTTCCAAAAACCATGTGAACCATGTGAGAAGACAAGTGATGCTATTTCAGTGACTGATCTCTTAGAGGCAGTGAACACAGTAATGAAAGTTTAGATACACTTACATTATGGGAATAGCAAATATTGTGTTGAGAGGGTTGATTCCTTTTCCACTTGTTCACAACCCACGAAGCTGAACAGCACCTTAGTACTTATATTAGAATCCAGGCCACAGAGAGACTCTCAACAGCACAGAAGAGCAGAGACTACAGTGACAGAAAACAACTCCTGTGCTGAGTAAGAAGAAATTGGGTCAGATATTCTGTCTTCCTAAAGAGAAAGATGACACTGTTAACCAAAAATAATCATATGTCAGCCCCTTTCTTCCAAATTCTTCAGGGTTTTTTTCCCTTTAATTCTTTCTCCATACTTTCAATAGCTATACTTTTGGTAGTTGAAATAAGGTACAAAATCTTTCCTTTGCTTGCTCAAGAACACTAGCTTTTAGCAAGGATTTTCTTCAACAAAGCTAACACCTCAAGCAAATTTAAAAGGATAGATAAGATCTTCACTGTGGAAATAATCTGTCATTATTTCTCCAGAGAAAAGAGAATAACCTACTCTTAGAGGCATAAATAATCTACCTGGCTTATACTAGTGTCTGTATACACCACTGATATTCATAATTTTATCTCCCTAACAGCCCTGTGCCACAGGGAACTATTGTTACCCTCATTATGTAACCAGGAAACAAAGGCATAGCAGGTTAAGAATAACATTTTCTAATATAACTGTCTGATTTTGGAGCCCAAGCTCTACTGCCTTTTTTCCTATGTGCCCAACTCATTTCTGAATACAACACATAGACATTTTTTAAAATGAAATCCTAAGTGATTAAGACGCCTGTCATGTCCATGGTTGAGTCCAAGATGTGTTAAAGGCAGAGTGTGGGAACAGCTGCAGACCTGGCTTTAACCCCACTCCCAGCTCCCCCTACCACATAGGCACAGGAGCAGCATCTATGGATTTTTGTAAGCCCCCAAATCAGGTAAGAATCCTGCCCTGATATCATGATATCTTCCCCACCCCCATGCTCAGCAGCACCTGCCCGCCCTGCCCATTCTCCTCGCCCCCACCCACTATTGCCACTGGCCACAGCTGTGTGGCGGCAAGGAGATCTCCAGAGCCATTCTTGCCCTGCTCCAGCTGGACTGCCTGAGCATGCCCCCAGGCTGGTAGGGAACACCCAGGAGTACTGGGTAGGAAGAGAAAATTTGCCCACCACTACCACTGCCACTGCTGCTGTCCCTGGCTTATCCTAGCTCTCCACATAGACGCAGTCTGGTTGGGGTTGGGCAGGAGAAGCTCTGGAGCAGCTCCCTCCCCCAGGACAGCTGGAAACAGCAGGGACAGAAGCAGTGATGGGCAAGCGATGAGGTTAATGGGAGAGAGAGGCTGCTGAGCACAGGTAAAAGGGAGGAGGGAACACTTATCTGCTTTGCGTGTTTAAGCAAAAAGTCTCCAGCTATTGTTTAGTGCCTTTTTGGAAGGGAGGATGCAACCATGTCACCATCTAGACCTACCCTAGGTCATGTCCGAAGTGACATAGAGAAACCATGGCAGAGACATGAATTGAACCTAGATATCCATAATCCCAATCTAAAACTCAACCCACTTGCTTTCTGTATTTTACTAATGAAAAAAATGAAAATCTTTTAAACCTGGCATTTTATTTGAATTTGCCAGTAGTAACAAACTTTTTAGTTAAACAGCAAACATACTAAAACAGACTTAATGATTATCTCTTGTGTGTTTTATAACCAATATGTTCATAATATTTCTTAACATTGCTGCCAACCTTGATTGGCACTTTTTTTGTTATTTCACATGCTTCATTTTACAAAAACATCTATACCGTGGAACAGCGTGCATCACAGTTGTGAATCAGAGCATCTTAGCTCTACCCTTTGGGCTGAATGAGTTGCATAGAGCCAATCTGTGGGCTGAATCAGACCCACAGATCAGCCCTACATACCGGATTCAGCACATGTCCTGGAGTGGTTGGAGTAAACACGGTGTGCAGTGCAGTCCTACTCCATCTGCTCCACGGCTGCACCACAAGCAGCAACTGCTTCCAGCCTACTCCACGCATAGTGGACACTGCTGCGGTGGGGTCATGCTGCATGTGACAGTGACTCTGCCACTCTGTAGTGGCTTCCCCTGGGCTGTGCTGTACACAGTGGCCACTCAAGGACATGCCACAGGACCCAGCATAGAGCCAGCATGTACTGGAGCAGAAGCCATGTGCCTCAAAGTGGTCAGAGTAGAAGCTGGGTGTGGTGTACAAGGCCAGCTGGTGCACCCCGCATGCTGCCACTGGGTCACCTCTAAGACCCACAGAAAGCACCGGAATTCAAATAGGGTTTTGCAGGGTGAAACCAGTGCATGGGCTGTATCTTTGACACCCTCTCTCTACAGCAATGGTAGCTAAAAGTTGCAACATAAGTCAAGTATCACACATTAAGACATTCCTTTAGAGTCTCTTCTAAATGCCATTATTTTTATGTTGTATGATTATATACTCAAAACAGTTACAGTGATCTATTTTTCTTCGATATCTAACCACTTAATTGTTCTCCAACTGCTCAACTGTGATTATGTGACCCCTACTTTGAATCATATTAAACACTGTATACATGGAATCATATTTCAAACTGTAATTTTTAAAGGCATTCAATATTTTCTTATGAATGGCTTAGTGTTTTTCAGCTGGCCTAGATATTCCAAAGTGCCCAAAATACCTCACTGCACATTTGTAAAGGAGAAAATACCTGATTGATCAGGTGAGTCCCAAAGATGTTCCAGCCAGTTTCAATTCTTCTATCCATCCTTCCATAAACCATCCATCCATCCTTGTCTTCATTTTTCAAAAGTATGCACTTGAAGTAAAGAGAGAAGGTGCAATAATATTGGTAATATGGATTTTGAGAATAATTATCTTTTCAGTTTTTCCTAATGAAAAGCCGAAATAGCCAGTTCCAAAACAGTCTCCTCAGCTGCTGATAAGATTAATGTACTGATTAACACCTTTTCCAAGTTGGATTGGAGGTGAAAGCAATTCCATTTGGCAAAACCTCATCCCATTTGCTGACATCTTCATTAACCTCACTGATAAGGAAACCATTTCACAATAAAAAATTCTCAAGGCTAGAGATTTTATCTTCACAGCTTCACCTAACAATGCTAATTCTCAGTGTGAAACACACAGGTTCAATTGCCTTGGTAATTTCACAGTGCCCTATACTTTTTGTGTGTGTGGTTAAAAGGTTGACATAAAAGAAACCAATTACTTCACACTCACTAGAGAAGGCTGATTTTCAAAAGGACATTTCACCTTTTCAGAAAAAGATATAGTAAGGATTCAAATAAAAGTGAATGGAAGGAGCATCAGACATAAAAAGTTGAAAGCACGTATTGACAGAAAGTGCCATGCGATCATATTTAAGAACATGCTGAGCTCTTCTGTTGCATTCTGTAGTTTTCACAAGTTTGCAAACAACAGGCAACAAGATCCTCCTACAACACAGAGTCATGTCGGTAAGGCACAAAGGTTTGCCATAGTTCAAACACAGCACTTGTGATTAAAATCTAACACTTGGCAACAGGTGCTAGCCAAGTACTTTCCATTTTAGAGAATGAGTTATAACTGTGGATAATTACTGCCTTCTAAACAGCAACTGGTGCACTTCTAATATAAGCAGCTTGTTATATGATTACCAGATAATGGAGGAAACTGCTTGGCCCAGAAAATCTGTAGACTTGTGAACACCCTCAGATGACTGGACATTATGTAGAAAGTTATCCAGGACTAGAAACTGCATGATATTTTTTATACCATTAAGACCCAGCTTCTCAAAGGTATTAGGTTATTAGTGTTCACTGAGCATGTCTACACAAAATGCGTTAATGTACCTTAGCTTAGTTTACTGCACAGTAAAAATGGCTAATCGTGACTAAATTTGATACCATCATTTGCCAGGCAATGCAGGTATCAAATTCAGTCACATTAGTTAATGCACAGTAATGCATGTGTAGATGCAACCCGGGTCTGTCCTGCCACCAGGGGGTAGGCCTGAACCCAGCCCCAGGGCTACTGCCTAAGAGCTAATCCTGCCCTGGGAGCTTATCCCATCCCTAGGTACAGGCTATAAAAGCCTGCAGCCATTTTGTGTGTTGGAGAACGCTGCACAGAAGTCTGGTGGGTCCTGTGCAATCCGCAGGACTACTGCAAGCTCATGTGCCCCCTGGGAAGAACACAGGCTGCTTCTGCCTGGTCTGTCCCCGCTCCACAGCTGTTGCTCCACCATGGGTGAGTGGTACAAAGGGATGCAACTTGCTGCATCCCTTGACCAATCCTGAGATCCCCCCAGAGCTGCTGGTTGGCTGTCTTTGGCAGCAGGGCCAGCACCTGCTGCTGCTCACCCCCAGCAGCATTTCCTGTCCTTGCAGGTCCTGTGGTGAAGTGCCTCTGCTATGCAGCTGCCAGGCCCTGGCTGTGCCCCTTGCACTGGGTGCTGCTAGCAGCTCTCCAGGGCAAACATCACAGAGACAGGTGCATGGGGGCTGAGAGAGCCAGCATGGGACATCATGTCCTCATCATCCTCCTCATCAAGCCCTGGCTCTGCCCACATGCCCATGCCATGCCATGCCAACTGCCTGGACCCTCAACTGGACCCAGGAGGAGGTTGGTGATCTCCTGCCCATCTGGGGTGGTGCTGACATGCTGAGGAAGTTCAAGCAGGGCACATGCTCAAATGTCTACGTTTATGAGGCCCTGTCAGACAGCGTGCGGGAATGAGGGCACTCCCGGTCAGCGCAGCAGTACTGCATTAAGGTCAAGGCCTTGTGGGCACAGTGGATGGCTGTGACTGACTACAGTTGTCAGTCTGGTTGTGCCCAAAAGACATGGCTGTCATGTGGGAGCTGACCTGGATTTTGGCACCCTGGGACTCAGGCCACAACCCTGCGAGTATCACCAGTTCCCTCTCTGTTTTGACCCCTTGGGTGACATGTCACCAGAGGAGGGCCCCTCGGGCCTTCAGCAACCTGCCCTGCCCTCCTTCCTGGCTGCTGCATCCACTGGCAGCTTGGAGAACCCTGGCCAGTGGGTGCCTCACCCTCAGCACAGCCCCAGATCCTGCCAAGAACAGCAGCCGGCAATATCCCCGCCGACTGACAGAAGAACCAGCTCATCTCTGGGGTGGGACCCCTGGCTGGGTGCTGGCCCACTGCGTACCATAGACCAATGCTGATGGGGAGCCACAGTCACCTTTGCCGATGGGGAGGCCCATGCCAAGCCACCAGATTCGCCAGCCCCAGACACATAGTAAGTCCCACACTGTGGGGAGGGCCCACCTGCCCTGCACCGGAGGGAGGGCCCTCCCAGTCCCCGACGCTGCCTCTGTCCTCAATCTTGCCTTGGCCTCCACTCCCTATGTGGCCTTCCTGCACTCCCCTGGCCCTGGGTTCCCCCCGCACCAAAACAGAACACAGTCAGGACCCAGTTCAGAACTTTATACAGCAGCGCATGTCCGCACAGGTGGGTGGTCAGGCCATTGTAGTTCAAGGTCCCAGACTAGGAGTACAGGTATGCCTGGGGCACGAGGAGGATTAGCAGCAGCAGGGCATAGTAGGTCAAACACCCCTTGACCTGCACAAAGCTCATTGTGCACCACCCAGGGTACATGCAGAAGGGGTATACTTAGGGCAGAGTGGCAGTGTGGTAGCAGGGACAGCCCTGGGACACCTCCCAAAAGAGTCCCCCAGCAGAGAGGGCAGGAGTGAGGGCAGCATCCCCCTCCAGTTGTCTGGGTGCCAGTGCAGGAGAGCAGGTGGCATGTAGGGGCACAGGGAAGGAGCAGGATCTGGAGCCACAAAAGCAGGTGCTGCCTGCATCCTTGCCTGCCCTGCCCTGGAAAGGAGACAGGGTAGGCAGGCTGCCTGTGACCAGCACCCAGCAGGTCACTGTCCCCGTGGGAGTAAGCATGGATGGAGGGCTTCACTGAAGGCTACCTAGGCCCAGGTCTGCCTGGCTGTTTACCATGGTCCCTGGGCACCCATGCACGGTCAACTTCCAATCTGAGGCAAGGCAGCACACAGCCCCTGGTGCACAGCATCTTATCTCTGAAATACTGAAAACCCTCACAAAAGGCTTTTATCTCTTACCTCTGCAGGGTCAATATCTGGACATGGTGGAGAGCCCACTGGCCCAAGCAGGGATGCAGGCTCTGGGTCATCACCATGTTATTCTGGAGCCATCCAGATGCACCAGCTACACAAGCAGCACACACTGGATAGGACCACCCTGCTCCAGCTGCTGGTGGCAGTGGCAGAGGAGCAAGAGGCATGGGAGCAGGCCCGGCAGGTAGAGGATATCACCTAGAAGGTGCAGGACTGGTTGAAGTGGGAACACTGAGCATGGATAGAGGCCCTGGAATGGGAGTGCATTGAGTTGCTCTGGCAGCAGGTGGCCCTAAAGGCCCAGGCACTAGAAGCTGAGGACACAGACTGCTGGACCCTGAGCACCCTCCTGGGCTTGGTAGTTACATCCATGCTCCCCACTGCCCATCCCTGACCCACAGCCTTGTACTGTGGCCACCTTGGAGGGCACTCCCTATGGACAGAAAGATTTTCCTCTGACTGCCCTAGTGCAGCCCCAGTGTCGACATGAGGAACATATGGGTCTTTGGACACGGTGAGGGTGGTAGGGCTGGGCCTAGGCCCAGGCAGGTGGTGGCAGATCCAGGGCAGGAGCTCCTGTGGACAGGAGGCACCAGAGGAACTCCACCCAGGCCCAGGCAGGGGCCTGCTCTGGGGCAGTGGGTGACACCCAGGGGCCCTGTGGAAAAATGGATGGAGGCCAAGCACTAGGGTGCATGGACACGACCACCAAGCACAGGAGGGTGTCCATGGCCTCCACTGCCTGGGTCTGGAGGGCAGGTAAACGTAGTGCCAAGTCTCTGCACATATAGACACCTGCCAAAAATCACTTACTGCACATTATTTTAATGTGTAATAAATTTAGTCGCTACTAATTGCAGATGTAGATGCACACACTGAAATCTACAGATTTTATTTTTATAGCAGCTAGGAAAGTCTAAGCCAGAGACAGCAAGCTAATTATTGGACCATTAAGAATAAGCTGGTTTCATGAAGTTAGTAGAAATGACACAAGGGTGAAAAAAAAGAAAATCTGATCCAAATTAGGGCCTGTGCAGGCAAAACTCGGTGTGTTAGTGAAAAAGAAAATGCTACCAGTTAATTTTAGTAAAATGTAAGTTTGCTTATATGTAATTGTGTGAAAGACTGTTTTGTCTGTTTGGGCTCCACAGGCCAGGCAAGTGGTACAGGGTCAGGGAGGGCTTTAAACTAGGCATGTCTGGGGGCTGGGGAGAAGGTTCCATTGTTGTGCACGAGCCCTCTAGCTACAATGACACACTGGAGGGCATTCAAGCAATGGCTATCCAGACAAACACTAACATCTTGAGACACAGGCAGCATGAGGTGACTGGGGGGGACTCCTTTATGGGAATGCCAGAAGTATGGGAAACAAACAGGAGGAACCGGCACTCCTTCTGGTTAACAAGGAATTTGATCTGATTGCGTTCATGGAGACCTAGTCGGATGACACACACACAACTGGGCAGTGAACACTGAGAACTATAGGCTTTTCAGGAAGGAAGAAGGGAGGAGGTATGGTCCTCTGTGTAAAAGAGTGGTACCTCTCCCTGCAGGTCATGTTTGACACCTGGGAAGGATCCCTTGAGACCCTGTGGGTTGGATACAAGGGGGTTCAGGAGAGGGAGACCTGATGGTGGGAGGCTACTACAGGCCTCCCTCCCAAGAGGAGTACGATCAGGCAGTCTCTGGAGAGCTGATTGAGGCAGCTCACACTAGAGACGATTGTCATAGATAGTGACTTCAACTATCCTGACATCTATTGGGAGGACCACTTGGCTACCTCCAGGTCAGCCTGACAGACAATCTGTTTCTGATGCAGGTTGTGGAAGGGCCTACTGGGGTAAGGCCAAAACATCTGGATTTGGGGATCCCAGGGATCAGTATTTGGATATATATACTCTTTAATATATGTATTAATGACTTGGATGAGGAGGTGGAAAGCTCAATGAATAAATTCATGGATGATACCAAGCTGTATGGAAATGCAGTCACACCAAAGAATGGGGTAAAGATTCAGGATGATGTTGACAGACTGTATTCATGGCAGAATGAAATCAGATGAAGTTTAACAAGTGAAAGGTCCTTTACCTGGGTAAGAAGAACCCTCACCATAACTACACACTGCCTGGCACAGGTATGAATGAGACCTGGGAGACATGATCAACTGGAAGATGAATATGAACCAACAGAGCAACTAGAACTCTGGTGTGCGTCAGCCGATGTGTGGCCAGTAGATCCAGGGAGGTGCTCCTCCTCCTCTATTCAGCGTTGGTGAGGCCTCAGCTAGAGTTCTGAGTCCAGTTCTGGGCACCATGCTTCAAGAAGGATGTGGATAAGCTCGAGAGAATAAAAAGAAGGGCCACCTGTTTGGTCAAGGGCAGGGAGGGGAGGTCCTATGAGGAGAGACTCTGGGAACTGGGCCTGTTCATTCTGAGTAAGTGAAGGTTGAAAGGTGTCTTCATAGCTGCCTACAAGTATGCCAGGGGTCAGCATCAAGAACTAGGGGAGCAACTCTTCTGGAAGGCACCTCAAGGGAAGACAAGGACAAATGGGCATAAACCAATAGAGGGTAAATTCAGGCTAGACATAAGAAAAAAAACCTTTTTCTCTGTAAGGTTCACCAGAATCTGGAACACACTCCCAGCAGAGGTGGTGCAGTCACCCTCCTTGGAGATGTTCAAGATGAGGCTGCACAGGCACCTTGTTGAGCTCATCTGAGCCCAATAACTTCCAGCCCATGGCAGGGGACTGGATTTGATGGTCCCTTCCGGTTCTATGATTCTATGCAGGCCAGATCTGGTCTGCAGTCTCAACCCAGCTCTGCGGATTGGGCCCAAATCCTGCATGCTATATAGTGTCTTCACCCTAACCCTACTCACCACATTGGGCCTGGGTCTCAAGCACCATAGCACCCACAAACCTGGTCCCACATGCTGGTTTATGTCACCTGGTCCCTGGGGAAGTTTGACAATGGAGGAGCAGGGGCAGCATTAATAGCCACTGCTCCCTTACTGCCAAATTTCTAGATGCATGGGGCACCCCACAGGCCTAATGACATGGTTCCAAGGGCTCCAGTTGATGACATGTGTTATAGTAGATTACACCATCAATCAATTTGGTCTGGTAGCTTGCCAGTACCTGAAAAAGATAAACTCCTTCCTTGCCCTATAAAACACTGGACTTATTCTACAATTAAATGCTATGTAATGAAGGGGAAAAGCAAAATTCACCAAGAAACCAATGGTAAAATCTATTCTTGCTGTAATTCCATTGCTGGAATTGTGGTTACAGCAAAAATGCTAAACATGGATCATGGTCTCCTAGAAATAGGATCCAGTATCTCTCTGAACATTTCACAAATATAAGTGCCACCTTGGTGGTACATGTCCTCCCTAACATTTCAGGCAATGCCTTTGTTGTACATCATCCGTCAACACTGCTCCTAACAATCGTATCTTCTGGTTTCAGTGGCACAAGATATGCTATCAATATAGCGAGCCAAAAAATCCTTCCTCAATGCAGGTCTCTAATGCATTTCTTTTGCATAATTCCTCCGGCTTTTCCTGTGGGTCCATTCTATTTTATATCTGTAGAGCTGCCTAAGGGCAAACCATGCCGTACCTCAATGCAGTGCATCCAGTAGGTTTTTAACTACACCCATGTAAATAACCACAGGGTTGTCAAGGCCTGAGATTCCATATACCTGACTGGAACGTTATGGTGAATCTCCAAGACATAGAAATTGGTTAATGATGCCCCACCAAGTGAGGTGAAACTGCCACTAATGGCCATAATGCTTCAGCAAGTTGAGTAGCACCTCTCTCCCCCTACTCCCCAGGGACACCAGAAGGATTATCTAGCTTTTTCTGAGACAGTCGGAGGATGCTGGTAATCATTATTGTGAAAACAACGTAAAGCTCACTTTCAACACCTTGTTAAATTGTTTGTTTGTTTACTATAAAGTCAAGAGCCAGGGGTTGTTTGCGACACATTTATGTGGTGTCTAGAAACACTGGGGCTTCTAATATCATAATTATATGTATTTCCCTCTGTTCACCTCTATAGGAACTGACAGCAATTACAACACTTACTGCCCTTTTAGCGCCTGCTTCTGCTCAAGCTCTTTCAAAAGAAATCAAGGAAAGTTAGTTGGAGTTGTTCACAACTTTCATTCTATATTTCTTGTCCTTTCCCTTAGGTTTCTTGTTAAATGGAGGTTAAGCACTGTGCTGATCATGGGGGAATTTGTTCATTTCAAAGACATTTCACACCTTTATCCACTGCACTGTCACTTTAAGAAAAAGAAAGTCCTTTGGGTAGTGCAGAGTGAAGACGAGTGTGCTCAGCTATTTTTCTTCTGTAGTGCTTTTCTGGAGTCTTTCACTTCATTGTTGTACTTTGCTTGACTGGAAAAATACCCTACTAGCAGGCTGGTGCCAAAAAAGACATTTTACGATGGGTTTTAATACATAATTAAAGGTGGAAGAAGGATGTGAAAATGTGAGCAGCCCAATTCCAAAACATTTGAATACTGAGCAATTTGGGGGTTCTCAACAGAAACTTTGCGTGTGTGGTGGGGGTGGTGATTGGTTTACAGGGTTATTGTAATTAAGAGAAGATAGTGACATAAAATCCTGTCTGAGCCCTGAGCTAATGAAGTAGAACTGATAGCATAGTCAAGCAGAAAGGTACCAGTGACATTTTTATCCTTTCCAATTGATCTAGGAAATACAGTAAATCAGGTGTTTAGTTGTAATCTCCTGCATTTTAGATTGAAAGGATAATATGCTTTTCCTGAGTAAGAAGCGTTTTCCATCATACCACAGATCTAGGCACTCCTGAACTCAAGGCAAAAAACCATGATTGACAACAGGCTTAGACACCTATAACTAATAAACCCAAAGCCAAGATCTAAGTTTGCTTAGCTTTGAATAAGTTCAAATCCAGATTTGAAACTGATGCATCAGTTCTAAGATGGTAATTTACAAAATCAGTATAAGATACAATGATGGTATTCCATGCTCAGACATTGTATTTGGCATCCAGTGCAAGATACTGACTTGTGGACAATTTAGAGTGTTCTTACTTCATCAAAACTCTCCTTGACTAAATGAGATTTGTTTAAATCAGGACTGTGGAATATGGTCCTAGGTGATAAGACTGATTTGTTTCATTAGACATCTGACTGCCTGACAAGGGTATCAGGCTTGATTTATACCCCTAGGGCACATCCACACATGCAGGCACAGGCACTTGCAGCAGCTCAAATAGGAGTGGCACAAATTTGTGCCAGGGACTTTTGCCTCAGTGTATGCCTGGACATGCAGTTTGGCGTAGGGCAAATTGTGTCACTTGGGGCAAAATGACCCTGCCCAGCTCCTCCCAGTGTTGAGCCCCAGCCCAAATCTGGGTTCGCACCCGGAATGCAGACGCCAATATACACACCGGGCGGTGGAAGTAAAAAGAAAAGTTTATTGCTAGCAACAAACGGTGAAAGCAAAATAATTCAAACAAGCAAGCACCCTGAATATCATTTCTTGGGTATTTTTATACAGAGGTTTACAAGGTTTCACAAGCGTGCCATTCAGTAATTGGTTACAAGGGAATGACATAAGAATTTCTCTACTGAGCATGTCTCTATACCTGTGTTTAAGCCATGTACCTCATGCTAATGAAACATACATGTATGCAAATATTTTCTCTCCACCTAGGGGTGTGCTTTTTAGTATTATAATGAGTTCTTTGACCTAATTAGCTGGCTTTTCTTATTCCTTCAAGTCTCTCTCTCACA
>JAGPOW010003395.1:37922410-37950540 GCA_030014935.1 Caiman crocodilus | reverse complement strand
ATGAGTTCTTTGACCTAATTAGCTGGCTTTTCTTATTCCTTCAAGTCTCTCTCTCACACAGTTACCAGTGCCACCTCCTTATCATCACAGATGGCCATTGTTTACATAGCAGTCTCTTCCCCTTATCATGTCTGGGGGGAGGTTTTCAAGGGTATTCCTTACACTGGCAAGAGGATGTTCACGTTCCTGCCCCTGAGAGCATAGGCAAAATGGGTCAGGAATGCAGTGGGCAAGGAGAGGTTGCAAGGAGTTAGGTGAATGGGGTTGGGATAGGGAGGGTTGGGGGGTACCTGGGGATCTGCCCCCACAGCTGATCTGCCCCCCTCTCCTTACACCAGCAGCCAGGGGGAGCTAGAGCCTGGGGCCAGCAACTGTGATGGCCCCAGCAGGATAAAAACCTGTCCTGGTAAGTAGTAAGGCTGTGCAAAGCTTCAGTCCTTAATTTGATTTGGTGGAGATTCAGACCGATTTGGTGGTCAAATCTCCAAATCCAAATTGAATCTGAGGACCCTTTAATCTCTCTGAATCAAATTAGAACCCTCCAAATCAATTCAGAGAGATTGGGAAGGATTCAGAGATTCAGACATGGAGGCAGCTTTATGTTTTTTCTCCATACCTCTAGGTAGCAGGCAGCTTCTGAGTGCTGTGATGATGGGGCACTTGGAGCATCTCACAGAGACACGGGGGGCTCCCCAGCGTGCTCAGCTCAGAAGTGGTCCACTTCTGGGTCTGTTGGAAAGCACGCCGGGGGCTCCCCTGCACCCCTCCCAGCTCAGTGACTGGTATCTTCTGGATCTGGGGGGGCACCCAGGGTCTCCCTGTGGCTGGTCACTGATCTGGGGACCTGTGAGTTAAGCCCCAACACACACCCCAGCAGACACAGAAGTGGACCAGAAGTACTTCTGGTCCACTTCTGGGTTCCCCGCTGAGCACATGGAGGGCCCCACCCTGCACTCCTGTGGAATGCTCCACGTGGCCCAGCATCGCAGTGATCGTGAGCCGCACCTGCTACCTCAAGGTATGTAGAAAAAAACTTTAAAGCTGTGTCTATGTACAAATCGCTCATTCTCCAAATCAGCATTGAATCTTCAGGTTTGGATTCGGCCGAATCCAAGCAGGGACAGTGATCTGAATCAATTAATTGAATCACTGTCCCTGACTCAGGCTGAATTTGAATCCAAATAGAATAGGGCCTGCTTTGCACACCCCTAAAGAGCAGCTCAGGGCTACCTGCCCTTAGGAGCTTCTGAAGCCCAGCCAGTTGGTATCTGGGGACATTACCCCTTGTGCCAGCTGAACTGCTGAAGCAACCCTAACCTAGAGTTGCCTTGGCCCCCTCTACCCACTGCAGAAGTCTGGCAGTTGCGGATGCTGCCCCCTTGGACCTGCGGCCCCATAGCTGCATGTCTGCTAGACCCGGACAGGGTGCCCCCACTCTACCATCTGGGCATCTATCACCCAGAAGATGTGCTCCTTGTGGAGGCCCACTTTGAACTGTCAAAGCATGTCCTCTTGGCCCTAAATGGCCAAGAGGTCAGCCACCTCATCTGCTTTCTACCTGGGTCCCCAGTGCTGTCCCTGGACAGGCTCCTCTGCCAGGGTCTCATCACTTGTGTCACAAGCAGAGATCCTGGTGTTACCTGTTTAAAAGCTGCAAATTCTCTGATAAGAAACCCAAATTTTCTCATTAAAATACCCAAAATAGTGTTATTTCACTATTAAAATGAAATGCCACCATATAGAGAGAGATCAGTTGGGCAATGTTTTATTGATATATTTACAAGTTTAAAGTAATCTGGAAGCACACCCATGACTCTGTCATCATCATAAAATGAATTCTAAATAGCTATACATGTTAGTGCTTACTTTTGGCTTTTTTGTCATAGAAAAATAAGAGACCCCCCCACAGGGGCCAAAGCCCCTTTGCAGGGCCCACAGCTCCCTCCCCACAGAGCCACAGCTCCACCCACAGGCACCAAGCATCAGCAGCAGTGGCCATTGGGCTCTCAGGGTCTGCTGCAACCAGAGCCCCCTATGGCATGGCATGGCCCCAGCTGCCTCAGACATGGCATCACCTGTGCTGCCTATCACACATCTGGCTTGGCTCAGCATGGGGTTTTGTGCCTTCAGGCAGCATTGGGGTCACTTGGCCTGTCACAGAGGCCTACACTGCTAGCAGGGAGGTTGGGCTGGTTCCATGGAGGCAGGACCTGGCCCAGCACAACACGCAGTCTCTGCAAGCAGCGCCAGGCCCCAGGTGACAGCCCAAGTAGCTCAGAGCTGCCCAAACATGCACAGCCCCACACTGAGCCAGGCCGGACCCACATGATGTGGCACAGGCAGCACTGGGTACCAGGAGCTGGGGCCAAGCCGCGCTGCCCACCACAGCAGGCCAGTGCCAGAAGGACCCTGAGTGCCCCGTGGCCACTTCTGCTGCAGGGGGGTTGTGGGACATGCAGGGGAAAGATGGCAGACCCACACCTCCTGAGCGGCTCCCCCCTGCAGTCCCCATTCCACCCCCCCTTCCCTAATTACCTGGGGATGGAGCCCAGCTCCAGGTCGCTGCAACCTGCACTGCTCCTTGCCCTGCATGGGGAGGCACCATGCTGAAGTACCAGGGCAATGGGTAGCCATAGAGTCACTCTGGCCAGCCACTAGAACTTCTCTTTGGAGGACCCCAGCCTCCAGTTGCCCCAGGGCATGGCATGGCATGGTTCCGGACTGTGCCCTGCCCCGGTTTTTTCTGAGGGGTTGTTTTTTTTCTTTTATGCCTGGATTTCCAGGTATTAAATTTTGAGCCCATGCTGCAACTATCCTGCATGGGGAATGTTTTTTTTTCCCCATTGTGCCTCTTGTGATGTCTCAAATTGCTTTGAGATGCTGCAAAAAGCATGTGCAGGCTCATCTGGGTGTGCCCTTAGGGTTTTTCTCTATGATAGGTTCAGTGTTTTCATTCCACTTGTAAAAGTGGAATGTTTCATGATGTTGGTATGTAATGGTGACTCTGCAAGAAAACTAGCCTTCTGAAAGCCTCATTGCTAATTAAAAAAGGCAAGGTGAGGATTTATATAGGTCATGATATACAGATCTACCTGGAGTTTCGTTGGTTAATAAATCAGGTTTAAAACAGCATGGAAATCTAAGAAAAAATAAGGAAAGAGGTTAAAGTGTAATGCAGAGTATTGTGTTAATCAATGGCAGGATAACCTTGGGATGTGGGAAATGTCAATTTCTATTGGCTATGCCAATGTTAAACCTGAGTTTCAGCCAAAGATTTGTGCAGCCTGGGAAGAAATTATTGTAATTAGAAACAAGAAGAGACAGAAATTGAAGGTTTCAGGTAACAACAGCAGCAGAAATGGTGAGCACAGAACATAGCTCTGTGACAACTAGAAAGGTTCTTGTATTACTTGTGCAGGTGAGCTGATTATATACTTCTTCTGAGAATTTGGTTTGGTTTCCTTTCTTTTCTAGCATTTGGGGGCAGGGCAGCAAGAGATAATGGTGATGATGCTGATGCATCACCAGGTGTTTAAATACCATCGCAGTGATACTGCATGAATTCATAATATTGATGAACAAATCAGGCATGGAGAATATTATATTTATTATATGGATTATTATGCATCTGAGTGAGTGCGCATGTGCAGACATTTACCAAATATACAACTGGTGAACATAAAGTAGAAATAAAAATGGAAAGGTACAGAAGAATACAAAACTGACAAAAAAGCTTATACTTGCAACATGGTGGAGAGAAAGTGATAGAGATCATCTCCATGTGGGAAACTTTACTGTGTTTCAAAGGAACATTATCAAGCATCCTCTAGGTTGCCTGCTTCCTCACCCGGAAGCCTTTTGTTATTCTCAAACAGCATTTTGGGTAGACTGATTAGCGCTGCTCAGTAATAGCACCAATTAGCCTGCTTCTGTGCTAATTAGCCACCCTGCAACTATGAGAACACTGGTCAGGAGCATAGTAAGATTACCATCTAGACATAGCTGGAGTGACATCCCTTGATCATGTGTCCAAAATATAAGGAGGCTGAACAAAGATATTTCCTAACAGGATCAGATATTATAAAAGATTTTCCCTTAAAACCTATGAGAAACAAAGTCATGCAGAAGTCCAGAGGCAGAGAAGTGAAGACAGAGGACAAGACTACATGTTTCAATTAGACCCTGTTAAGGACACTTAAAACCTGAACAATCACACATTAAGGCATGTTAAGAAGTATTAAGTACCCCTCTAGGTAATTTAAAATTATGCCACTATGGACAGAGATTATCTTGGATCCATCTTGAGTTAAATTAACTTCTGGCTGTTCAACTGAGAAAAAAAAAACTATCAATTTGCAGTCCTCCCCTTATATCACAGGACACAGATTCCAGGACTAGCTATCATCCAGGACTCTTCAGCCCTGGACTGACACCTAGGGACAGCTGGCCAGCAAGTAGAGTGGGGAGAAGTGAGTCGGGACTGGCAGGAAGAGAGTGAAGAGAATCAGGGGGCCAAAGAGATTGGGCCATGGAGAAGCAGGGAACAGGATAAACTTTCATTTGTCCCTGGATTTCCCCCACTCCCTGATCAGCCCTTTCACCCCCAGATTGCTCTCTGGCCACCCCAAACTCCACCCCCAATGGCCTAGATCACCACCCTTTTTTTCCTTCTCCACTGCTTACTAGCCCCTCTGATGGCTAGAAAATGATATTTAGAGGTTTGACTTTGGGCATTGACTTGTAGGTAAAATAGATACACGTTAGAACAATGGTTGAGGGCAACAGAAAGGGTTAACTGATTTGTAAAAGCCTGTTTGTGACCGTTTCTTCAAGGCCCACTGCATCGGACACAGGCAAGCAGCAAGCAGACACAGGCTGGGAAAGTGAAGACATGTACCACCCTGTTCCATTAAATGAGATAAGGGACTCTGCCATGTTGGTCAGGTCACAGTTCCCAGATGCAGAGCCCTTGGGATTTCCAGTTTTGGGGAAAGGACCAATTTAGGACAAAGATTGGTAAAACCCAAATTATGATGTGTGTGTGTGATGAGTTTGTGAACCAAAGAAATATGCTAACAGGACAGAATGTGGACAGCATGACTACCACAGAGTGACCAATCAGCAATGCCCAGAGATGAAGAATCATCAGGAGGGGGAAAGAATATAAAAAAGAGGGATTTCAGACCAGCAAAGCATCCCCAAAAGGGGAACCTGAGGCTGCCATGGACAGGGCATATCAACAGCCCATCTCAGCCACCCCACTGTGTGAGGGGCTGGGCCTTGGTCTCCAGGCTGCTGACATCTGACATTCAAGAGAGAACCTCAGAATGAAGCTTGTGTGCTGGCTAGATATACTTTGACTCTGTGGATCCTGGGACTGGTAGATATAGAATAATCTGCATTATTCTAATCTGTTATCACTGTGTATCAATACAATTCACCTACTATTGCATAGAGAAGTTGTGGCTGGCCTGAGGGTTTGGGTCTGCCCGGAACAAGGTCATAAATCCAGTGCCAACAATTGGCGACTCTGCCACGATGGGGATGGGGACTCTGACTCAGGGACTGGGACCAGGTCCAGTGCCAACAACTGGGGACTGGGACTCTGGGACTGGGACTTGAGGGCAGTAACCTGACCAATCAGGGAATTGGTTGATACAAAGTGAACCTCTCTAGAGGGGTTAGGCAAGACTCATAGTAAGGTAAGGCTATGGAACTATGAGTGGAGACCTGTTAGTAAGATAAAGCCATGGGGTAGTTCCAGCTAGGGTTGTAAGCTAAGTAACCATGTTTGTATCAGAGTGTTTGTGCACGAGATTGTTTGTTGCACTGGTGACCAACAGGACATTGTTTGTCTGGATCAGGTAGAGTACTGTACAGAGGTTCCTCCTTTGAAAATATCCTAATAGCCTATATTTTAGTTTTTCCTCTTCCATAAATACTCTTGTACCATCCTACTAGATACCTTTGTTCAGTTTTTCAGAATCACAGACACATTAGACTTGCTCATTAGTGGGTGCTAATTTTAACTTTTTTATCAAGTTCTATTTCTAAATCTACATACATGTAATTGAACACATGGTCTATTTCCACCATTCTCTTGAACACAAAAGTCCAAGTAAACCTACTTTTAGAGCTCAAGTCTGTTATGAATCCATACCTGCCCTTTCCATTGCTACAAGATGCCTTCTGTATTTCTCATTGCCTGGGATATTGAAGGACTCCATGTGTTTTCCACTGGAACAACAGCTCCATGATACTGATATATTCCAGGCAACAGTTTTAAGTTACATGATACCTCTGTTCTCCATTATTCCTATTGTTGCAAACCTATTAGTTTTATGGGCCAGAACATCCACTGGTATAAAGTGGATGTATACCTATATCAATTTACATTGGTTGAGAACTGCCCTTTCAGTAGCAGTAGGCACCTCTATTTTATCTATATCTATCTATATGGATTCTATTGAGTGACTTCAAATGTTTTTAATTACTGTATGTGTGCTAGACACATTGTAGATCTTCATGTATAAATAAAATACAATGAAGCTTATAGGTAAAATGTGTTGTTCTGTCTTCCACATAAAAATACCCTTGACATCTTTGAGGCAGAAAAAGAAGCCACGCTATGCAAATTAATAGACTCTAAAAATACATTTCCTAGTACAAGAGAGAGATACATTTGCAATATATTGTATGGTGAATATATGGATGTTTTCCGAAACCAAACCAAGAGAAGGAAATACTAATAGATACTAGCAAGGAAGAAACACTGTGCATTTCGATACAAAATGACAGTTGATAAGGTGAAGAGCTGCAGGAGGACACTGAGGACTGAAGTAGACACAGAAAATAATTGTTATGCTAATGTTACAAACAATGAGAGCAGCAATAGGAAAGAAGTTAGATCCGTGGTAAACATATGAGATGCACCAGGTCTTGATGATAGACTGGAACAGGCCCACAGAGGTTTCTCCTTGTGCAATAAGTGGTAAGTAGAGTTCTTTAAGAAGGCTTACAGTTATGCGTCTTTTTACATTTGAGAAAGCAAATGAGTAAATAACATTTTGTACATACTGGGCATGTCTACACAAGACACTATGTTGCCCTAGCATCAGCAGGCACAAACCACGATGCCGTCACTGTATCGCCAAAGCAATGAGCAACATCACCGTAGCTCATCACTATGGTGACACAGTATCTGAAAACAACCATGTGCCACCAGGACTGCTCGGTTCTGGTGGGCACTGCACAGTCGTTACATCACTCACTAAAGACAGTAATAAATGACTGTGCAGTACCAAATGCAAAGTCAGGGGCACATGCAGATGCACTGACTGAAATGAGGCAATTTAGGACTTAGGGAAAGCCTAAGAAAATAAATACACTTGGAAATAAAATGATGGTCAACCTCACACGCAAAAAGAAAACCTAAAAAAAAAAAAAGAACAGAGGGAGCAAAGATATTAAGTTCCTAGTGAGGCCTGATGACTCTCACATGTCTACAAGATTTTAGAAGATTCATCAGGACCCCCAGCTGCCCTCAGCAAGGACCTTTGGAGGCTGATGGGCATAACCAAAAATGTAGGAATGCAGTGGGGAAACTAGGGCATAGCAGAAACTGTGACTTCCAATTTACAATTGGAAATGGGTGGCTGCCAGTAGCTTCTGCTTTTCTTTGCTCCCCCACCCCATTAAAGTTGTCACCTGGTGCAAATGCCCCTCTCCCCCCTCTCCCCTCCAGTTATGCCATTGGGTTCAGCAACTGTTAGGAGATGAATTTGTTGTCCTTAATTCCTGTGAATCTTTGGTTTTTGCAGCTCATTTTTTGCAAGACTTAGAGGGTCTTAATGAATTTCTGGAGCCCTCCATCTCCAAGATTCTCAAAGAAGCCTACTCCTGAGATTACAGGCCTCTCACAATAAAGGCAAAGATTTGTCACTTAGGCTTCCAAATCCTACCCACGCAACCCTTAAGAATATAATAATTAATTCCCCTTCAAGCTTTAGGAAACACGCAATATATAAAAATACAGATGATTCTCACTGGTGTTGCTGAATTTTAAATAAACCTAGTAGGCTGCTGCTGCTGCAAATGAACGTGGTACAGATGGAGAATAAATACACATGGCAAAAGATGGGTATGGCAATTAGTAGGGCAGAAGTCCTAGATTTCTGAAAGCCCAAACTCAACCAGTTCAGGAGATTAGTTAGATTGGGACTGAGGGGTAATCAAATCTGTGCAATGGAAGCCCAAGAAGGGTGGGAGGTTCCTCAAGGGACTGATCCTGCAGGCACAGAGGGGTACCATCCCAGTACACACAGAGGAAGGCAAAAGAGCTAAAATACCTTCTTGGCTGAGTAGGGAAATTCAAGACAGCCTTCATAGGAAAAGACAGGCTTACAGGTTGTAGAAGCAGGGGGCAGCCACTAAGGAAGAGTATGCCTGCTTGACTCATGCTTGCAGGGAAGCAGCGAGGAAGGTCAAAGAAAATACAGAACTCAAGTTGGCAACGAAGATTAAGAGTAATAAAAAGTCCTTCTTTAAGTACATAAGGAGCAAGAAGAAGGCACAGGGTACCATAGGGCCGCTGCAGAATAGAATGAAACTCATAACACATAAGATGGATAAAATGGGGCTCTTAAATTATTTCTTTGCATCTGTGTTCCTGGACATGGATACAAACACATCTCCCAATGAGACTTTAGTCTGTAATGAGAGAAATACTAATCCACCAATGGTTAGCGTTGACCTAGTGAAGGGGTACTTGGAGAGGCTGGACATATTTAAGTCAGCAGGCCCCAGTGATCTTCACCTAAGGGTACTAAAGGAATTGGCCAGTGTCATAGTGAAGCCACTTGCACAACCGTTCGAGAGCTCATGGCACTCAGGACAGGTCCCAGAAGACTGGAAAGGGCCAATGTGGTCCCTATTTTCAAGAAGGAGAGGAAAGAGGACCCAGGTAATTATAGGCTGGTTAGCCTCATCTCTATTATTGGCAAGATCTTAGAAAAAAATCATTAAGGAACACATTTGTGGGGGGCCAGTGGGTATACAAGGTTAAGGGGCAACCGGCATGGGTTTATAGCAGGTAGATCCTGCCTGACTAACCTGGTCTCTCTTTATGACCAGGTCACAAAGTGCTTAGATGCAGAAGTGGAGATAGATGTTATTTACTTGGATTTTAAAAAGGCTTTTGACACAGTGTCGCACCCAATTCTCACAAGCAAACTGAGTAGCTGTGATGTGGATTTTTTCATAGAAAGGTGGGTGAAAAACTGGCTTATGGGACGCATCCAAAGAGTGGTGGTGGTGGATGGATCGGTTTCATTCTGGAGAGATGTGGACACTGGTGCCCCCCAAGGCTCTGTCCTTGGACCAGTACTGTTCAATATTTTCATCAGTGATTTGGATGGGGGTGTTGAAAGCACTCTGTCCAAATTCACAGACAACAGTGAACTATGGGATATAGTAAACATGTTGGAAGGTAGGGAACAAATTTAGGCCAATTTGGATAGATTGGAGAAGTGGGCAGATCAGAATAGGATACAACTTAACAAGTATATGTGCATGGTGCTGCACCTGGGGAGAAAATCTCCAATACACCTATAGACTGGGAAGTACTGTTCTGGATACCATGGAAATGGAAAGAAATCTCAGAGTCATAGTCGACACAAAAATGAACATGGGTCACCAATGTGATGAAGTAATAAGTAAGGCTAACCGCACTCTTTCTTGGATTAGTAGGTGCCTCACGAGCAGGTCTAGGGAGGTGACACTTCCCCTCTATGTGGCATTTGTGAGATCGCAGCTGGAGTACTGCATCCAGTTTTAGATGCTGCACTTCAAGAAGGATGTGGATAACCTTGAGAGGGTTCAGAGGAGGGCTACTCATATGGTCGAGGGCCTGCAGATCCTATGAAGATAGACTGAGAGACCTGAATCTCTTCAGCCTCCGCAAGAGAAGGCTGAGAGGTGATCTTGTGGCTGTCTACAAGTTCATCGGGGGGGGTCAGCAGGGAATAGGGGATACTCTGTTTACCAGGGTGCCCTTCAGGGTTTCTAGAAATAATGGCCACAAACTGAAGGACAGTAGCTTTAGTTAGACATCAGGAAGAAATTCTTTACAGTGAGGATTTCCAAAACATGGAATGGGCTTCCAAGGGATGTGGTGCTCTCCCGTATCTTGGAGGTGTTCAAAAAGAAGTTGGACAAGTGCCGGGCTGGGGTTACTTAACCATAGTGCTCTTTCCTGCCTCGGGCGGGACATCAGACTCAATGATCTACGAGGTCTCTTCCAACCCTAGAAATCTATGAAATCCATGAAATCTATTAAATAATTAGCACACATTATTTTATAAATTCATAGAAATAAATAAAACTGTCTAAAAACAAAATTTGTTCATTAAATAGAGCAAATATAAAAGATAAATAATGGGATGATAAGACATTCTCCCCTCCATCACTGAAAACAACACACTAATAATCCATATCTGAAGCAGATGCTTATTTATTTCATTTCTGATGCAAGTCTATGTTTAAGAGTATTAGGCTTACACAATTTCTCCTTGCTTTTATCTCAGGGTTCTTGACACTTGTCATTTTATATAGTTGACATTATAACGGTGTCACTCTTTCCTATATCCACATATTATGGACATAATGGCTGCCTGCAGATGTTAAAAAAATTAACAGGTGCATTACCAGAAGAAGCAGCACATTACTTCAACCTGGCTCTGCAGCATCTGTAAAGATTGTGTGCTTCTGTGGGGCTTTTTGGCACTTTTAGCTAAAGCTGATTTAGTTAGTTATTAGATAAAAGTGCCAAAAAAGCCCCATTAAAGCACCCAATCTTTACAGATGCTGCAGAGCCAGGTTGAAGTGACTCACTGCCTTTCCTGGGCATGCATGGGCCTCAGAGCAGGAATGTGCCAAGTTTAAAATAAAGCACTGGTGGGTTTTTTTTTTTTAAATCTGCATGCAGCCGTAATGGTAATATAGTCAAACTGCACACCTTACACCATCATCATGATAAAAAGAGAATTAAAGGAAATTTAACAAGACAAACAAAACTGCTTATACTTAGTACAACTGACACAGGCACAGATAGCTAACTTGGTACTGTTGATAGGAAAAGTCAGGACAGCCTATTTCCATTGTATTAATCAATACCACTAAAATCTAAGAGTGAGATGACACATTCGAGTTTGCAAATGTTAATGATAAGGAATGTTAGGTGGTGCTAAGGCAATTGCAAACTAATGATCAGTGGTGCATTAAGGGTTAATACCATCTCTAATGTGCACTGCTCAGACTTGTCATTAGAGGGCGGGTAATGGAGGCATGTCTGAGCCCAGATGCTGAGCTCACTGTTCTGGGGGGCAGAGTGGGGAGCAGCATGCCTGGAGGCAAAGCAGTATGTTGCCGGCCTGGAGGTTGTCAGTTGCTATAGAGTTCATGGGGGTAGAATGCTTGTCCTTGGACCAGGAGAAAAGCTTGGAATGGTGCATCCTGGGATGCTGGAGGACTCCAAATTGGCTGTCTTATGTCAGTGGAATGGTCAGAAGTTCACTTAAAACTAGCCAGTAAATACCAGTCAGTGGTAATCCTTCTCCTGATGTGGCATAACTCTAAGATACCTAAATAGCACTTAGCACTATTAACAAGACCGAACAGTCAATCTTTCATGTTTTAAGCACCCTTAACAAGCACTAAATGTAACATCTAATCTCCCCATAGCAATGTAATTTTTTTCTTGTTCCTATAAGAGAAAAATTCAGCTCTATTGAAGTCAGAGCAAGATTATACCTAGTGTATATTATGTGTTCTTCCCTATAAATATCCAATGGTGAAGAAAAGCATCCAAGTTATTTAGAAATTATTCCACAGGAACTTTAACCCTAATGCTATTGAACTAGATCTGAATCTGATTACACTGTGAACTGAAAAAGTACTAAAAGAATAATCTTGAATCCTGTGGAAGCAATAAAAGTAGAGGATAGAGTGGCAGTCTGTGGCTCATTAAAAAAAAAAGCAAGATTTGCAGAAGAACCTACCTTTTCTTCTGATCTAAATGGAAACATCAAAAATGTGGGAGAAAAAAGATGATAGGAAAAGAGAAAATGAAGTAACAGTGGTTCTAAAGAACAGTACTAGCCAACTTGTCATGAACACTTCAACTAGCAATGAATCCCTTTTTCTTTGAACTGAAGTTTTTTTCCATATTAAGCAACAAACTTGTTTAGTAGGGCTATGTGAAGCTATTCGGTGGCTAAATCTCCGAATTCAAATTGGAGGACCCTTTAATCTCTCTGAATTGAATCAGAACCCTTCAACCCGGAGCACTTTTGGTCTACTTGTGGGTCTACCAGGGAGCATGCAAGGGCCACCCCCACAATCCTCCCAGCTCAATGACTGGTGCTTCCTGGGTCTGGCGGGGCACCCGTGGTCCCTCTGTGGCCTATCGCTAAGCCAGGGAGGTGCGGGGGCGTGGAGGCCCTGCATGCTCCCCAGCAGACCTGGAAGCGAACCAAAAGTACTTCCAGTCCACTTCCGGGTTCACTGCCGAGCACATGGAGGGCCCACCTTTGCTACTGTGGGATTCTCCATCCACTCCAGCATCGCAGCATTCACGAGCCGTGCTGGTAGTTTGAGGTATGTAGAAAAATATTTAAAGCTATGTCTGTGTCCAAATCACCGATTCTCCAAATCAGCATCAAATCTTCACATTTGGATTTGGCCTAATCAAATCAGGGACAGTGATCCAAATCAACTAATTGAATCACTATCCCTGATTTGGGCCAAACCCAAATTGAATAGGGCCCACTTTGCACACCCCTATTGTTTAGCATGTGCATGATGTTTAATATACTCGCTAATTGCTTCTTAATCAAATGGCAGTAAATATGAAAGTCTATGGTCCACACTACAAAAAGTTGATCAGGGTGTAGTTGTGAAGAAATATTAACGTATGCATTTATCTTCTGTGATATGCCTAAAACTAAAGGAATAGGAAACTAAATGGACTAGTTTAATGAAAACAGATCATTCTCCTAAGAAAAAATAAATCACTTTGACAATTATTAAATAGTAAGTTAAATAGCTTTTGCATTCATCTCAAAAAGTGCAGAATATTGGTGTCTTCATGTTCTTCAAGATCAAACATGCCAATGAACGCAGAAGGGAAAATCATTAGTAATGTTCACTGATTTTCAGGAACATCACTGATGTTCACTGATGTTTACATGAGGCATTTCTGATACCACTATTGTTCCTAAATGACAACCTACATCATAATCTCCAGGCCCTCTACTAGGCATGAAAAAAATCAATTTCAGGAAAAATCTTGATCTTCAATATCCAAAATAAAGCAAACCCCAGTGAGTAAATTCTCAATCCAACTGAAAGGCAATGATTTGAACTTCTTATGAAAGCTGAAGTCTTCTTTCATGCTAACATCTTATTCAATGCAGTAGAAAATGAATGATTTAAAAAAGATAATAGAAGGACCTTGCTTTAATTCTTCCAGAGAGATTCAAAACCACAGGTCTTCTACTAAGGAAAGAAAAAGGTTGAAGGGAAAATGAAAAGACTCACCAGTAATGTCAAAATAAGAGTCTAATCCAATCCTAAAATGACTTGAGAATAGCTACAAGCATCCATACCAGTATTCCTATTTCATGCTATTGATCCAGTGTCTGAAAAGAAAATGGAAGAATATATCCATATTGTGAAAAATGTCTCTTAAGACTAAAGATATAAGAAAGATAAAGAGGTCTTTGTCTTTTGTTGAACCAATGGAAAAAAGGGAAGATAGAGAAAAGGGCTCAGTTCAATTGTCCCAACTTTATGGTACTCTGGATGTTTAATAACTACAAAGTCCAAACTCCCATTATGAAAGTAAAACATTTTTTCCACAATGATCACCAAACTTGCAGCTGGTTTGTTGGTCTGCTAGTTGTAAAAGGAAATTTGGCATCAGTTTACTAATGCTTCTCAGCAGAACTCTCAAAAATATTGTTCTTCTTCATTTGCATTAAACTACATATGAAAAAAATGTCTCTAATCACAAGAACAATGTTGATTAAAATATAAAATGTACAGAGGGTACTTATTTGACACATTTGCAAATAAGCTTTCAGGGGGACAATCATATTCTAGCTTTGTATGGTCTTACTTTTAATCTGAAGAAAAATGCTTCCTTAAAGAGCAATCCATTTCCCCTCTCGGAGTTGCCAGAGAAAAGATCAGGGGATATCTTCCTTGATCTAACCACCACGGGACACTAGGACAAAATAGAAAAACAATTCAGAGAAGTTACGGACTCTTTTCATCATTATAACATGACTAATCTCAAAATACAATCTGTTTAGGCCTAGAACAAGAAATAGAGGTTGAAATATTGCTGAGGGAGATTTCCTTCCTTTGGTTTTAGAATTTAAACATGTAGACATAGATTTCATTTTCAATTCTATGATCTTGCCAGATTGCAAAAATTGGAGAAAACTGTTAAAACAAATTCACAGAAGACACAACAGCTAAATTCAGAATTGTGTCAATTTTGTAAAGACCTGTAAATATGTCCAGTTTTATATCTTTCTTACCAGTTTGCTATGCATTTGGGGATAAATTGAGTCCTCTGTTGAAATCTGTGCTGCTCCCTTCAAACATGTTTCATCCTAGTTATGGCAGTGATGGCTTGTACAAATCACATTGGTGCAATCACTACTCCCCTTCCCCCACCCAGGACAGCAGTATCCTTAGGGTAGGATTTTTTCTAAAAAGGGATCAGTAAATCAGAAAAAAGGGGAAGGTGGGAACAGAGAAATAATAAAATGCTGTAAGGAGGAAAAGGTAAGGGGAAGCAGAGGAAAGGAGAGAATCTGGAAGACAGTTGGGGTTGACGGCTGAAAGATGAGCTTGTGAGCACCGAGATAAAAAGTAGCACAGAGTGTGTCTGCATGCTCAGTAACGTGCAGTAGTTGCTGCACATTAAACTTAGTACTTGTATAATCAAGTACTAAATGAATGCTCAGTAACTGGCGTTTGTGCTGTGATGCGCCCCTGCGCAGTACTATTAGGCTACTGCAGAGTTAGTCTCTTGTGTAGAGACACCTACAGAGAAGAGGATGTAGAAAGTGTGATGATGCCACTGGTGGCTGAAAGTCTCTGCTAGGTACCTTCTCTGAGAGCTTAAGAATGTTTCTAGCCCTCACTGGCTCTTCCCAGCAATTCCATTCTCATCCCAGATTGCCAAAATGAATGAAACAGATTCTCCTGCAGGGTGGAGATTCACCCTTGCATAGGTATGAGTCTATGAGAGCTGAGTGGGAGGTGTAACACCGTCAACCCCTCTTCAAGGTGGAGAACATGCTTGGTTCCATTAACTGAAAATATGAGCGTGGGGATTTGGGGGTATAGGTGCAGCACGGGAGGAAAGGGTGGGATGAGTCATAGATTTTGGTTTTGTTTTCACATAAAACAGTTTTTCAGCAACAAATTTGCTTTGTTAAGGTTGTAAACCAATTTTGCAAAGTCTCCAAGGTTTTGCTGAGGTACTCACCAGTGAACCCTTCAGTCTCTTTGAATTGAATCAGAACCCTCCGAATAGATTCAGAGAGATTTTGAAACATTTGGCAATTCGGACATAGACATAGCTTTAAATACCTCTAGGTGGCTCATGAATGCTGCGAAGCTGGGGAAGATGGAGCGCTCCACAGGAGCATGGAGGGTTCCCCAGGGTGCTTGGCAGCAGCCCTGGAAGTGGACCAAAAGCATTTATGGTCCACTTCCAGGTCTACTGGGGAGCATGCGGGGGAGCCCCCCCATGCCCCTCCAGCTCGGCAACTGCTGTCTCTTGGATCTGGCGGGGCTGAATCAGGGCCTTACTAAACAGATACATGGACACTATATACCTGCTTCAATTTGTTTCATGAAAAAATGGTATGAGAATTCTCCAGATTATTTTTATAGTAGGTATAAAAAAGTGTATTACAAAGGAAAGAGAATTTTGTTTGAATCTGTTATCAGTCTTGTAATCAGTGTTTTTCAGTGCTAAAGTCCCTGTGTTATGCACTACCGTGAAAATCTTCATGTCTGTGTTTTAATGTGTACAATACATGTACAATCCTTGTTGTCAAGATGGTCTCTTCTTGGTACGGCTGGTCTTACTTTAGTGGAATTCATTAGAGCCCCAAGGGGTTATTTTCTCAAGAGTCTTAATGAAACCTTAAAAGTTGAAATAAACATTACTGAAATTTTTGACTAAACAGTCTCCTGGGGTTTCATAGGAATCCAGTATTTGAGCTGCAGAGAGATCCATGGTACCTCATCAAAGATTATGTAACAAAAGCTGACTCAACTATGGCAAGTGTCATACCTCATTTTATTCTTAGACTCTTATTGCATACCAAAGAAATCATGCAAGATCAAGCTTGGTTAATTTGTGCTGTGTGAAGTCAAAATTTACCAAATATTGTCTTATTGTTTCCATCACACACACCCGCCCCCCAAACTAGCTTCTAAGAGCCAATTCTTCCCCAATGTTCAGTGGAGAACATTGATATTTTTGAGTCAGTAGTTGCCAATATGAATGGAAACCCTCAGGGGAAAAAGGATGTGCAATGAAGCTGAGAACTGGGTAGCATATTCAGGGAAGAGAAAGGAAAGAATCAGGTGACTTGATAAGTAGTCTAGAGAAGATAAGAAACAAGCAGGTAAGTAGTGTGTTCAGGAGACAAGGAGGACTACAAGTTAGAGATACAAGTTAAGGGGAACAGAGGACAATAGGACCAGATGCCTAGCAAACATGCAGAAGAGAAGAAAATAGGATAAATGAATAAAATACGTCAGAGAGAAATGAAATGAAATGAAAAACAAGAAAAAATGTTAACGTAAGAAGATGACGAAAGACTCCTTGAAATGAAGACTACTGAAAATATATGCAGGAGTGCAGGTTGTAGCCATGTTGGTCTAAGAACATGGGCAGACAAGGTTCTTTGGGTAAATCTGATGTCTTTTATTATAGACTGAAAATATATAAACACTCTCCTTATGTTAGCTTTCCCTGTACATAATAGTTATTACAACAGAGATGACAATTTCTCCTATTGTGATAAAGAGGGGAAATGATCCACAAGACAATTTTCTAACTGTGATAAGTGCAAATATTGGCATAGGTTTCTATGTGACAGCATGAACATTTAAAAGTCAAGAATCATATAAATATTATACTTACTCATATCATGCATATAATGCTATATATAAAATGCTATAAACCTTTATATACATGTTGCATTTATTCCTCCAGTAGACATTCTTCTTTATCCCCTTCAGTACTTTTAACATAGTCCCTCTATATTGTTTTTTGTTCATGCTTTACTATTCACTCTACTTCTGCATTTTTTCTTTGCATAGCATCTTCCCTAAGCAACACAAGTGCCCTATTGTGAGCTCACCTGAAATTAACTTTTCAAATTCCTGATGCTTTAAGTGAATTCAGATTTAGGTAAACTGATTTCACTCATTCCATATTTGAATCACCTCCCTGCCATCTTTACAGCGTATTATCTGCATTTCAAATGCATTCCTCTTTGGTAGTCATACAGTCACTTCACAGAACATGTGTAGGTAAGCTCAACATAAGCCATTATCAAGAAATTCCTATGAGTCTATGGTTGATCTGTTGGCTCCCACACTACTTTGTCTAACCACTCATAATTTACCTTCACAATATACTTTCAACTAAAAGAAGTACTGTTATATAAATTTCATAGATGAGGGACGGAGGCATGTACACGTGAAGGGCTAGACTGATGCAAGAACATAGATGACTGTGCTCCTATTTTATGTGCCCAAATCCAAAATTTTAATCCTCAAAGCTCTTGCTCAGCTGTTGCCAAACTTGGAAAGATCCTATACAGTATATGCACCTCCGGTTCTGATATTAAAGTTCTGCAGGTGCCTGAGGTTCAACTTCTAGTCTGTGTACTGTCCCCCAGCTTGCAATACAACCAAACAGTCTGATACTTTACTCAAACAGTTTGCTCCTATTAGGACCCAATAATAAAGATGCCTCCGCCTATGTCACCATTGAGATTCTCACCAGTTGTCATTTGCAGAGTATGTTCAAGTGGAAGTATAAGTATAAAAGTATAGTAGACATCATTCCTTTCTTTCAAAGGTTGGCTACTTAAGGAAATGGTTGTTTCAGCAGTTGCCCTGGCGTTATACAATAGCACGGCGGTTATCTAGTCTTCAGTTCCTGTTCCAGTGACTAATTCTTCATTTTCCAAAGTCGAGGTCACTTTTGTAGTCTCTCTTTGGTCCAATCTATATTTAGGTGCCTAATTCAAATTAGAACATCTTTAAACCCTCACCCTAAGAAAAGCCTGGAGTCACATAGTTAGGAAGCCTGCTTGGATAGTAGGAATGATATGTTTGAATCCTATGTAGGGTGGTACATAACTTCCTCTTGTGTAACAATGCTGTGAAAGAAAGGAGGGGTCCCTTGTTTAGTTTCTGAGAGCAATCACTGAAAGCAACAGTTAAGTATGGAGAAGATTCAGGGAGGGAAGGATTTCCCAATGGCACTGAGTAAGGCACCAACAGCTGTGAGTGTGCAGCAGCTGCATTTCCCCTTGGCTAGCTCAGGGAGCACCATCCTCAGTCTGCTAGGCTTTGTAAATCATAGAATTATAGGAAAGTAGGGCTGGAAGGGACTTCATGACGTCATCTATTCCAGCCCTCTTCCCTGACTAATTCATTCCTATTCAGTCTAAACTGCTCTTGAAAATTTCCAAACTCTCTCGGAAAGTTTTTCCTAAGAATCCCATTTTGCATGGTCAAACTCTACCTATGCAATGTGTCCCAGGGGAGAGCGAGGAAAAGAACCCCAAACAATGAATGGGGACCCCCTGGGGAAGGGAACATGTGTTGAAAGAGGAAAAGATAGAAAAATAACTCAAAGAAATTACTTACCAGCTTCAGGACACGCAGCACAGTTGGCGAAAGAAAGGAAATCCACACAGGTCATAAGCTGTGCCTTTATCCAGCTGAAACTGTCCAGTAATGTCATCAGCAATCACTAGCCAGCAGGGATAAGATGACCCACCAGGGAAGATAGTGGGTAAAGCAGAGAAGAGTCGGGGAAGGCTCTAGTGCTGGACACCATTTGGGATACCCCAAGGGAGAGAGAGCTGGCAGGGGCTCTCTACGCCACTGGGGAACAGCATGGTGAAGAGACAGGGGAGCCAAAAGAGGCTCTCTGCGCTGACAGAGACAGGATTGGTAGAGGGACAGGAGAGGCAGAGGAGGCTCTCTACTCCAACAGGGAGCAGGAGCATTGGGGGAATGCAGGAGACAAAGGAGACTCCCCCTCTGGGCAGAGACAGAAGGGAGCAGCAAAGGGAGCTGCAGAGCAGAACAGCCAGAGGCTGGGTGTCAGCGCATACCATAAGAAATAGCTGGGTGCGTGGGGAGATACTGCAGGATGCCAAAAGCTGCACATCTACAGCGGAGAAGGACAATAGCTGCACTTACCACGCGGGGCAGAGTGAGAGACGAAATGACTCGGGCCAAAGGGATGTGGTTGACGCTGATCATACGAAGGGCCAAACCCCAGCAGGATCATGGGGAGTGAAGGTTGCTCCGTTACCCTAACAGAAGGGCAGGGAAAAGGACTGGACAGGTCCTTCCACACTTAGTTGGTGTTGGGTTTTCCTTTTTGTTTCCCCCTTTTGGAGGGGCTGAGAGGTAGGATGAGGCGATGCAGGCAGGATAGCACTGTATCGTATTTTCTTTGGTCCTCCATCTTTCATTTGAACACAGGGTAAATGTAGAGTTCCAGGCAGGGACTGCTGGGAGACAGGAGGGAGTGATTCTCTGAAGCCCTGCTACTGCCTCAGTTAGTTATCTTGAGAGGCAGGACCTAGAACACGATAGAGCTATGAAGGCCATCGAGTTCCAGGGAGACAACATCATCAGGGTACAGCCGAGAAGATATGGTGACCTGCCGGAGGTTGGCATGAGGTTGGCATGGGGTATAAGAGAGGTGGAGTCCCGTGGACAAATTTGGGCAGACTCCCTGCTGCAGCAGAGCCCTGGCTGGTTGACCTCCCCACTGGAATAATACTCAAAGTTGTGGAAGGCAAGATTGGGGGAGGCCACCCAGGTGATAAACAGCTGCCCACCATCCTACAGGAGACCATAGATTGCCCTCTATCAGCCGCCTGGACCAAGGCCGCATGCAACCGAATATTCAAAGCCCAGCGGGTACAAACTGGTACATTGACCAGGAATCTACTGGAAAACCCAGCCCCACAAGAACCACCCAACATGCAACCAGTGGCCATAACTACTCCCGATATATTGGTCCAGAACTTGCAAGTGCTGACATAGATACTAGATGTACAGTAACAAATGATGGAGCGTCAGCAGGACTGGGCAACATAGCTTAACGGCCTTTAAGATGCTGAAGATGATGGGTGATGACGACCTGGAAGCATACATCGAGGCATTCGAGTGCCATGCTATCATGACAGGCCTGGACAAAGGGTAGTGGGCCAGGCAGCTTGGGGCCCTTCTAGTAGGAAAAGCCCAGGCAGTGTATAAGGCGCTTCCCCGGGATGAAGTGTGACATTATGACATAGTGAAAGCAGCCGTTTTGTATTGGCTGGAGATTAATCCTGAACATTATAGGTGTCTCTTGTGGGCCAAGAAGGGGGCAGAAGAGAAGCAAGACCAGCTCCTGTTGCAATTATTGAGGGATCTATTTAGTAAATGGATCAATCTCATGTCCTGTGACCACGATGCCTTGGCTGATCAGATAGTATTAGAGCAATTCCTTAATGACTTAAAAGAGTTGACTCAGCGGTGGGTACACCAGCATCCTCCCCACAACTGTGAGGAAGCATTGAAACTGGCTGAGGCCTTTGCAGCCTCAGAAGTCAATTACCCTCGAGAGAGGTGCAACCCAAACCCTTTACCCTCAACAGCAAAGGAAACAGAAAAACAATGATTCACCCCCAGCGGTCCGATGAGGAATACAATTTGTTTCCATGTTTCCAGGGTGTTACTTTGCAGGAAAGTTGGGTACTTTTCGAGGGAATGCACAAACAACGTATCGGAGAGATGGCACCTGGAGAACCCAGTGCATGGAACAGCAGAGGGGTGCAAAGAACCCATTCAAACAGAACCAATGGATTGTAGTTTTGTGACGGGTAGAGAAGGCGCCATATGGGAAGGACTTCTGGTACAAGCTTGGATTGGAAATCAGCTGGTCAGGGCAGTTTTGGACTCTGGATGTGCCCAGTTCTTGATAAAGACCAGCCTATGGTCCACCTGACCTGTAAGGCTGAGCCAGTAAGGGTATGTTGGCTCCATGGGGAAACCCAGCAGATCCAATGACAATGGGTACCTCTTCACATCATGGAACACTGATGAGAGTTGCTGGATAGCTTAGCCCCTCGCCTAGCCTGTGACATGTTATTAGGGTGAGATTGGACCCCTATATATGACGCACTGGAGAGAATCCAGGATGTGGAGACCACTTGAAGAAACCTGAAGATATGAGGAGGATGGCTAGGAGAACTTGAGGGTGATGGGGAACCAGACGATGACATGAATGTACTAGACCTACATGACATGGCCATCAGTCAACAGTTTAGGGAGGCACAAGAGGAGGACAGGGGGTTACAGGAGCTGTAAGAAACAGTGGTGGATGCATCAACCTTCTCATGAGCGACTACACCTTGGTTCGAGGTAAGACATCAACTCCTATACCAGGTCCAGCCTGGTGGGGCGGGGGAGCCTAAGAGGACACCACTTGTAGTGCCCTCTTGTTTCTGGCAGGCCATATGGCAGCTCGCTCACTCCAACCCTACTGGAGGTGACATGGGGCATTATAGGATTATCACTAGGATATCCCAGTGGTTTTTTTGGCTGGGATTGGGGGGAGACGTGGCCTGCCAATGCGCTGCTTGACCTGAGTTCCAAAAAGCTAGGAGAACTGCCCACCAAGAGCCCCTCTCCAGCCCATGCCAGTGACTGACCTTCCCTTTTAAAGGATAGCAAAGGATGTTATTGGGCCCAGTGCCCCACAGTAGCGCAGGCCATCAATATATATTCGTATTTGTGGATTACGCCACACGGTATCCAGACACAGTGCCACTTCAGGTGGTAACCGCCCCTCAGATCACAGAGGAGCTCATCAAGTGGATTACTAGAATGGGAATTCCACAAGAGATCCTGACAGACCAGGGGCATAATTTTATGTCAGGGGTGTTACAAGGGGTATGCCGGATATTAAAAATAAAACAGCTCTGAACGTCAGTGTATCACCTGCAGACAAACAGGCTGGTGGAAAGGCAGAATGGATCCATAAACAAAATGTTATGCCGGTGCATAAGGGGGGATCCTCGGAAATGGGATCTACTTCTCCCCTTGATATTATTCATCCTTAGGGGCACCCCCTCAGTCATTGAGGTATTCTCCATTTGAGTTAGTGTTGGGCCATGGCCCCAGAGGCTTACTGCAAATTTTGAGGGATGATTGGGAATATGACACAGCAGCTGCACAGGACCCCTCCACGTATCGGCAAGAGTTTCAACGTTGGGTGCAGTTGGCCAGAGACTTGGTCAAAGACAATTTGCAGCAGGTACAACGCCAGCAAAAGGAGAAATACAACACTCACTCCAAGGTGCGAGAATTCAAACCAGGATAGAAGGTGCTGGTGTTGCTTCCCACATCCACAAACAAACTGCTAACACAGTGGCAATGTCCATTTGAGGTAATCAGGAGGGTGGGCCTGGTGGATAAAGAAGTACACCAACCAGGCCATCTTCATACAAGGCAGATTTACTGTGTCAACCTCCTGCATGAGTGGCGCCAACCTGAAGGCTGGGAAGCTTTTATGGATGATGAATTGGATGACCTAGGTCACCAGAGGGGCAATCAGAGCACCGGGCTGGCAGATGCAATAGATCAGATCTGAGTGGTAGAAGAGCTGTCGGTAGCCCAAAAATTCGAGGTGTGAACCCTCATCGAGAAGTTCAGAAACGTGTTCAGCAAAGAACCCGGATGGGTGCAAGGGATATACCACCTGATTCACACCCCACCAGGGTCGATAGTACAAGATAGATGGCGACCGATTCCACACCATCTAACCGGGGAAGTACATAAAGAGATTGATAGGATGTTGAAGTTAGGAATTATACGACTCTCCCAGAGCCCATGGCAGAGTTCCCTCTTCCTGGTGCCCAAACCCAACGGCTCCCTGAGATTGCACATAGACTATCAGTGGCTGAATTATATAGTCTTCGATGCTTTTCCCATGCCCCACATCACTGAGCTAGTTGAGCGCATAGGCTCTGCCAAGTTCATATCGACACTAGACTTGGTGAAAGGGTATTGGCAAATCCCGGCTGCACCCAGAAACTGACCTAAGACCGTGTTTGGAACACTGTGGGGATTATACGAGTTTGTACACATACCATTTGGATTACACGGAGCCATGGCAACCTTTCAACACCTAATGGAACGCATTTTAGCCCTAAATGTGGAATATACCACCTCATATATTGATGATATTGTCATCTTTTTGCAGTCATGGGCGCATCACAAAGAAGCCCTCATTGCGGTACTGACAGAGCTGAGAAAAGCGGGTCTAATGGCAAACCTGTGAAAGTACGCAATGGCCCAAAGACGAATGAAATATTTCGGGTTCCTAGTGGGACAAGGAACAATTAGACCACTGGCAGATAAAGTAGAAGCTATCAGCAAGTTCCAGGTGCCACAAATGTACAAACAACTCTGATCTTTCTAGGCCTAACTAATTATTATCACCAGTTTGTCCCACGGTTCTCTGAGTTAGCAGCCCCACTATCAGAGGCACTAAAAGGGCCACGAGGAAAAGGCATAAAATGGATGGGGGAAATGACACAGAGCTTTCAATTGCTGAAAAGAGCTCTGTGCTAGCACGTGGTAATACACGTCCCCTATTTCCAAAAACCTTTTGTGTTGCAGGTGGACACGTCAGTGACCGCTGCCGGGGCCATATTGACACAAGACACCGGATTAGAGAGACCAGTAGCCTATGCCAGCCAAAAACTGCTGCCCGCAGAAACAAGGTATGCCACTATTGAGCACGAGTGTTTGGCAATATGCTGGGTGATGGAACACTTCCAATATTACTTAATGGGAAGAGAGATTATGTTAGTAACGGACCACGCCCCCCTAAAATGGGTCAGCTCCATGAGAACAGATAACGCCTGAATTACAAGATGGGCTCTTGCCCTCCAACCTTTTAAATTCTGCATAGTGCACCAACCAGGAGTAGATAATATAACAGCGGACTTTCTACCTAGATGCAACAACAAAACCGAAGACGATGTTGAGAAACAAAAATGTATAGAACTACAGGACAAGACGGGTAAGACAGGAGCAGACAGAAAGGAACCACCTCAAGACAACTTAAGGGGGGGTATGTCTTGCTGATGCTGCCTCTGTCAGCACGGAGGGCCTCTTCTGGCTCCCCTGGCTCCACACCACGCTGTTCCCCACTGGCACAGAGAGTCCCTGCTGGCTCTCTGTCCCTCAGGGAGGCCACTCAGGTGATAAACGACTGCCCACGATCCTACACAAGACTGCAGGTTGCCCTCTAATGGCCACCTGGACCAAGGCTCCACACAACCGAATGTTCAAAGCCCAGGGGGTACACACTGTATAAAGGCCTACAAGTTTATGAAGTCCACCAAGAAGCATGCTGCCCAAGCATTAGGCCTTATAGGGCATGCCTACACAAGATGCTTTACAGCTCCCCCCACCCTCTGGGATGCAGGCCTGACTCCAGTGCCCCCTGCCTGCCCAGGGCTGGCATCCAGGTGAGTCTGGAGCCTCCTCCCCTCCCCCCCTCCAGCTACCATAGGGGGGGCAGAGCAGGGCAGAAGTAGCCCTGCACTGAACCACATCTGTCAGGAGTAAATTTGACCGTAACAGGCACAGATATAAACACATACCTGAGGACAATTTTGTGAGCCTTATTTTACTGTGCAGTAAGCTTACAGTGCATTAGTAGCACGTGTAGATGTGCCCACAGTATAGGACTAACCCAAAGTCTCATAGGAAATGTGTGCCAGAAGGAGGAGTTAACATAATCTTCTATATCTTAAGCTAGTTCTCTATTAGATCACTTTTTTTTTTTTCCAAAAAGGCCCCTACTTATTAAATGTTTCTTCTCTGAAGGTTGAAAACTTTCCCTATTTAGCAAACCTCATATTACTTCACATCTACATGAGTGGCAGACTGCACAGTTGTTATTGCACAGTCATTACTGTGAAGTTATTTAATACTTGTTTATGCAAATACTAAATGACTGTGCAGTAACAGGCATTACTGTGCAGTACTGTCACCTCATGATTTTTTCCAGATGCCAGTGCACAGTAGCTAGGAGCTTGTGCAGTAGCTTGCTACTACTGCACAGTAGCAGTGTGTCACAGCTAGTGCCTACCAGTGCTACTGCACAGCAGCAACAAGCTACTGTGCAGCAGCATCTCATGTAGATGCCCCCTTTAAGAGTCATCCCAGTCAAATTAAAATTCAACAATGCTCTTAAGCATATGCTTAATAGAAGCTTTACCTGTCCTGTTTCCTTTGGATCACACATGAATTACTAGAGACAAACTTATGCCCCTTTTGTGAAACTGTTCCTCACTGGGAACATAAATGAAAATTGTTTCACACCCCAAGAGTTCATAGAATCACATGTATTAATATTTTATTTCTAATAAAAGATGGCTAAAGGTTCTCTTGCTATATTCCTGCATTGAACAAGGCATGAGTACTTATAGATGTATCTTAAAAGTAAAACCAAAAGGACTATTATCTTTTGATATTTTAAAGCATGCATGAAAGGAGTTTGCCTTTTTAAAATTTAAGGAGAATTTAAAAAAATAATATGACTCAAAAGGTACTGGTTCTATTATTAAAAGGCAAAGGAACTACTTATTTGTACTTATGCATCCTTTAATAATATTATTAATGATTATGATAATTCCTTGATCAGCATTTTCCCTGAGGCAGAGGGCTTTACAAAGAATAAGCAGAAGAAGGAAACAGAAGAAAGTAGGGAAAGTGAGGCATCATAAAGTGAAGGCTCCAGGCCTCAAAGGCATAAACTCCCATTGTCTGTATTTTCCATGAGGAGCTGGGTTGGAGAGATTTGCTTAAGGATGCCCAACAGGCTGGTAGTAGAAACAACAGTAGAATACAGGTTTTCTATGTAAGGCCCAATTCAAAATTCATATGCTACACTTCACTGAACTTTTGTGAATAACTGAGTTCCTTCAGCAAGGTAAGGAACACCCTCAACTGCTATTGCAAGCAGTGCTACAATACTCAGTGCTGCACAGGACCCATCCCAAGAAGACGGAAGGGGAGGGTGGAAGAATGAAGTACCTTGATGTAGAGAATAAAAAAAAAGTATTTGCATCGTGCCTTGGTAAATCTGTTCAATTGTTCTTGGTCATGAACTCCCAGCTTCACATCCTGATATTAGTACTCAGGTCAGCACTTCGTTATTGGTGTCAGGCGGCAAGTTTCTAGCTTGATACTGTGCTGGGATTTGCACCTGGCTGAGTAGTTAAAATGAGTCTATAAAGTTTTGTGATTATTTTAAGCTTAAAGCAGAAACATCTGCTGAAGCCAAAGGGTGCTTGCTGGCTGAGCTCAGTAGTGGGAGAGACTTCTGTTCTGTACTTTTCCTCTCTGACCATTTTCACTAAATTCAATGACAATTGCTACTAGGGGCTTAAAGAGGACGAGGGGAAAGAATTCAGGCAGCCAAATGAGGTAGAAGCAGCCATACAGCAGAACAAAGCACTGTTCCATATTTAAGTCAAAAACATTATTCTAGGGTTTGCATTCCAAAGTATATCTCTGATTTTTCCAAAATGTATTGAGCTGCAGTACAGCCCTGTACTCAGAGTAAGAATTGTCACTTTGAGAATAGGGTTGATTTATCAGAAGCTGACTTTTGTGTTCTCTGCAGAATGCTGATGAGTTAATTTTTTTTCTTAACATTGTCTAACAGATTATTATCAGAAGCTGGTAGGATACTACAAAATCAAGGGCATTCCAAGAGAAAAGCAATCAGTTGTTATGGAATAGATAATGTGTTTCCCTGAGAACTGAAGGAAGAAGCATCTTGTGGATGTCATTAATTTTCCTTGAAAACATTTAATGTTTTGGTGTAGTGTTTTAAACCACTTCAGAATATATTTATAAATCCCATAAATTTATGCTCAAATTACTGGCAACAAAGAGATATGGCAAAGGCACTGAACTTAACAATTTTGCTCTAAATCTAGTTTGATGTTTTCTAGCAACAGAAATAAATATTTAAATGGTTCTTTTAAGAGGTAAACAGCCATCAAAATTCTATGTAACTTTATTGAAAAACTGATTTTTTTTGTGGGGTGAGGGCTGAATTAAAAAAAAAATACACTGTAAACTATCAAAGAAAAGAAAAATTGGATAAGGTTTATTTTAAAGGTAAACATAGCCATAACACCTCCAGTGTATATATGGTATGTTCTAACGCTTTCAGTTATAGTTGTTATTGCATAAAGGTACATTTTGGTGGCAGATGTAGTTGGTTTTACAGAAGAAATATGTGAAGCCAAATTCAGTTTTTATGTAGATCTCTCCACTTAAATGATTGAGCTTTAAATTGCAAGTCATTTTGAAAATAAAAAAAAAAATAATTTTCTGTATCAAAAAATATCTTTTAAAAAGTGACAGAAAAATGGTTATATTTTAATGCTTAATGCAATAGCAGTATCTGCAAATCTACTAGTTTTATACTCAGGCTTCAAATAATGTGTGAGATTCAAATTTTACCATGTAAAGTAGGGAGTGTGCGGGTGAAAGCAAATAAAAACAGGACAATTCTTCATTTCCCCTTTGACATGATATAATTTTTGCACTGCTTAACACTGATGCAACATTAATTTAGCATTAATATAGAATAATGTTTGCCCCATTTTCTTTGAAGTTAAATCACTATTAATTTCCAAGACCATATCTCTCTCTCCCCTCCCCCCGCCCCCCCCTTTTTTTTTTTTTTTACAGTGAAT
>JAGPOW010003395.1:37867515-37914059 GCA_030014935.1 Caiman crocodilus | reverse complement strand
TCCAGACCTTGGCCACTCGAACTGTGAAGAAGTTCTTCCTAATGTCCAGTCTAAATCTGCTCTCTGCTAGCTTATGCCCATTATTTCTAGTAACCCCCAGGGGCACCTTGGTGAGTAAAGCCTCACCAGTTCCCTTCTGTGCCCCCATGATGAACTTATAGGCAGCCACAAGATCGCCTCTCAACTTTCTCTTGCAGGGGCTGAAGAGGTCCAGGTGCCCCAGTCTCTCCTCATAGGGCTTGGCTGCAAGCCGTTAACCATATGAGTGGCCTTTCTCTGGACTCTCTCCAGGTTATCCACATCCCTCTTGAAGTGCGGTGCCCAAAACTGCATGCAGTACTCCAACTGCGGTCTGACCAGCGCTACTCTCCTGAGGTTTAAAGATGATCACAATCAGGAGGTGATAATGATACCCACCACTGGACAACATTATTTTAAGATGGGTCTCTTCTGGAGCTTTGACCTCCCCTACACCCCAACCTTGAGTCATCCAGATGTTATGCTGCCATTCATTTGTGTTAGTCTTAAGTGGAGACTTTTCTTTTCTACTTCAGAAACTCATGCACTTTAACAGCCATCTTTATGGATTAGAATCAGAGTGGATTATTGGACTTCCTCCATTTCAGGTAAGTCTAGCATTATATCTGTCTTGAGGTTTAAGCCCTCTATTAGTACCAGAACTCAAAAGAAAATAGAGAAATGAAAAAGAAAAGAATCCCATCCAGGTTGGTACCCCAAGTCAGCCCAGTGTATATCACACAGCCTGGGGACAATTTTTCATTTCTAAGTGTGCTGCCACTTGCACTGCTCTGCTCAGCAATGGCTCTCCTGCCAGCGTCTCCTGGCTTATTTGAGCTCTTCTGAGCTTCCCAGCCACCTGGCTACTGACTCACTGCCACCATTGCAGCTGTCCCACCTCCTCTCTCCGGTCTTGGGACTCTGTCTGCAGTTCCCCACATCCTTCTTTCTTTCCCACTTCCAGGTCTCTACTTTCATTTTCTTCTCTCAGGGGCTGCTCTAGCTTCACAGAGCAGCTGCTCCAGAGCTGTGGCTCCCAGGGAACTCCTCTCTCCATCACCGGCTCCTGCCGGTTCCCTGGTAAGTATATTCAATGTTTCTTCTTCCTCTTCACAGGGGGAAAGGGAGGTGTTTGTGTTCCTGCATGAAAGCCATAGTGAAGTACCCCACCAGGTAGGCACAGACCTGACACTGAGCCCAGGAAAATCCCTGTGATTGGGTGCAGCACACTCTCCGGTGCCTGACAGCTCAGTTGGGCGCCATGGGCTGTGCCCACTGGTCGGAGTTCTTCTGGGCTCAGCTTCCGGTCTGCATGCATATCATGGGATGCTTTATGATGAGGTTCATGCAGGGATGAAGACTCCTCTCTCCCCTTTCCCCTTCTCCCCCCCACTACACTGCCTGCCTGCAGCTAGCTGACTGATGCCTGTGGCTGACAGACAACACGGCAGGGGGAAGGGGGAACCCGAGCCCAGCAGCCGATCGGAGGTTATCCAGACACTTGACTGCAGTGAGCAGTCTCTGGCAGCCAGGGGAGCCCGTAGGGCCTGCTGGGAGGTGTGCAGGAGCATCCCCAACCTGCTGGCCTTGGTCAGTGCAAGCAGCCTGCGTGCCTTCCCCAACCACCAGTGAGTGAATGTGTGCTCTCTTTGCTACCAATTTAACCAAGGCCGCTTACAGAAAACTGCAAAACTTCGATTGCTTCCACCTCGCACTTCTGAATGTCTATGCTTAGCCTATGTGCGAGGAAGCAAGATCCTCATAAAGTAACTTATTTGCAATACTGAGGAACTACTAGCAGACATGCCATTCATTCTTAAAAGGTATGCCCTTTCCTCTGTAATGCACTAACACCATCCAGGGAGACAGAGATGGGTTTGGGCCTAAAATGCTGACAGGAGCCAAACTATCAGCCTGAGTTTTGCTGAAACAGACAACATGTCTCTTCTCTAAATAAAATAATTCTGCTGTTTCTCTTTTGCATTATTTTCTGTCCATCTGCTCCTAACCAGCACATTCACACACTTCTGAGCTTTCAGCTCCTGCTACAACTTGGCAGCAAGACACAAAAGCAAAGTAGCGTCTCTTGCTCTCACTCATTCATTTTAGATTCAGTGTGAAGTAGTGGGGGGAACCCCTCACTTCGGTCCTTTCCACTTCAGAAAGGGCCATTTCAGCCATCTTTCGCCTGTTTTATTTCTATGCCTGCTGTATAAGGATGTATACATGAACCAAAAACGTTGACACTAGTAGTAGTACAAAGTCCCAACGGACCTTTCCCTACAACTGTCAAAGACTACTCAGAATAACTTCTTCAGAGAAGAGAAGTAAATTTGTTCAGCTCTAGGCTTTTTTGAATACAGCACATCAACTCTGATCAGTACATTTAGGCATTAGTTTCATACCCAGCAAGAGTAGATTGATGCAACCACACTGATTACATTACACATACAATTGCTTCCAAATACCTGTTGCACGGCATAGTATAGACTTTAAATGTTCTTTTGTGAAATGGAGAAAGGTACTGAATGCCCATTTGGAAGACAGTGATGGAAATGTAGACTCAGGAAAAATTAATGGTGATTTTTTTTTTTTAAAAAGAGCCTAAGCAATTTCGGAGCACAAGGCCCACTGTCTTTCAATACCTACATCTGCTTTTGAAAAATCCAACTCTAAATAGTCCTTAAGCAAGTTACACACATGTTCTAGTCACAGTTATTAGTAGTTTTTCAAATATTTTATTTGAACTGATACCTTTTAATTTTTCCTTTGAACAAAAAAATAAATGAAACTTATTTCCCAACATTATCGTCGATAGTTTGTCAGTTTTGTAAAATAGGAAAGCCAAGTCAAGTCCTATTATTCAAACTAAAATCATGAGAGTAATATAATGGATATTAAACAATTTCCACAGTGTGGCATGACTAGGTGCTGCTCATCATATTGTCACCAGTATCCTCTACTGGATGTTGTGACCCTTTAGAATTTGATCCTGGACCAACCTTTGAGGGCACCAAGACAAGGCAACTTCTTAAATAATGCAACTTGTGCAATCTCCCAGACAAATGGCAAATTAATCAGTCTCTGAATCCTTGTTTTTTGAAGACTTGTGCATTTTTAAAGAAGACGGAGTAATTGTTTAGTGACTTGGTGCCATTGATTTTCATTATGGATGGTGTTGGCTGGGTCTGTGTCAGGTCATTGGGGAGAGATAGCCTTTGCATAGCTAAATACAATGGGAAAAGAGTCACTTCTTGTTCCATATTCACAAGGAAAAGCTCTAGTCCTTGAAGAAAGTTTTGTGTGACCTTACCATTAAAGGAACTTCCCCTACTGAGTTATTTGAGTAAATAAGAGAAATAAGATGCAGCATGGGTATCAACCAAAGGTCAGGATTTCACAGGGTAATATTTCCCCATTAAAGAAATTTTGAATGGAAGAAAGAGCCTGAAACAAAAGGGAATATATAATATTATTGGGGAGTACTACATTGGTTCCCTTATACAGTGCAAGTCTAGCCTGCCTTCCCTTATGAGGGGTAAGCAAAATAGAAATTGAGCAATTAAGTGAAGTGAACTCTACTTGCTTAAGATAAGATAATGTGTGAGTTCTTATGAGCTTTCAGTAGTTATGCTGGGGAAAAGACTGAAATGTCATAATATAGAAGTGCATCTAGCTAAGAGATGGATTTTAAATTTCCAGCTCTGACTGTCTTGCTGCTAAGGTATTGCTTGTTATATTCAAAGTGTCTGAACATGTGAAATTACGACTTTCATATGTTCAAAAGTGACATAAAATTGTTTGTAAATTATTCTAAAATGTGCTTCTTCTCTGACGAGCCACGCTGAAATTATATTTGTTTCCATCTTTCCTCTGCTTTTCCTGCTAACTTAAGCTTTTAATTTTACCAGTTTTTTGCTTTTTGCTGCTCCTGGTTGCTTTTTTGGGCTTTTTCCTCTGCCATGCTGACTTGCTATAGTCTTTGCCATCTAAACTTTCTGTAAATGAAGTGTTTTCAGAGACCTCAATCTTGCTGAAATGAAGTCTATAATTTTGGTGTTTTACAATAGCTACTGGTTTTTAACAAGAAATCACACACTTGTCATATTGTGACGACTCATTGAATTTCTCCAGAGAAAAGCATGAGTTTTAAAGGTTTCTTGGCTGGAAGTGCTTTTTAGATATCTGCCACAGCAAATTCCCTCTCATAATGATAACTATATGATGTGAGTCAGTGAGCTGTTACACAGTTTAGCAGATAGATAGAAATGGGGCTTGGCTGGAATGAGGTATTTTGGAAATTTTGCCATTTTAATCTATGTGATAATTTGCTTCTAAATATAATCATCAGGAGCTGTTGTTATTTACTCGACCTGCTTCCATAAATATGTCAATTAAATCCTTACAAAGCACATTCCCAGATAATGGCAAATGAACATTATTAAAGGGCTCTTAGAGCATTTTGGGAGGGTTGGCAGGTAATTTGAGTCTACAGTGGGATTTGATTCATTGACCAAACATTCCTCGTATAGAGGTTAATCAAAACCTGTTTAGAAGGCTATTAAACATCTTTCATACTTCCTAGGTTTTCAGCAATGCTGTAATATTAGTTTCAGGATGGATAATGACCACATTTCATTCCTATCAGTCAGGTCAGAGGGGAGAGGGGGGAAAAAAAGGCTAATATGTGTGTGGCTACTCCTAGAAATGTTTGTCTAAGTAGAAAACACTGGCATATTTGCCAAGAGTAAGTTAAATGGACTCTTTTTAGCAGCAAAAACGGAGTTGTATAAAATTCCATTTTGGTATTTCAGAGCAGTAATTCCTATAATGCAGAGAGAGACTGAGGCTGAACTCCTTTGCAGCATGTGTTCAGCATAACCCAAGGGGCATTTGAGGGTATTTGTGCTTTGTGGACGAATCTCTCAGAGGTAAAGAGGCCTAGAGCATCTCTGATCTGAACATGTAGGGGAAATCTCCACGGATTTCAATCTGGTTATAGCTATCTATATTCTCTTTCTAAGAACAGGTAGGGAGATAAATTGGAAATATTGTGGGTGGGAGTAAGTCAGGTCAGGGAGAACTCTGTACAAGTACCCATTCTTGTACCTTAGAGTAACTTCTAAGCTCTCTACACTGGCATGCTCAGTCCTTGGCCTGCAGACCAGATATGGCTCATGGAGCCATTTCATTTGGCCTGCAGGACTCCCCACAGGTCTGGAAATTTGGTGGTGGGGAGTGGTGTCAATTAACATTGCCACTTCTCTCATACTGCCAAATTTACAAGCCTTGCATGGCTAGATCAGAGCCAGCCACGTCACTGTTCTGTGGTTGGATTGGGCCTCCACCAGGTCATTGTCACATGGCTAGATCAGGCCTTAGCCTTGCAGAGTTGAACTGGCCTCATCTAGGCTGGTCCCACATGGCAGGACTGGTCCCCAGCTTGGTCAGCACTGCACATCAGATCCAAACCAGAGACCAAACTGGAACCGCTTATTCAGCCTGCAAGGCGAAAAGTTTGGGGACCAGTCATCTATACCCACCGCTGATTCCCACAGTTGTGCATGAGCAGCCACAAGTTGTCCATTGGTTATAATGTCTGGTTAGCACTTCTGGGTGAAAAATGCTAAATGTTAGGTATTGTTACAGCTGTTGCTACAATATTTCAGTGTCTTTTAATTCTTTGCATTATTATTCTGTGTCCTCCATACCAGACAAGTGTTAAAAATATAGTTTTTTGTAAATTATTCTAGAAAACTAGAATGAAGGTAGCCATATCCTTCTTAGAGGTTGTTTGCACTACAGCATGTGACAGCATTTAATAGAAGTTATATGGATGTGTTTTGATTTATGTTCTATAGAAAGCAAAAAAGACAATCTTACAGTTTGAACTGGGACGCAGGATATGTGGGCTTGGATCCTAGTTCTGCCCTGAGCTTCTCTTTGCCAGGATTCCCACATTTCTATTCTTTGTTGTACCCCCTGTGCTTCTCATTAGTTGAGAATGCAAAGGGAAAGGGCCAGTTTGTTCCTGTTACTTATTCAGCATGTGATAAAATGGAGCTCAGAAATGGGGACCTCAGGCCTTTCTATAGCACATACAATAATTCAAATTATGATGGAAATATTGCTATTTATAGTATATAAGACTTTTCTGTAAAGGCTCTCTATTAGTAGTGACATTTCCTGCAACATTGGCAGAACTATTTCACCCATATGACATCAAACTCCAACAGAACTGCCTTTAAAAGGAACAAAAAACAGACTGAGGACTAAAGACTACATGGGGAGTTATGTGATTACTGTGGTTTTTGTAGCTCGCACCATACAAGGGAGGAAATTGGCTTTTCTTTGACTCCCTTGGTACCTGTGTACAGCTGCCTGAACTGGGGACAGCCTTTGGCAGAGGAGGGTTTGAACTCTGCCACTGCACCCTTCCCCCTTTTTTTTTTGTGGGGGGGGTGGGGGGAGCAGTGAAGTGCCCAGCTGAAAAGTTACAGTACTTTAAATGTAGTTCCTGGTTTGGGCTCCTTATGCAATACAGTTTACAAATGAGTAAGTTTGAACTAAGTACAGTGGATTTTCTTAAGGAGTATTAAAAAAACCCAAATCGGTGCACATCTTTTCCATAGGAATGCTTGAATACATCAGTCATTTTTCCAGAAGCATAGTTTGGTTGAGTTTGGTAGAATTATTCATGTGAAGTATTCAAATACAAAATATTTCTGTGGGTGTTTTTATAGTGTTCACCGTATAGCATGTCTGTAGCAAAACCAATGTATGATAAATTTAAAGGACCTATTTTTCTGACTTTTGGTAACCCATTGTTAAAGACAATGACAGGTCTGAAGCATTTGCTACATGGCTTGTTTTCCAACAGATTCAAACTGCTTATTTTAAAACTCCAGAAAGAAATATTGAGTATTTTGAACTCTGGTTGATGAAAGACTTTTTTTTTTTTTGAATAGGAAAAGGAGGAATATTCTTTCCAAAAGGAAAAGAAACTGATACAGACCACATATACAATAATACTTAAACATGATCTGGGAGTCTGTAAAACAAGGTTTTTTGTAGGAAAAAAAAGCCTTTCCTTATCCTAGATACTTTTCGAAATAATGTCTGCTCTTTGATTACAGCTAAAGATTTCTGGCTACTATAGTACTCAAATATCTGAATCAGAAGCTACAGAAATAGAACAGACCATTTTCTTTCTTATGAACCAGTGAGCATATATACACATGCGCTGGACTGCACAGTTGTCACTGAACAGTTCTTTAGTACTTGCTAATGGACCCAGCACTGCAGGGGCATTTCCTGCATGGGTAATTTCCTGCAGTTCCTGCTTGCCAATGCTGTGTTGCCATAGCAACAAGCTGCTGTGATGTAGCTCATCACTACAGCAACATAGCGGTGAGTGTAGATGCACCCAGTACACGATAGTATCTTGCTCTACAGTTAGTCACATCAGTTTTATTAGGAGAATTCTTGGTGTGTCTACATGAGACGTGTACGGTACAGATGACTAATGAGCTAAGCAGAAAATGTCTCAGCACCCACATGTATCCCTATTAGGCTGGAGTTAACTAATTTACTCTTCAGTACAGGATGGTAATATTCTGCTGTGGAATAAAAAACTCTGCAGCAGTGCACATGTAGATGCTGCACATCTGGCTGAGGCGCTAGGGTGGGGAATGCCTGCCATTTAGACCGGTGCAGAAGCTCCTTTGTGCCCCGTCATGCCCTCGGCAGCACACTGAGCCTGGGGAAGTAGGTCCAGGCTGGCAGGCTTATGCCTAGGGCCCACTGCCAGCTGGGGCTACTCTGCCCAGGCTCCATGTACTGCACCTGAAAAAAAACTGTGCATTTTATTGCTGTGGAGTTAAATGCTCCTGGGTGCATATTCAAATGGTGACCAATTAACTCTGGAACAATAAGCTCCGTCGTTTATTCAGGTGCCTTAACTGCATGTGTAGATGCATCCAGCCACTACTTAAAGATCTCATATTTCTAGTAAGTGCAAGGGAACATGCTATAAAGAAGGCCATGCCAACTAGCAGGACCTTATGGCAAGAGAAATTTACCTCTCTGAGTACAAAGTAAATACCTCCCATTAGCAGAGTGTATCCGCCTGCTGCTAATGTCATATAATGTTCTAGCCAGTAAATCACACCAAAGCAATAACTGCCAGGTACAGAATTTGAAAAAAGCTTATTTTATTCTACTGATCTAATTTTACAGCTTAGAAATATGGTAAATTTGCAGAAGAATGAGGTTATGTATAAAAGAATGAGTGGAATGATTAGACTGTGGCTAATACATCAACTTCAAAAATACGTACCAATAGTGTACAGATACAGTGAGTCGAAAGGAAAAATGAACTATTTGGGGGTAATTACACTACCAAACTACACCCAAGGAACCAGCGATTTCAACATGAAAGAACATGAGTAGAAAGCTTAACACCCACCAAAAAGTCACTTGACATATACAATTTATGTACTCAGGATAAAGTGATATCATATCAAATAAAACTGGAGACATGGCAAACTGAATCAAAGTGAATATGTCAGAAAGGCAGAAATCCTATTATGACAGTTATTACAAAGTCTATTTTTTTTCTAATAAGCAGTATAAACATGCAGGAAAAATATATTTTTGGTTCCCAATCAGTGTCATTAAACCAGTAAAACACACCAGGTTACCCAAAACAGAAAAAAGGCATTTATACAAAATTAGACAGAGAATGTTTTTATGCACAGACAGGAGCTGCAACCTGTGCTGACAGAAAGACCAAGCAAGGAAAGAAATGACTAAAGCCAACCAGAAAAATATTTGAAACCACTGTGAACTAAAGCAATCAAAGCACACAGGGGATCAACTACACAAAAATTACCTTCACTGTCAGACTTTACCACACAGCCAAACGCAAATGATGGTTCGTACGCATTTAGATTCTCTTAAATGCTAGAGAGCGTATCACATTCACACACAGATTAAACATGGTTTTCTGTACAGTGATTAGCAGGTATGGTTACATTTAGGAGAAGACTCACCACACTGCTTCAGAGCCATTTCTACAGTGTGTTTTCACAAATAAAATGAATATACAAAGATTAATCTCTGAAACTCTTTGTGTAAATGTAGATGCTTTTAGCTTAAACAAGACAAACCAGCATTGAAGGGGCAGCTAAACACTATTTATAATGAACTGCAGCCATATAGGGCTTAAGCAATGGCTTCATAACCACAAGGGTTGAGAATTACCATTTGCATCATCTTTAAAAAAAACAGTGATACTAACCCACCATTAGTGCGACTGACTGGATAGGATAATCAATTAACAAAGATCTGCAAGCCAGATATCCTGAAGTTATAGGGGTCTACATGCATACTCCGATGCCTTCTAATCAGAACGCACTGGAGCAGACTTGATTAACTGAATCTGGCATCACTGCAGTGGCATATGTATAAGCCTCATGGGTTTAAAAAAGGCTGCTGGAGCGCTTTAACAAAAGCTCAAATGAGCTTTCAGTTAACGTGTCCCTTGACCATTTTCAAATGCTCAGGAGCTTAATACATGTAATACTGCAATGTTTTAAATTGAGCAGTTCTTCAGGAACCACTCTAATTAAAATTCCCTCCTAACCCACACCAGAGGACATAATGATATGTTGACAAGAAACAAAGGCACTATATATGATGCAGTATTTAAGGGTAGTAACCTGTTGAAGTGAAAAATGAGAGAGAGAGAGACAGAGAGATTAAGTCTATTTTTTTTTCTGAAGGACTGAGGGAAAGCAGAGAAATTGAAGACCTTCATTCTAAGAGAATAAATTTAAAGAACTTCCCCTAATTTCCTGGCTAGATATTGTCTGACCAATTGAGACACCAAAGGAAATGCTACCCGATCCTAACAATATAAGCAATTATAACTAACTTCACTCAAAACTTAAATTACATACCACAAAAGCAGCATCAACATTTTCATAGATATCTAGTTACTGTATAAAATAATAGCATCTTAACCTAGAGAAAGTATTGCAGACCCAAATTATCTTCAATGAAAAGACACATAACTATAAAATTAGCTTCAGTGTCAGAAAAAGGGCATCCATAGTAATTATCACTTTTCAGTTCAATGTTTTGTATGTCCGTAGTCATCATCAGTAACATTTCTGCCTGCAACGATATGAAGGATCCAGAAGCCAGGAATTATTCAGCCACAAAACATCACACATCAAAGACTAAAAAAAATGAGAGGTGTGCAGATATTCAGGCATCTCTCCATGCATAAGTGAGGCACAGAGAACATATGTGCGTACTTAACTTGAAACTATTTGTTCCCCTGTGGGAAAAAAAGTATTCTGTTCTTGAAAATGCTGTTAGTTTCCCGCCCCCTAATCTATTGCACAATTAACTGGTTAATGGTGCCATTAACCTGAAACCAGCTCCCCTTGAAAATTACTCATCAAACCATAAAAAGGTCCAACCAACTATAAAGCTAGACCTTGAAAATGTTTGTGAACTTTATAGCTGGTTGCTATCTGGCTTCAATTTTTTACTTGAAATAGGGTGTCCCTTGCAGCTGGGAGCCCCAGCAGCTGACCAGGCACATGGTGCAGCATGGGTGCACCATGCCCAGCTGGGGCCGGGAGTCCCACAGCTGAAGGGACTCTCAGGACCTGCAGTGCCCTGCAGCTGTGAGACTCTGGGGTCTGGCAGCCATGGGTTGTGGCTGTGATCTTCCAGCCCCAGGGGTGCACAATGCACTCCCATGACTGGGAGCTCATAGCTGAGAGGGCTCCATGCATCCTCGTGGCTGGAACACCTCTGTAGGTACAGTCTCCTAGCCCCGAGGGGCTCCATGCACCCCATGGCTGGGAGATCATAGCAACCCTATGGAAGCCCCTACAGCTGGGAGACTGTAGGAGCTGTGATCTCCCAGCTGTAGGGGGTTCCCTGGTCCATGATATCCCAGCTGCAAGAAGCCTGGTATGGCCTCATGGCTGGGAGCCTCTTCAGCTGAAGGGGTTTCCCAGCCACTGGAGCTTGCTTCTTGCTGGTGCAGCCTGCATTTAGGTTCCACCTGTGCTGCTAGTAAGGCACAATAGGATCTAATGCGCGATCCCACAGTCACACCTCCTGTCATGCATAGGTGGCATGGCAGGAGGGGCAATTGTGTGGATCATGCATTAGATCCTGTATTCATTCGACACTAATAACAAATATAAAGAAAAATGTTTAGGCTCAGATTTTGTCCTTCCACATGGAATACTCTCATTGGCTACAAGAAGTATTTCAAAGTGGAGTAATAATTTTGAAAAATTATGACACCCTACATGTTTTATGTGGCAGCTCAGGATAGAGAACTGGTATTTGACTAATTCCTTACAGAGGTTGAAGGGTGAGTCCAAGGGTCACTGAACACTGAAATGTCCCAATGCATCACACTTTACAGGAACACCTGTACTAAATAACTTGGTGTCGATGCATCATGAAGATTTAGTGGTTGTTCTTTGTCAACATGCCTTCTTTATGTTACTCTTTCAACCGAGAATCAAATAGAGATTTAGTGTGGTTACAACAAGAGTTAATGTTATTTACCCTAGCTTCATACTGATTATGAAAAATATGTTCAATGAAGCCTATTAGTTATGCCACTAAGCATGACTATCGCACAAAAAAAAGTGATCTTATGTTTCTTAAATCAAAAAACTTAAAACAAGATTTTGACAAAAAGAAAATGTAAAAAACTTGTGAAGATTTTAAGTGCCAAGGGCTGAAAAGTATTTTGGTTCTTGTCTTTAGTTTTCAATTTTCAATTACAGATCGTTGAACATTTTTTGCAGTTTCTATGTGGTTAAGAAAGACAATACTTGTCGAGATGATAAAGTCATTTTTACATTGTTTGATAATAAAGTCATTTCTCACAGAGAAAAAATGAATGGAATGAAAAATTCTAACCAGCTTTAACCACATTTAAAGCAGCTTACAATGAATACAAAGGAAGTCCTTGCACTGATTTTAGTGCTAATTAAATATGGATCATAGTGCTTTGCATAAGGTTTTAACGCAGGTCTGCTGTGCACCATTCATTTGAACAGAATGCAGAGATTACTTTTACGGCTATATAGGTTTCATCTTCATTGTAAAAAATACAAAATGGGAAATGACTGGCTAGGCTGCAGTACTGGAAAATAGGATCTGGGAATAATAATGGACTGCAAACTGAAAATGAGTCAACAGTATAATATCGTTGTAAAAAAGCAGTATAGTGAGATAAGTTGTTAACAGGAGTTTAAGTGTGCACGTGATGGGAAGCAATTCTCCTACTCTGTTCAGCACCAGTGAAGTCTCACCTGGAGTACTATGCCTACCCATCAAGAAAGTTGTGGGCAAATAGGAAAGTCCAGAGATGAGTAAACAAATATTATTAGAGCTCTAGATAGCAGGATATACAAGGAAGGGTTAAAAGAGATGGAATTATTTAGTCTGGAGAAGTGAAAGCTAAAGCAGAGATTTGATTAATAATCTTAAAATACACAACGGGGTGTTTTGAAGAAAATAGCATTCAACTGTTTTCTTCGTTCACAGGGCAGAGCATGAGAAGTAATGGGTTTAAGGAGAAGTTCCTAACTGCCAGGGTAGTTTAGTACAGGAACTGATTAACTACAGAGGTGGTGGAATCTCAAACGCTGGAAGCGTTTAAATTCTGGCAAACATTTATCTGGATTGATTTACAAAGAGATGTTGTTCCTCTGAGCCCCCTGGAGATTGGGCTAGATCGGTGGTTCGCAAACCTTTTTTGTACCAGGGCCCATTTGTAAACATCCGTAGCCAGTCCTGGTCCAGTGACATTCACTCCCGACCCACTACCCCCATCCCCAAGCCCCAGCATCCCAGTGTGTGGGGAAAGAGAAGGGTGTGGGGCAGGGGAAGGGGGAAGCAAGCAGTGGTTGCCCATGTTCTTCTCCTTTATAGGAAAATCCATTTTTAAAATTTGTTTGTAATCATTTCATATATTCTTGTGATCCACTTTTGGGTTTGACCTACGGATTGAGAAACGCTGAACTAGACGACATCCTTAGCTCCCTTCCAACCCTGTTTTTCTATAGTTCCATGTACAGGATACTCTTGTGGGCATGAAAGGCACAGTTGCACTATTTATCCCTTTTTTCAGCATACAGGGCATTTTTTTTTACTTCTACACACAGATTTATTGCACTTAAAAGGCCAAAGTATTATAAAAGAACAAAGGAGCTATATAAAGATAGTAATAAAATGATATAATTAAAACATAATGCAAAGCTACAGAAATATAGCCATAGTAGATCCGTAGTACAGCACAAACTAAATTATGCCTACTGAATATTTTAAGCTAGCTAGCTTCTTTTGTTGTTCATAGCTTACCCACTCAAATTTCACAGGCACAATAATATTTCTCTTTTTTTTTTTTAATTACGTGGATTATATAAACATTGTTCATGATCATTCAATACTTGTCTTGTACCTGTTCATTGGTGTGGTTGGTCAATTCAGTTACATAGTAAGTAGTACACACAGGGCACATCAGCACAAGACACCACATTCCCATAGCGATGATCTATGGTGACGTAGCTTGTCATTACGGCAGCGTAGTGTCAGCGGGCACAAACCACAACACCAATGCTACTGCACAACAGAACCAACAAGCTACTGTGCTCAGTACTGGCAGGTACTGCGCATCAGGAACATGTGTAGCTGCACCCACAACGCTGTTCTCTGATTGGATAACGATTACCCTGATTGTCAGGGGAAGGGCTTTCAGAACTTGCCTTTTAGTCTCCGATGGAATTTAGAGACCAGTAACAAATAAGGAAAATTAGGAAACTTAAAACATTTGTCAGTTTTTTTTCTTTATAGATTTGTTCTCAGTTTCATTCCTATAAATATTAGGCTCCTGAACATTAATTAAGCAATTAACATCTCTTTTTCATAGTCACTAAAAGTAATATTGTTCATGTGCATAATACTACCTATACAACATACAGTGCAATTCGTTGTTAGATCACTGAATTGTCTTTATCTGAGGCGGCAAAGTGCTGGCCCAACATCCCCTACCCTACCCAGGGCCACATGCCATATGTCAAAGCACGCATGGCACAGGTGTTCCCCAGGGACAAGTAGCTCTGGCGCAAGGTGTGCTGTTTCTAGTTGCCCCTGGGGAACCAAATGTCTGCACAGGTCTGGATGTGGCTATAGAATTTGCATGGATGCCATTTAACTGGACAATTTGTGCTAGTCTAAACTGTGTCTATGCTAAGTGAGTAAAAAAACTGTGTTTATGATATCTCCCTACAAAGTCTGAGGTCACGAAAGACAAACAGACCTTACTCACTCACTCCCTCTCCCTGCAAGTCTAGGACCAGGAAACAGGAAGTGTAAAAGACTTTAGAAAAGCCTAAAACCGGTACTGGGACCATCTAAATCATGGACTCCTCAAGCCTGGAAAAGCGCAGGCTCAGGGGTGATCTGGTGGCCACCTATAGATTTATTAAGGGGGGTTCACCAGGATCTGGGGGAATGTCTGTTCACCAGAGCACCCCAAAGGATGACAAGATCAAATGGTCACAAACTCCTCTGCAACCGTTTCAGGATGGACATAAAGAAGAACTTCTTTACTGTCCGAGCCCCAAGGTTTGGAACAGACTGCCCCCAGAGGTGGTTCAAGCACCTACTTTGAACGCCTTCAACACACTTTTGGATGTTTATCTTGCTGGGATCCTATGATCCCTGCTGACTTCCTGCCCCTGTGCAGGGGACTGGACTTGATGATCCTTCGAGGCCCCTTTCAGCCTGAATGTCTGAAATCTATGAAATTGGGACTGCCTCTAATTAAGGTGAAGTTACACGTTACATTTAGGTCATGCTAAATTTACGGAACGTTAAGCAACGTTCAAGTTAGTGTGCTGTAAACAGTCACGTGTTAAAGGCTGATATCATTTCTTGCTTCCACAGCTCTGTCTTGCCAATAGAGGGCGGGTAAGCAAGGGCATGGGTAGGGTCCAAAATATGTAGGCTGTATTCCTGGGAGCTCTAGGTGAGTAGGTGGGGCTGAGAGTCTGCATCCTGTGATTCTGGAGGTCTGCAAATACTTTGTCTTATCTCCATGGAGCAGACTGAAGTTACCATAACACTAGCTAGGTAACACCTCCCAGAGTTACTCTCAGCTGAAGTGGTATAACTTTGAGAAGCTCAGAGGGCACTTAGCATGAGTTAACAAGCTTTTACATGCACACACTCATCTTTTAAGTGCCCTTACCATGGTTTAAGTGTAATGTGTAACTTTATCCTAAGCTTCTGTTAGCTGTATGGGCTGCCTACTTGCTAGGCTTGGGTGCTTGGAGAGCAGGAGTAAGTGGGTGGTGTTTATTCCTTACCAGCAATGCCAGGCTTTCCAAGGAGGCTGTGGAAGCATAGCCTAAGTGTCACTAAATATCCCATTATAGACTAGCTCTTAGTCAAGTCTAGACTTGTAACTGAAAAACAGGGAACAGCAACAGCTTATAGTAGTTCTAACTCATGGACAAAAGCATATTAAGAAATGCTAAACAACAGTTTCAGAAGGTCAATTTTTCTTGCTTATTTTTTTTAACACACTCTCTCATGTGCTTTAGTCTTAGGTTACATTTCTGTCTTCTGCTCCAGACAGGCCCTTCATTTCCAATGGGAGAATCACCACTCTCCCAACAGAAATTATGATTATACAAGCATTCGTGGAATTTGTCCCATCGGTAGCCTGTCCCATCTAAGAGAAAGAACTACTGTGTTGACACTTGCCCTTCCCAGTCCCGACTTCCTGCCTGCTTGCCAGACCGGGCTGACCTGCAGCGCCTTCTTACTGCTCCACTCCCACACGCCAGGAAAAGGAGGAACGAGCAGTCACCTACATGGAGCAGACTGGGGTAATCTTGGTCCGGGGAACGTGCAAGGAGCAGGGAGAGGGGACATATGCAGTTGAATGATTGCATCGCTCACTTTCCTGAGAATATCTTTAGTGGTGGCATTTTTTCAGAAATTTCTACCACTAAAAATGATTTCCTGCCTGTTCGTGGCCAATACCCAAGAAAAAGAGAATTGAAATCTCGACCAAAGGATGTCTAGTGTTTTGAGGACTCGTGAATGATTTTTTCTTTTTAGGGAAAGAAATAAGTCTTTGGGTAGGTTAGTGTGTGCATATGCATATTGCTTCACAGATACTTTGTTGTAACCCTCATTCAAATGTGCCATGGTGCCTTCACTTGATTGATGAGCCAGTTATAGATCTGATGGAGAGCCCTGACCAGTAATGCAAAACACCAACAAAATAGTCTGTCAGAAGTTTCAGGGAAGGTTTCAAATAAATTCAGGCACAGAAGTCACAAACAAACACGCTGCATCTTTGTCACACTTCTCATTTTCTCGACAAAAGAAGATCATGGAATCTTACTTTTCTTTTGGTAGGCAACTCATGGAAATTAGAGATGAAAAAGGCTTGCACTATCAAGCTCTCCTCTCCTTGCATTAAGTTTGCTTCCTGTCTTCCCCTTGTGACACAATGCCAATGCAAAGCTAACCAAGTAAATGCAAACAATTCATTATAAACATTTCTTCCCTCATGAACAAACTGACTGTATACAAATGCGATGCCTATGTTAATTCTGCAATAAATTTTCTGGGTGGAAATTTTCAGTCTGTAGGTTGCTTAGGCGTATTGTTTCTTTCCCCCACCTAGGAACACATCCTATGGACATGATATCCTCACATCATGATATGTATTTTTCTTTACTCCAGTTTACTTATTCTGTTCCTCAGATTATGAAGTGAAGACGACAGAATTTCCGCATTTCCATGCGGTCCCATTTTTCCCTCAGAAGCACACAAACTCAACACTCCTGATGTGAATCTTTTGGAAATATTTTTATCCTCCCCCAAGATGCTCTTCTGTCCTAGCTCTGTAAAGCCTGAATTGACCTGCCTATCCTACATGAATACTGTATGCCAAGTTCTAACAAGAAGATATAAATACCCAGAACTAGGCTAATTCCATGTATTTTTTATGCACCTGGGAAACTGGAGGCATAATCCCATTGCCTTTGTACCTCTCTCTCTCCTTGATTTCACTGCAGTGATTTTATTTCTACTAGCAGTATAACAACAGCATCTGCTGCTCTACTTGTTCAATCTAGCCTTGATGTGGGGTAAAGCCAGGCTACTAAATGACAAGAGTTAATTTTTCTTTTACTGTCATATTCACCTGGGGGATGTTATGTCACTGACACACTGGGAAGGAAATGTTATGATGGGTGACTGAATCTAACGTTACTTTTTAAAAAATAATTCATTTGGCATCACGCTGTCACACAAGCTATCCAAAACCCTAAGCCTCCTATTCCCAAGGGTGCCGTTTATTATAAGAACCACTGATTCTGGGCTCTGGGTAGATTTACACTGATTAGTTCAATTCTGCTTTTGAAAATATTTTTTTTTAAATTTTTATGATTTTACTGAAGAATATGACATCTTGTGCAGATTTTAAGTTATGCAGAGAAACTAATTTTGCAGTCTGCCTCACCTTGTACATTATCTTAGTCATAACGAGGCACATAATGATGATACTTACACACTGCTGATCATCAGGACTGTCCAGTTTTTCATAAAGGCTTGGGGTGCAAGGAAATTATAAGCAAAAGTAAATGGTATGGGCGGCACATATGTGCCTGCACCCCAGTTCACTGGGAATTGGATCATCATGGCCCTAGTCTACATTATGCATTATTATTTTTAAATGGTTTTACATCTATTGTGGACATCTGGATAAAAATACTGATCTAAAAAATTAAAGAAGTGGTATCAGCTGCAGACTTACTGAGCATGGACAGTTCTAGGTGGTTAAAGTTATCCATATTCTCATTACTAACACGGGAATTTCAATACTGGATCACGCAGATGCATCTAGTCCAGTGTGCTGGACCACACTCAGAACCAGATGCTTTAGCTAGAGGTGTAAGTACCTCACAGTAGGAAGTGGTGAGATAATCTCTTCTTCCCGCATACACACCATCATCATCTGAATAGCCTGAGAATGACTCAAATCCTGAAGCAACTCTTCCAATGCCTTACCCATTTCTGTAAAGTGTATAAGAAATTATCCTACTTCTGCAGAAATATGTGCAAGTTGAAGCACCCTGAAAATTCTTCTCCAACAACTGGTCTCCTCCTCAGATAGGAACCAGGAAACTTAAATCTTTACCCTGCAATCATGCCTTCTTAGCCAATTCCCCTGCAAATGATGTGTTACTATCTCACTGTCTTCCCTCTCCCCAGTCTGGAGGAACAAAGCCTATAATTTCCTCTGCTGTGTCCTGACAAATTGCCCCCGTGCAATATAAGAAGGTGCTCTAGAATGTATAGCTACAATCCATCACGGGACTGTGAAGCCTCTTCTCTACACTGAGTCATTCAGAGCAAGGATGAGAGGGTAGGTTCACCAGCTGCACAGGGGAAGCAGCAGCACAGCATAGTCTTGTTAATGGGAAGTCAGAGAAGCAGCATTGCCCTTCTCAGAGATGCAGTTTAGCAACACGAGGGCAATAGAGAAGCAATATCCTTCACTCCGGCATACGGGTTTGAATCAAATGTCATGCTGCGTAACTTGTCAAATTCATACAGTTTGATTCAAGCTCCCACGTCAGGGACTGGTGGTAGAGCTACTTGGTGGAGGTTCCTTCAGCCATTGGCTGGAATTAACTCCATGACCCCTTCTTTTGTCCTCCCCGTATATGAGAGCTCCCCACTACACAGGAGATTTGTACCCCAGAATCCTCCTCACCTCTGCACAGTGAGACTACCAAGTACTTTTGCCAGCAAAGTTTTCATAGCTATGGAGACAAAGTCAGGATTGTGTCTTTATGAAAAGTCAATTTTCCTATCCATATTGATATCAGTGGCAAAGCCCCTACTAACTTTAGCATGACAGGATTGGTTTCTGTAATGGTCAGAAAGTCTGCTAAAATGAATTGTATGGCCATTGAAAACTATAGAAAGGATCTTATGGGGCTTTGGATAAGACCCTAAGCCATTTGGGCTGAGAAATTAGATAAACCCATCTCAAAGAGAACAGTTTGCAGAATGGGTTTATGGCACTGAAAGGACAATTTAAGAACATCACAGTGAATTTATGGGTATTCAAATTGTTTAAATTGATAATTTGCAGGAAAAAATAGTAAATTGCTAACAACCAAAGTGGCATTGGCATAAATGGCTCCTTAAATGTAAATTGTATGCTGCAATATACTGATAAGTAGAAACACTTAGTTTGGGGATGTTTTATTTAAAAAAAAGTATTTCACAATTACTATGCTAATTGTATAAATTAAAAGATTATATTGACAAATATATTTGCGTTGCATTCATTTATTTGTAAAATAAAGAAGAGAGTTAAGCTAAATTACATGCCTTTTCTCCTGTAATTGTTCCAAGCAGTCAACACTTCAGAATCTAACTACACTGCTTGGACAGCAAGTTCTTTTTGTTACTCAGTTAACTAACAGTGCCAAACAACTATGTTAATGAAACTTGGAAGAGTGGTAATGATATAAGTGATATAAGCCCAAAAAGGAGAATGGCTCACCCATTACAGGGGTGTAGGTTGTAGCTGTGTTGGTCTAAGGACATAGGAAGACAAGGTTCTTTGAGTAAATCTGATATCTTTCATTAGACCAACTCAAATACTTGGAAACATTCTTCTTACCAAGCTTTCAGGCACAAACACCCTTTGTCAGGCAGAGAAAACGTCACCCATTACAGTGGGCCTGTGAAATCAGATGCCTCTCCAGCAAGATTCTGCAACATTTTAGTCCAGATGCAGCAAAGAGATTAAGCAAAAGCTTAAGTCCTAATGAAGTTAATAAATACCTACATTGCTTAATCAGACCAGTATGCCCAGCATCTTTTGGGGGAAGTATCATTTAGTTGGCAGGTTCTAGAGGTATGATTATTACAGCCATAATAAATGAGCTTTTACCAGAACAAATGCATTTCCTATGAAGCCAATCATACAGAAAAAGGAAAAAATGATGAGAGAAACCCTAGCTCTGTCGAAGTCAGTGAGAACTTAACCATGGACTTCATGGAGCCAGGATTTCATTCTACTTTGATTATACTCAAGGAACAAGATTGTGGATAAAATTACATTTTGCAATTAGAAAAGGACGAGGCAGAACTACCACATCTCTGAACTGCCCTGGATACCTGTTCCCTCCACCAGGCACTGTATTCACTGCTCACTATTTGCCCTCAGACAAGCAGGAGGTTACACATAGTTAAAATCAGGGGTTACCATTAAAATGGATTTAAACTTACAGAAACAAGGACATTCCAATGAAATTTTCATAAAGTCTAGCCTTAAACCAGCTCCTCCCCCATCAATGGTCTTTGCAGCATACCTAGTACAGATCTCTCTCCAGAAGTCCCACAGACCTCTACTACATACCCCACCCGATTCCTTACATGGAGCTAGGATTACAGCAGCACATGCAGTACATAAACTATTCATATTCATCCACATGCTTACAGTCAAATTGTGGAAATAAATAGCTTGCCACTGTTATGTAAGGAATCTGTCATCATGATTCCCCTTGCTTTTCTTTTATGAGTTATTTTTAAGGTTGGGTCTTTAATTTTATTTTCAGTTTTGCCTGGCACACTGATCATTTGGATGTCCTTGCAACAGACATTTTGGTGAGATCTTTGAACCCAGTAAGGTACAGCTCCAATAACATTTCAATTCTGCTTAACTGGTTAATGAGGGATTCTCATGTAGAGTGTAACCCTCTGAAGTGAGAGGGCTGCTACTATGTCCCCTAAACCATATTCTCTCCCAATGTAGGGAAGAGGCAACAAGGTCAGGACACCTTCACACCCCGGTGGCCCTAGCCTGCTGAGTGTCTCTTTGGTGCTATGTGGACAGCTGGGAATGAAACAGTACAGCTTTAGGACATTGTTTAGTATATGCCTCATTTATCTTTGAAATGAAAAAATAATGAACGCTTACAGAAATAAAGATCTAGGTCCTCCATTGCATCAGAGCAGTGTATGATGCATATGAAGAGGGACTCTGTCCTGCCCTCCCATAATCTGCTTCTGAACCTACCCTAGGGTAAACTGCAGAACAGATTCACAACACAGGAGGACTCTCTTGTAGATGTGAACTTGACCTCACAGTTTTTTAGGGGGAAAAAAAAAGCTACAGTAAAGGAATAAGACTTGGAAATGAAGACCTGGAACTCCCTAAACCAGATGGATTTCCTTTAGTGCTGGACTGCAGCATTTAGCCACAGATCCATCTGTTCAGAGGGGCCTAAACAGGTTTGCGGCTTCAGAGGTACAATCAGTAGGGCTGTGAGAAGCTTCATGTGCCGATTCGACTCAGAGGAGATTCGGCCCAATTCGGCAGCCGAATCTTCCAATCCAAATCAAATCAGGAGACTAATGAAAAGGTCTGAATTGATTCAAAGCTCTCTGAATTGATTCAGAAAAGATGTGGAGAGCTTTGGAGATTCAGGCAGTCCCTACTTACTGCCACAGGGAACTGGACCTGGACTCCATGCTGGTAAGTAGGGAGCAGGTGAGGAGGAAGGAAAGGCAACCATGGGGGGGACCCCCGCCAGGCCTCATCCCCTTCCTGCTCCCTCATCTCCCCTGAGGGCCCCCCGACCTCCGCCTGCTCTCCCAGCCTCCTGCCCCATGGCCGCTCCATCCAGCCCCAGCTTCTGTCTTTTAAAAAATCAAAACAAAACAAAAAAACCTCACTGGCTGCTGCCAGGCAGGGGGGGTGATCCCTGCTGCCCCCACTGCATGGGGAGCTCTGCCACGAGCTCCCCGACCCCCCACTCTTTCTCCCAGCTCCCCATCCACATGGATGCCCCTCCCAGCCCCAGGCTCTTTAAAAAATAAATAAATTAAGAAGCCCCATACTCACTGGTTGCTGCAGTGGCCTCAGGGCTTCTGGGGGCTCATGGCAGAGCCTCCCCTGCAGCTTGGAGCAGTGGGGAGACGCAGGGATCATCCCCCCAACTTGGCAGGAGCCGGTGGGAGCTGGATCCAGGCGGGACAGCCATCGGTGCGGTTGGGACAGCAGGCAGGGTATGGGGCCTGTCCAGTTCAGAGACCTGCCCAATTTGGCAGTGGGCAAATCCCTGAATTAGGTTTGACTGAATCAATATGGCAGTGATTTGAATCACCAAATCGAATCACTGTCCCCCAAAATGGCCGAATCCAAATTCAAAGCAAATACTAGCACCTACTAGTGAATCTGAATCCAAAGCAAATACTAGCACAGGCCTAATAATCAGTCACTCAGATATCCTCATCATAAGGACAAATTTCTTCAAACCACTGAGTCTGCATACTGTACTCACCTCACCAGCTCTAATGCAAGTCATCACCTCTTTCTGCTCCCCTTTGGGTTAGTTTGCATTGGTATACCTTCCTATAGAGAATAAAAGCACAAGTAGTATGTTTATTCACAGAGCCAGCATGGGGTGTTCTTAGGGAATGATGTTATGCCTTTCCCCCAAGCCACACATAAATCTGATCCTTACAGCCCCAGTTAAATAAAATACATTTTTTTCAGAGCTTCCTGTTTTGTAATTTGAAGTTGAAGCTGTATATTTTAGAGAAGAATTTACCTCCTGTTTTTTATTGACAGTGCCCTCTTACCTCCACCTAAAATAAAACTCATCAGTAAGAAACTATCCCAAGTGATCTTGAATCTCTCTATGAACCCTTATACTGGTGGAGAGGCTCGTATGTCCCAATGATCCTCAGAGCTATGCTACCTGGAGTCTTATGCTTCTGGCAGGATCACCAATGGTGACAGGCCTGAGGTTTGTTCCAGACAAACCATGGTCCAACCACAAGTCCTCACTGGTGGATCAGGTGGAAGGAGATGTCAGGATCTCAACAGCTATAAAGACAGGAGGTGGTTGCAGCAAAATGGAGGTCCTCCTGTTGTCTAGGGCTCTTGCTTGCTACCAGGCCCAGATCTCTACCTTGTCAAGATCATGAGGTTGCTATCTCTGTGTATCACGTTCCTCACATTAAATCAAATGACATGCAGGCTTCTACCACAGGAAACAACATGATCTTTCTGAAGAAATCTACAAAAGCCCTGTGGGAATGGACTAGTGGTAATAATGACAGGGCTAGTGAATCTGGCAGTCTCCAGCCATAAATCTGCCTGCAGATGGTGGTAGCCCGATGGTCATTTTGCGCCTGAGTCGAGACTGGGGTGTAATTCTGCAGCTTCTGCCATGTTTGATCAGGCCTATTCAGGATCTCGTCTTCTCATCCCACATGGGGATTGGGTGACAAACGGCATCCTAAATCTGCCTATCTTATCTGCTCCTGGCTGGATAACTGTGTCCAGTGGGATCACTCTGTTTGTGAAAGCATCATAAGATGACAATGATTTTTCCAACACGGAATGTGTTCACCTCTTGATGGATAACCAAGGCAATGAACAAGCATAATGAAGAATTACCATCATCTCCAGGGAACTAGTGAGATGCAACAGCAACTTTGCAGCTCTGAGTGAGAAAAGATGACAAGATGAGGGTCAGCTGAGGGACAAAGGTTCTGGAAGGGGAAACTGGTCTAGGACTGAGGTGCTCACTATCAAGAATTCACTCATAGGTCAACTTATGGAGCTCTCTGTGGGCATTAATGAACATCTTATGACACTCCATCTTTGACTAAGCAACAACCGGTATACAACAATCATCAGAGCATACGCCTCAACACTTGATGCTGATGATGATGTCAAAGAACCAGTTCTATTCCAACCATGAATATGTTCTAACTAAAGGAAAAGATTATTCTCCTTGGCATCTTCAGTGCCAGAGTTGGACGCAACCTGAAACTCTGGAGTGGCACCATTGGGAAGGAAGGAGCAGGGAAAACCAACTTGAATGGCATCCTTCTCCTGAGCAAATGTATAGAGCATGGTCTTGCCATTATGAACACCATACTCAGACAGAAAGACAAATACAAGACCATCTGAAGACATCCTTTCTGCAAGCATTGGCACCTCCTTGACTATGTTATTGTTAGGGTCCATGATTGAATGGGTGTCCATATTACACAAGCCATGCGAGGAATTCATAATTGCTGAACAGTTCACCATCTTGTCAGATCCGTTATAAATATCCAGCTTGCTCCAAAACACCAAAAACAGCCAAAAGCAATGTGAAGGAGCATCAACACCAAATGTCTTCAAGATAAAAAGGTCTGCAAAGATCTTCAACAGTGTATCCATGAAAAGCTCTCTAAGCTGTCCAGAAATTAAGGCAACATTGAGGAACTCCAAAAGGGGTTTAAAATGTTCATCCACATATCCACCAGCCATACCACCCATTGACATCAAGACTGTTCAATGACAGTTACATTAAGATCCAAGTCCTCCATCATCAGAATAAAAGGGCTCACTTTGCTTGGTAAGATGACACTTCATCTCAGCAGAAGAAGAAGATGTATCAGATCCTCAAAGCTGAAGCTGAAAGAAGGATCCAGAAAATCAAAAACTAGTGCTGGCAAGATAAAGCCAAGCTCTATTCTGACAAACATAATATGCATAGCTTTTTCCAGGCGACAAAAGTTGTCTGCGGATCTACTTCCCATGCTCCTACTTTCCTCTAATCGCAGGATGGCCCACCACTCCTCAAAGATGATGACTCTATCCAAGCTAGACAGAAAAAGCATTCCGAGGCGCTCCTGATTTGTGAGTTGACTGTGATGGATAAGTCGATGCGTGAGAACTATTGAGGTATCACTCCTCGCTACACCAGCAGGGAAAATCTTTGCTCACATTCTCCAAAACCATCTTGTTCCTCTTGCTGAGGGCTCAGGGGCAACGTGCAGGGGGTGCATGCAGGTGAACACGTGCCCCCTGAGTGTGCTGGTGCACCCTCTACAAAAAGGTCCCTCACCCGCAGCAGTGTCTGAAGGAGCTCCCACTTACTGCCGCTGTGCTCCCGCTGCCACACTTCCGCTGCTGCTGCCATCCCCCAGCCACCGGAGGGACATGTCATTCATGTGATGGTGTCTTGCTAAAACCTTAGTGTGATTTCAGACCATCACACGGGGTAATTGACAAGTGCAGACATGTTGTATATAGTGCTGCAGATCCATCTATGCTGTCGCACACTACACATGCAGGCATTCCCCATGCTGCTCCCTCTCAGCATGGGGGGGTGGGGGGGGAAGTGAAATGGAGCACATGGCAGCAGCACATGCCACCCAAAACTGGAGCCTGGCCAGCCAGAGCCTTACTGCTGCAGAAGCACCATGGCTGCAGCTCCCAGAGGCCCCCAGAACCCCAAGTAATGCTGCTGGGGCCAGCTTAGCTGCCTCCCCTACCCCACCTGGGGTAACCTGCTGCATGCCGGAATGCACATGGCATGAGCATTCCCCAGGGACAAGAGGCAATGGCACAAGGTGTGCTGCTGCTACTTGTCTCTGGGAAAACACACGTTCCCACTCATCTGGATGTGCCCTAGGAGACTAACCTCATAAACACTGTCAGCAAAAACTTTAACCCCAGCAAAGAAACATCATAAAGCCAACAACAAAGCACTGAAACTTTAAAAATAACATGTGGTAGCCATTCCATTCTAGATTCAGTTATGAGGATGAATTTTTTTTTACCTTCAGAAATATGGTGCATTGATTCAACATTTCTCAGTAAGACATCAGATAGTTTCTCATAGAGAATATCACAATATTGCATTCTAAAGGACTAATCTCTTAAATATGATGCAGTAGTGACATCTATAAACCATTCTTATGACTTATGAGTAGAGATGTTCAGAAACTAACAAATGAATAGACATTATCCATCTGTGACTGCTGAACACTGACAGATATACTGAATTATCCCCATTTTTGCCAGAACTTCAGTATAGACTTGCCACAGAGAAATCTTTTATGTTAACATTTGTTCAGTGTCATGTAGAGCTAGGGTAGATCAATCTGGAACCAAACAGATGGGTTGGTATTTTGCCCAATAAATTTCTCTCTTAACCAGTGACTGACTTTACTCAAAATATTTTCTTTCACTGCAGTACAACCTTCACTAGACTACTTGTTATGACATTTACAGATTTTCCAGTGTCCCTAATTAGTAATGGCTATATCTCAAACATTTCTAGGCAGTTTGGAAATATGTTTATCAGATTCAAGGTAACTGAAAGTCCTCAGCTGGAGTTTCATCTCTAGATTTAACCCTCAATCTGTTCTCATGAAACCGTAACCAATGCTGTTTTCATGGGGTAACTTGTTACCCTGTAATTGGATATTGTTGGTGGTCTTATGGGGTAACCTGCATGAACAACATGGAACCAGTGACAACAGTATACATGTACCAAAAACTATTTGTTAAACATACAGATTGTTTGAAAAAGTATGTATGATGATTTGAACCCAAAATATTATTTAACTAGAACTATGAACAAAATTTAAACCTTTTTTAGAGTTTCGAAACGTGAATGAACAATTTGCTAAGTCTGCAGTTCACACTATTTTCAAACTAACAATTACTTCCAAAAACATTTCCTAATTGTTTTAGCTAAATATTGCATTCCTCACAAAGGAGTAATGATGTACTGTGGTGCAAACAAATCATTTACAATCTTTGCATCATTTCCAGGTTTTTCAGTTATCTGTCCTTGGACAAAGGCACAGCATCCACTCATGCTTGCAGAAGGGCATTGTGGGCAATTTATAATTTAGGGCATTCATACCAGATTTGACGGACTTAGACAGATTACGTGTATCTATCATTCTTTGTTTTATTTGTCCGCCGATCAACTGCTTTCCAAGCTCCTGCAAAAAAAAGTGCCATCTTCTTAAATGTAATCTTTGCTTCTAGTTTGCATTGTGGCCTAGCCAAATGATGAGGCTGTCAATGGCAGCCACATCCAGCATACTGAAAAATAGTGTCATTTATCACCTGTTGATTTTCTATCTGCAGGTGGTCATATGGACTACGTGGTCAAGGTTATCCACCTTTCCTTTGTTTTTATTGTAGTCATGGATGATGTCCAGCTGCCTTTGCTTTACACCCACTGACAGGTCATGATGCATGCTGACAGCGACAGCACAACTTCGGGCTTCTTTGGAACACAGGAAACCAGGGTGAGTTCCCCATCAAAAGCAAAAATGGATGAAAAAGTTTCCTTCATTGATTTGCTTGCATTTCATTTGGGATATCACCCTTGTTTTTCTGAATCATATCCACATAGGTCAAGCCCTGCTGTAGCAGTCTTTCTGCCAGGTCAGTACTTGTGAAGAAATTGTCACCCATAATATTCCTTCCTGTCTTGTACCAGGAATCCAGGTTTTCAATGACCAATATTGCCTTGGTGTGGAGCTTCTGGTTGCCTGACCAGGTAGATGTCTCCAGACAGGGGAAACAATGTTGCTGCATCACAGCACCACCAAATTTTCAAGCCATATTTGGCAGGCTTGTTGGGCATATACTTGTCTGAAGGGACAGCGACCTCTGAACACAATGAGCTGCTCATCAACCATCAGCTGTATTCCTAAAATACACCATTTCCAAAGCTGCTCCACAAATTGTGTCCAAATATCTCTGAAGGCAGCAAGTTTGTCCATGGCTTTCCTTTCTTAACACATCAGTTTGTTGTCCAACCTCAGGTAGTTGGTGACTTGACACAATTGTTTTAAACTCATGGTGGCACGGAAGCAAGGATACCTGGTGTGTTGCTCCCAAACTCCCCCCATGCTTCATGACCACCATGGTATAGACCGCTCAGCAGTAGGAGGCCAATGTAGGCTTTCAGCTCTGTTTAGTTCAGCTGTTTCCTCTCCTTTCTATTTTCAGGATGGCTATTATTCCACTTCCTGAATCTTCTTTCTGCCTCTCTGTTCGCCTCTCTTATGATAACAGTCAGGATATCTTGTGAGAGAAGCAGCTGGAATGTTTCCACCATTGTGTCTTTATTGCTTTCTCTTGTTGGCCCAGCACTTTCATAAACTATGTCCTTCACTGATCTCCAAAGATATATTAGCTGGGGACTTTTTTTCCTACACTCTGCCATTCCTTCTTCTAAAGGTGTCATCATCTGTAGTGTTTTCTGGGGGTGGTGGCAGTGGTTCTGCTCCACGTCGTTCTGCAGTTCTCCTCGGTCTTCCACTGTGGCCCTGGGCTGGTCTTCTTCCCTTCCTCACTGGAAGTGTTGGCATCACTTCTGCTTGTGGCACCAGCTTGTGGAGATTCCATAGACGCATGGTCTAGACACGTGGTCTTTTTGCTCTGAACAATCTCCCATGCCTGGAACAAGTTAACATCCTGACTGCCTTAGGAGAAGATTTCATCAGTGGATGTGTTGCTGTCATCCGTGGTTACACGTACAAGACAGGCTTCAGCACTGACTACGTGCTGGCATCTCATTCTGGACTGTCGAAAAAAAAAATATTCCTGCTGAATGCATATAAATAACAGTCAAAGACAAGCCTGTCCACCTATGTTGTCACAGAAGCAATTCTGCCCTGCCCTAGGGCAACGCAGTTAGCACCCTCTCCTCCTGGGCACAGAAGCCAGAGACCAGCATCCACCTTTTGGAGGCAAGACAAATGTGGATGGATGCTGTTTGGGCTTATGGAGAGCAGGTAAAAGGGACATGGTGGGTATCAAGCCCTTACCGTTGAAGGGGTCTCCATAGCGTATGCTATATTGCAGTAGAATGTTGTTCTATTTGTTCTCTGCTGTCCCTTTGCTTCTTGTTCTCACTTCCAACAAACGCAGGGCAAACTAGCTTGTATGTTATGAAAGGGGCAGGTGAGGAGGAGTTTTGCCATGACAAAAGAGAACAGAGGTGGATTTGGGTGTGACAAAGGAGGGGTTTTGGAGGGTTTTTTTGGCAAAGGGCAGGGTGTTTGGATGACCTTGAAGCCTGCAAACAAAGTGGTTAGCAAAAGGGATTACCATATTTTCTGCAACAGCAGAGTGGAGGATAGCCATCCATTACTTACCATGGATACCTGAAGTGGACATGAATGAGGTGTGAATGAATGTTGGCCTTTCAGATACATCCACCCAAAGTGGCCAAACAGGCCTAGGCCTGTCATTTATACAGAAATTGCATTGGGGTAACAAGGTACCCCAATGCGTTAACATGAGATTGGGGTACGTTGTTACCCAATATGGAAAAACACATTTATGCCTGGGGTAACATGTTACCCCGGGTAGTTTTTCACCTACAGAGAGCAAACCATTCATACAAGCTGGCTGTTCTGTGGGGATATTGTGCACTGTGGTGCCAGTGACAATATCCTAAAATAATTTTTTTTAGAATTAATTAACTTTAAGACACTGCACAAAGTACCCCGTGGGAATGTATAAAGGTTAAACAAGTTTTTGCATGCTTGGCCACATTATAGACCACCATGAAACTAGGCACTAATAGGCAGTGGAAAGGGCCAGATGATCTGGCCTTGAGCAGGTGATTGCACTCCTGATGTCCCTTCTATCCTTGTTTGTCTATGCTTCCATGAAATCCTTTATAATAAACCAATAAATACCCTTCCTCCCACAGGCCCTGGGCAATAATCCAAGAACCAGTAACCCTTCCCAGACCTGAGGGCAGCTAATGAGGCATGTAGCCACGACTATCTTCCCTTCATTATATCACACTCAAAGTTCATTACCCCTGCTCAGAAATGTCCAAGGGCACATACAAGCATTACATTTAGATTGTACTAACCAAGGTTGGGAGATCTAAATGCTTTACTGTGGCTTATGTCACCCTAAAAATAGCATGCCAGATATAAAGTTAGTTCTCATCCGAGGTGAACTATCTGCAGATCAGCCAAGGATTGTCCTGACCTACTGAGAGTTAATCCAGCCTGGCAAATACTAGCATGCATTCACAACACAATTCCAGTCCTGGGAAAGCCAAACCACTCTCTACAGCCCTAGGGCCATGCTATTTTTATTCCCCTGACTCTGACTGGGCTACTTTTAACACTCTGACCAGACCACTCCCAGATCAAGGCAGCCCCTCACTGAAGACTTGCCAGGACCCCTTCCTCCTGTGGGACTGCTAGCCGCTCTGTGGACCATAAAGCCCCTCCTCTCCTGATTTACTTGCCTCCAGCTGTCTGAACCTCCTCCCAACAAGCACCAAACTGGAATTATTAGAACCTGTCTGCATTATCTCAGCAAGCAATAAGTAAGTACAAGTAAGTAAGTACCCAACTGAGTCCTTACCACAACAGAGGAATACTCCTGGTTGGAGCCCATCTTTCATCTCTTCCTTGTCTAAAAGTAGAGCAAAAATATCTAACTAGCAAATACTGTATATGTCAAGAAAGACATATCTACTCTGTAACAGAGTAGCACTGGAAAAATATCAATAAGATTAAGGTCTCAGATATACTTATTGGTGCACATCCAGGGCTGCGCTAAGGGTACATACTTTATACCCGTTTTAGGGTGTAGTAAACTTAGAATTGCAACACTCCAAGCATGATCCTTTAACCTACCACAGGGGCCAGTTTAAGGTCCCCACCCTCTTAGGGCTTCAAGGCACAGGCTTACAACCACAGCTTTTTGCCATGATTGGAAACCTCTATTTATGAAGGACCCAGCCCTGAAATCAGAAGTCATAGCGTGGCAGAATTGTGCACAGCTTCAAGTCACTCTCTGGCAAGTGAATTTAACCATTCATACTCTTTCACAAATATCAAATCCACTGTCCTATCAGCCACTGTGTTGCCTGCCCCCCAGTCTGATATATGCCACAGACTGAGGTGTCTCTGCTGCTTGTAACACCCACAGCGCAGGTTGGCCACCCCTGTACCAAGGATCTGTACTACTTCCACTTTGGGGCTGTTGCTTGGGGCATGGCATATCTCTGCACAATACTGTCTTCTGCACAGTATTGTCTTCTGCCAGGTAGATATACACTCAGCTTCTCTGTTCTTCAGCTTACCATGTGTAAAATGGGGTAATAGGGCTTCCTTACCTTACAGAAGTTTTGTAGGAGTAAATACATTGAAAACTGTAAGGCACTCCAACACTATGCTAATAGGAAGTTTATTTGGGCCTACAACAGATACACAGATGGACACTTTTTGAATGTAATAGGATTTGCTTTAATCACAAAATGCCAATGAGAACAAATTTTAACAGAGATGTGGGAAGGCAGCCATTGGAAAGAATGAGTGACTAGACAGGATCAGTGCAGTGACTCATGTCATATGTCATCCTTTCAGCATTAAGGTACAATATATCAACTGCTTCAGAAGGAAGCATAAAATCTCTACAAAGGAACATTGAACTACCACATCAAGAAGTGAAGTTTCTAACTAACCTTCATGAGGTCCCTTCTGATCTTTACACAACATGATAGAAAGGGAACACACTAGTGCACTGAAATCCAAATAATTGTGTATACTCACAAATAACATTCACAGCCTAGTTACATATATCCACTGCTGCTTTGGCATAATTTTGATGGCTTCTTGAGCAAAGGCAACAATTGGAAGCATTGGAGAGATCAGAATCTTTTTAACTAGATACTAACTAATCTATTCTTATATATACATTCAGAAAATAGGTGACAGGTTTATGTCCTTGCAATTTATTTAATCCAAGTGATGACTGAGATTTTTATTATTTGCATGTGTGTCTCCTCTTTACATAATTTTAAACCAAATTTACAAATATATGTTGTGGCAATGGATTCTATTGGTTAATTAGTTCCTATTTGTATTAAAGTTGTTAATTTAAATTAATATATTTTTTGACAAAGTAGCTTTTTCAGTAGCGCGCATTAATGCTTGCATGCACTCGATCAGAATTCTTAAAGCATACTTGTAGATTTTTATGTCCGATCCAACACCCGCTGAAATCACTTCAGGGTGATTCAGAAGAGACTTAAAGTTCATGTATGTGTGTGTGTTAGGGTTTTCATTCAAACACACTGACATTAGTGCTTGGCCTTTTATGGAGATGATGTGGATGAGCTCTCAACACATGTGAGGCATTGTTAATATGATCTTCACAGGCTGAGACATCAGTCTAAACTACCACATGACAGCACGCCAGGTTATGAAGCACAGGCATAAGGTGCAGATGGTGGAGGGCGAAGATCTGTATCGATTCTGTGAGATCACATAACACATTTGCTGTTAAGCAACCACATAGTGCTTTTTTGAATTAGGATGACCTGGTGAATTCAGGCCCATAATACAATTCTTGTTGTTGTTATGCTTTTGATTTTTTGGGGAGCCACAGGCAGAAACACCCGGAAGGCTTCCTCTGAAGGTAGGTTGGAGTGGGGTGCCGTGCACAATTTTTTGGAGGGAGTAATACTGAGGAGGGGTGAACAGGAGGTCCCTGATGGAGGGAGCTAGCTAGGACTGATGGGAGGTTGACCTTGGGGGATTTTCATAGCAATTTTGTGAGGGCTAGCTGGTAATCCAAAAGTAAGGAAAGAATTTAAATAGTTGTAGTCAGTTTTGTTTTAGCATTTTCTGTCAAAGCATTTGATCCCTTTTTCTTTCTGTGTAATAAATGCTTTTGTTTTTTTCCGGGACGTGATGGAAGTGTCTGTGGTAAATCATGGTTTCTGGACAAATTAATAACCTGGGCATACCGGTTTAGCAGAGTGGGGGACTAGGACCTTAAACAAACCCAGGGTGTATCTCTGGAACACCCCAATACAACCAGGTTTTGTCACAATAGGCATTGTTTTAAGCAACAAATAATATATTTTTCGGTATCTACGTAGTACACATATAAGATATAAATTATGCTGTGTATGCATGTGTGCATGAGTCATTTAAAGTCAAAGGATTTTTAAATTTCAAAAAGCAAAAGGTAAATGGAAGCACCAGCAGCCTTAGCCAAGTTTTCAGGATGCTGCCATACATCTTCTTGGGGTGAAGCTATACAAGAAATTCAGTGGAAAGTGGAAATCTCCGCAGTTTTTTCAGTTTTGCTCTTTTAGGATAAATCAAATGCATCAATAAAGTTTTGTCACAACTAGTAACCAGACTTTAAGGGAAGCTAGATGTGATCAGCAGTATGCATTGTAATCATGCCATAGGTCAATACAGATTTAATATTGACAAGACAGACCTTGACCTTGTGAGGGAGAACATTTTTGTGAAAGCTTCAGGAACATTATCATTATGCCAATGAATATGTGATAATCCTGCCAGTGCTTATGTTATTCATTATAAAATTTGGGGTCTGAAGATGTATTTTCATCAGAAAAGGAGAAAAAAAAGCCCTGAGGCTGACAAAAAAAAGCAATATTAGATTTAGCAGCAGCATTAGGCAGAGCTTTTTAATGAGCTGGTTCATACATCATTACCACATCATAAAACAAGTGAAGGAAGCCTTGAGAACTGAATATACCTTAGCCATGGATATCTAGAGCTACCTAGGAGACTAGGAGATCAGTGACAGACCTACTTGTGTGATACGCTTAAAAGGAAGGATGAAGGCACACTTCCCCAACATACATTACAGGACTACATAGTCTGCGTAATAAAATGTGGAAGCCACATGTAATGCAAATCTCTGCTTTGAACTTTTCCAAATACTAATTATTGGTCACACTCCTACAAATGTTTATATTTGTGAATAATTGTACTTGTGTGATTATTCCCAACAGAAAGACCCCAAGAGGACCACTTACAAGAGGAAAGTTACTCGAGTGTTCATAATTATTTTCAAAAGACAAAATGTTCCCGTTGGCTTTTGGTAGCACTCATCAGGAACATGGCGAGTAATTGCTGCTGCTTCCCCTCTAGGTGGGTAACTAAGTAAGGAAAATCAGGATGACTTGACACTGTAGCTAACTCCACAAGACACAGTAGGTAAATGCAACTGGAATGGCCCCAAGCGATGTTCAAATTCCATAACACCCGAATACCTCGCCCTGTAGGCGATGCCATACAGTACTTAGCATGTCTGCATCCATAAATCACAGAGCCCTTCTAGATGATTGACCCAAACATCAATTCCTTAATGGTAATTCCCCAGTAATCATGAATATAGAAATGAACTTGTTTGTTAAGATTGTATGAATGCCATCGCATGACCCCTATTAAAAGAAAATCAAATCTGTATGTTATGGGCCCTCTTCAATGCTCAGAACTCTGGGAAGTCCCACTAGGTCAAATGGCAGGAACCTGTTCCAGGGAGCAGGAGATTTTATAGGCTAGCTCCGAACTGAATTTTATAGTCTAGCTCTAGCAACTGCTCTGAATTTGCTAATAGCCATAATAAACAGCATAATGACAACCAAGATTTCTTAGGTGGTCATAGATTAGTTATAATTTATCTAATGCATGGGGAGCTTTGGACAGAAAACTGAGGACATAGCTGACCACTACAACAGTGTGCATTAATATATTGGTTTATGAAACCTTTCAGGTGGAAAGGGAAAGGATCAGGAGTAAATATATTGCTAAAGAAGAATAGATAATAAAGGACAGTCAACATATACATGCATTTATGTATAGATTAGTTAAGCTCCAGTCAATGGGTTCCAGGATTTCTGTGATTACAGGTGAAGTTTTATTGGCTGCCCAGGACAAATGCTTCATGATAAAAGATAAACCAAACAATGTGCATCTGGTCCTCTGTTCTGCCCAAACTCTGCTCACCACTAGAAAAACAAAGTGGCAGGCAAACATGGCTTTAAGCTACCCTCTCGTGTTTCTCCTGTTCTCAGACTGTCACAGACTGCCAGACATAGAAGAAGGAACGCCACAGGCCACAGCCCTTGAACTTAATCATGATGTAAATACCACTGAGTTATACACCTTCAAGACCTGTGCTTTTCTTTTATGTTCTAAGATGCGCACACACACCTTTACTGTGTTCATGTAATCAAATATGGATAGATGACTAAATGACTTAAATTCTTTTGACCTTAGAAATACATTAGTGGCACCCTTCCTTTGTGGTTTATACTGTTACAAACAGACATTAAAAATAACATACAGAGTACATCTACACATTAATTTATTAATGCACTGTGGTTACCATGCATTTATTTAATACTTGATTATACAGGTAGTAAATTAAATATGTTGTTACCACTGTGCATTAATTAATGAATAGATAGATGCACACATTATGTCATTTAGTACTTATATATTCAAGTACTAAATAAATGCACAGTAACTGCAATTACTACACAGTAGTGCCAGCATACACCTTTTTAGTGATGCTACCGCATAGTAGCCTAATACTGCGCAGTAGCCTATTAGCACTGTCCGTGCAGTGACACACTACTGTGCAGTATTATTAGGCTACTGTGCAGTTAGCGGCTTATGTAGATGCACCCACATGAGATGCTATATCCCCATAGTGACAAGCTATGGTGACATAGCCCAACACTATAGTGACGTAACATCATCAGGCATTTACCATGATGCCACCACTACTGCATAGTAGGAATGAGCTACTGCACAATAGGGTCAAAAACAATGTGTGCATTGCCGGGATAAGTACTAAAGCCAATTTTGCCTGCCACTTTGTTTTTCTAGTGGTGAGCATAGTTTGGGCAGAATAGAGAATCAGACTCGCATTGTTTTGTTTTGTTTTTTTTATCATGAAGCATATGTCCTGAGCAGCCAATAAAACCTTACCTGTAATCACAGAAATCCTGGAACCCATTGATTGGAGTTTAACTAACCTATACATAAATGCATGTACACGCTGACTGCCCATTATTATCTAGTCTTCTTTAGCAAGATGTATATTTATTTCTGATACTTCCTCTTTCCTCCTGAAAGCTTTCATAAGCCAGTGTATTAATGTAAACTATTGTAATGGTCTGCTATGTCTCCAGTTTTCTGTCCAAAGCACCCCATGCATTTAGTACAAGCTAAGGCAAGTACTAAATGACTGCACAGTACCCGCCAGTACTGCACAGTCTGGGCTGTGCACAGGTGATTTGCAACCCTACTGTGCAGTAGCAATGAATTACTGTGCAACAGCTCATTGCTCTTGCACAGAAGTGGCAGCAGTGTCACGGTTAGTGCCTGCTGACGTTACATCACCGTCGCTTGCAGATCTGTGCAAAACAGCACTGTTCCGTTTCGATTTGAGTTTCAAGATTTCAATGGAACAGCATTTTGTTTCAAATTTCATTTCAATTCGAAACAGCTGTTCCGTTTCACTGTGTCGAAATAGCCTCGCTATTTTGACAGTTTCAACATTTCACCCATTCGCTATAACGGGGACGCTCAAAACAGCCTCTCTCATCCAGCAGGCAGATGGGGGCCTGCAACCCCAGGAGGGCTGTGCCAGTCCTCCTGGGGCTGGGGGCCCTCAATCTGCCTGCCAGATGAAGGAGGGAAACTGGGTGCTGCCTCTTGGGACCAGGGAGCTGGGAAAGGGAACTGAGCCTGATTGCTCAGTTCCCCTTCCCAGCACTAGATTGGGCTGGGAAAAGGAACCCAGCACTACAATTGTAGGGCTGGGGAGGGGAACTGGGTGATTGGGCTCAGCCCCCTTCCCTGACCCAGGCTCAATTTCCTTCCCCTGCGCTGTGACTGGCTTCCCACAGCCCTGGTTCTCCCCTATCTCCCACCACCTGGTTGCTTCAAAACGCGAAATGTTTTGAAACTTTTGAAATGTTTTGGCTAGCCTCACTTCATTTCGAGGCTCTTTCAAGCCCTTCATTTCAATTTGATTTCACTGTTTTAAGCTCGAAATGAGTCGAAACAATGTTGAATTGAAATAGCCAGCAAAGTTTTGCACGGCCCTAATAGCTTGTCACTACTTACTAAAGCAAGTAGTGAATGATTGCACAGTCAGGGGCACATGTAGACATGACCACAGTGAACATAATATACATTTTGTTCCATCTCATTTTCAGTATACATTAAACTTTTTAATGTGTCAAGGGTTAACAATAAAATCTGTAAACAAGCAAAACTTCAACTAGAAGTACAAGATTTTCAAAAGTTTAACTTACCCTTAGCAAGACATATTTTCCTCACCTGCAATTAGTTTAAGTTCCCATACTTTTACCACCTCATGGCAGGCACAAGTCAGATAGTGAGGGGCCTGTTTCTAGTAGATGAAGTATGACCTCACTACCTTGAAGACAGTGAGAGATGAGAGTGCTCTGCAGAACCTTCCACAATCAGGCCTCAGTAGCAGAAGTAATGAAATTTGCAACTGCAATTCATTTTGTGTTCACATTTAGCAGGTGAAAATTGCACTCACAAAACAAAAAGCCAGTCCTTGGCTCTTTTAATAATAAACACCTACATGTTTACCCCAAGTCAAATTTATAAATGAAGCTCTTAATGGCACACTCTATCAATTTCATCTCATAAACAGTATAATTCTACTTTTAAAGAACAACGCAGCGAACTAGCCTTTAAAAACATTAAAGCTTTAGCCAAAAAAATAAAGCCTAGAAGTCCAAAGCTAGGACTGTCAGCCTGTCCTGAAATCATGCCAGATCTGTCATCTGTTGTCACTACAGCAGGAAAACAAATTGTTGGCCTTAGCCATTCTTTGAAGTGCCCATGCAGGGTATTCTGTTGATCGGTATCATAGCTCTGCAGTTATTTAAATCAAGGTGAAGAGGTATATTTAATAAGTGTCACTGGGTCATGCGTGCTGTGTTCAAGGATTAAAGCTGGCATATACAACTCATTTGCACACTGAATTCTCTTTGAGGACCAAACAGAAAAGTTCATAGTCTGTTTGCAGGAGGGTGAAATTCAATGAGCTCCTTGTGTTCATGGTAAGCAGTCCCTGGGTCACATCTAACACTAACATCAGTTGGGATTTGTTCTTGCCAACGTGACAGCAGAATCCCTCTGGAATGTACAAAACCTAATAATGCACGAATGACAAAGTCACGCGGTCTGATATTGCACTGAATTGGAGTCACAGAAGGCACCTTTCCTAGCTGGCATAATATTTGTCGTGCTGTTCGTTTGTAATTCTTTACCAAACAAACTGTAAATTCAAATATTCCATCAGCTATCGTATGCCTTCTGTAGCCAATGTTATATTTCTCCTTTGTGCTGAGTTACAAGCATAATTTCAGATCAAAGTTTTCCTACTTCTTGTCGGATTCTTTGTGCTTTTGTAATTTATCTTTCTTTCGCTCTCTCTTTCCTCTCATCCCTCCTCCCCATCCCATCCTGACTTCAAACCCTAAACAGCATATGCATGCATGTCTTTTAAAGAAAGGCATCATAACTCCAATCTAAGCAAATTAGGCATTTATTTAAAAGAAACTACTGTTCCATTGCATTTAGGTCATGTATCATGCTCCTCTACTATCCATATGCCTCTCCCAATGCTCAATTGCCCACCTGGAGCAAGACAGGTCTCCTAAGGACTGTTCTGGACTAACAGGGTCTCCTACAGACTGTTTTGTTGGCTGGGAACAGCAGAACTCACTGAAGTCTGGGTCTCCTTCCATTGCAATCCCCACACCAGCGACCAGATACAGCTGGTCCTGAGAAATCCTTTGCAGATCTGAACCATCAAGAGCCGCTGTATCCTTAGCTGCATCAACTTTAAGCCAAATAGAGTCCCCCACACAAAAGTCCTCTCTGTGCTCCAGTCCAAAACGTAACAAGCACGAAGAGCTTGCTCCAGAATGCTGTTTGAAAGGGCAAGGGGACGGGTTGGGGGGCAGAAGCCCAGTAACGAACAGCTTGATAAATGTGAAGGCGGATGGGGAAGGAAGGGTATAATGCACATTTCAGCTAAGGAATTTTGGTCATAGTGGACACATCTACATGTGCATTTATTCTCTGTACAGGCAGTCCTTAGACTTATGACACAATTGGTTCCTGAAAGCTGCATCTTAAGTTGAAACGTTGCAACTGATTTTCCCATAGGAAACACTGTTATAAAGGGGGATTGGTTGCTGAACCAAGGCCCAATACCCTATTTTCACCAAAAATAACCCAGAGTTTAGTATTAGTAGATGAGTAATATAGCTATATTAATGTATTTCTACTTTAAATAACAATCATATTGATTTGGAAAGATTTCTCTGAGGTGACTTTGCTGGACTTTTTGAAGGGCTCTTCATTGGGCTTTTCGAAGGACTCTTGGTTGGAGTCTTCTCGGGAGTCTTGGCTGCAGGTTTTTCTAGGGTCTTGTCTGCTTTCTTAAAGAAAACGTTCAAGGAAGTTTGGACAGATGTTCTCCAGGGAGACAGGCAATGCAGCAAACTTGTTCACTGGTGTGGCGTCAGGTCAGATCAAGCATTGTAGTCAAAACTGACGTCAGAAAGTTGAAACGGGGTGTCAGTTTACAAACGTTCAAAGTGCAAAACGTTGTAATTTGAAACATTGTAAGTCGAGGCCTGCTTGTAATTAGGGCACGTGAGAGAGAAAAGCTTTGTCTTCATATCTAAATATTAGGACCCACACAAAAACTGTAAATAAATGGTGAAACTGAACACCAACCTAGGCACAAAACAGAAGGAAGGACTGAAACTGGTTTATGAGTGTATAGTACAAGCTCACTTGATAAATCTCCCTAATGTAAAACTGGCGAAGACTTGACGTAGTATCCCCCCTGAACCTTTAAGCTTTAAAAATGCACAGATTCTGAAATTCCCAATGACTTCAATGGCAGGACGTTTGCACCCTGATCATTCGAGGTATTTTTTTTGTAAACAAAGCAGCTTCAGACTCTGTGCCTGGAGATAAAATCTTAGAGCCACTTGAAATCTGATCCCTTTTTTCTTGAACAATGTTTACATGATTTGAAGCTTTGTAAAAAGTGCCATACTGTTATTCCTACAGAATGAAGCCCTCTTTGGTTGTATCTATATCACATCAGTGGCTGGTCCCCAGCAGGACAGTGCTCAGTCCAAGGGACGGAGGACTCAAGAGCAGGCACTGGGGCAGACTCCCTGGAAAACTCATGACTTCGGCGCATCGGGGAACTCAGGTGGAGGGGCACGCTCAGCTCTATGCTTCCCAGAACACAATGCTACTATAAGACCATTAAGCAACAGCAGAAGCACAGGCCTAGAGCTAAGAAACCAGTTAATCTTCTAAGTCTATTCTACTCAGGGCCTATCTGCTAAGATTTCAAGGAACAAGGAAGTCTATTGCAGTATCAACAATTTTCTTCAAAAATAATGTACTAAATCCCTACAAAATCAAGAGATGAACTTAAACTTGATGATTTCGGATATAAATTCATATTTATACATGGGGTTATTTTTTACATTTTCTATTAGTTGAACCTCAAGAGTTCATATTTGCAAGCTTTCTTCCACAATCACATACTATGTAAAAACCTAAATGTTTTAAGTGAAAAGTGAGATTCTTACATAATCACTGTTCTGTTTCTAGATCTTAAGAAAAAATACAAATGATGGTAACAAATTTGATCGAGAGGTTTTTTTTTTTTTTAAGTATACATAAGACAGTTGCATATTTGGAAATGAACTGAGCCTTGCTCTCATTTCACAGAGACCATAGGTGGTTTTCAGAAGTGTTCAGCATGTTTCTTTTGCTCAAAGTTTTGGCCACACATTTTCGTACACCCTTGCAAACAGGCCTGCACACAAAAAACTGTAAAGAGATCTGCATTCCTAAAAGCACAGAAATTCCTGGAGAGGGTTGAATGTCCAAGAATCACATCATACCACATTGTAGCATCAAATATGCTTCTTCATTGATGCCTATATGTGGTCCTTACTGACTTCATATGTGTATGTACACACACACACACACACATATACACGCATAAGAAAATACAACTTGTTAAATGTAAATGGAAGAAAAACCTCCATCCTTAATTTACTGTATTATTATTGATTCTATGATTGGACACGGAAAGGGTTGTCTCCCCACTCTTTCATAATACTCTGAAGAAACTACATCTTGGAAATGCATGTTAATGAAATGCAAATATACTTTTTTATTAAAGGAGAAATACTCTAAGCCATCAGCAGGATCACACATCTAAATGAAACATGGGTAATTGCATTAGAGTGGGTTATGTTCAGCTGTCCTCCACAGAAGACTTTTATGGAGTTAGCAACATATTTTTCAGCACAAGAGAATGGGTACAAGTCACTAGAGAACTGTTTCACAACGGGGTTGTTTTAGATACAAGACTTTGTTTCGCATAAATAGCTGTAGTTTCTAGTCCTAAAAAGCATGTGCACTGATGCACTAATAGCATTGGGTTTATCTTGTTATCACCAGGTTTATGGATTTTTCAGTGTTTCCTGGGTTTATGTACACATCTGTTCAGACAATTCTAGCTTATACAGAGAGTGAAAGATGAGGTACTAAAATATGTAACAAAATTCACCCTCATAAAAAACCCTCAAAGATTCCAGCTATGTAATAAATCTCCTCATTAGGTAAAGCTACATTGTAAAAAAAAAATGTGGAATGCATGAAAGTATACTTTTTAAGCAATCCATATCGGGTCACTTTCGTATCATGCAAAAGGTAAATTAGATTCCCAGCGCTGATGACTACTAGATGGGAAAGAAGATGCATTTAGAAAACAACCAGTCACTGCTCCAGTCAGGAAAAAAGCAAGCCATCATGCTTATTAGCAGGAACACATAATTGATTTTTGGATGGGAAGAGAATGAGGGTCTTATTCAATGATAAGGTTTCAAGTCTGTTAAGTGTTGGCACCCAGCCAAAAAGAGGGCAAAGAGAATGGTTTGAGCATCAGATCATCTTCCTCTTCCCCTCTCGCCCCATCATGTTGGAGTCTGAGGTTGCTACTAATGAAAACTGAGCTTACTTCATTTTAGCTAATGGACAATAGACTGTAATTGTCTCTGAGAGATGCATTAGTTTTCTTATCTCTATGAACCTCTACTCATATCATTACAATAAGACAATTACACTTACACTGGACTGAATAATAGACCAAGGTGTCCAGCAATGAATAATTGTAATTGATCATAGCTCATTATATTCCAAAATAATTTCAAGCTGCTTTGTCAGTCTTTAACAGAATTTAGGAGCTTGTTGACTGTGACTGGCTTGCTCGTTATCTGAACTAAGCTTACAATAGTCATTATCTGAACTAAGCTTATGATAGTCGCTATCTACTGTAAATTTTAATGCTGTATTACTCATGAACTTATTCCATATAAACTGCACATACGAAATAGCTTTCAAACAGTCTATTAATGGTATTGTAGTGAGATTATGCAATACAGGTAAGAGCACATATAAAGTGACTTTAACATCTGTGTTATACAGGACAATAAGACCCTTGTCCTGACTGGGGCATCAAGATGCTCTTACAGCACAAACAGAGCTACATTGTGAAGTGGCTGCACGGAGCTAGAAGTCCCAGGAGTTGAAGCTGCTATTCAGGCTACTCACAGTATGGGCTTAGACCCAAAAAGTGAGTGGAAATGAGAAAAATGGTTCCTTTTGTCTTAATCCTGGCAGCTGAAGGAGAAGCAGAACTGTCCCCCTCCCCCCCCCTGGCAATCAGCACTACAGCAAATCAGAGCAAGAATTCCACTTTCAAGGACCTAAAAATTGGCTTAACTGGACTTAACACAGACAAGCAGGGCTGCAGTTAGAAAGGAGGAACAAATAAGGAAGGTATGGTGCAGGCATCCTTGTTCTCACAAACTTACTTAACTTTGGGCACATCTAGGTGTGCAATTATGGCACCTGAATAAACTGCAGAGCTTATTGGCCTAGAGTTAATTGGTGCACCATTTGAACATGTGACAGGGAACAATTAAGTCTGGAGCAATGAGCTCTGAAGTTTGTTCAGGTGCGGTACATGGAACCAGAATGGAGCAGCCCCAGCTGGCAGGGGGGCCCAGAAACAAACATGTTCCCCACGGCTCAAAATGCTGTGAAGGGGCTATCTGGGGCATGAGGGAGCTGCAGAGCGGGGCTAGCCAGCGGGCAGCCCCCCCCTCCCCCCCGTACTGAAGCACCCTTATCCCCCACCCAGCTGGACACTGTCTACACATACACTACTGCAGATTTTGTTACTTTGCAGTAGGATAGTACTTGTATTTACAAGTAGTTACTTGTATTTACAAATACTATCCTGCGGTGGAGTAAATTACTTTATACCAGCATAACAGGGGTACATGTGTAGATGCTAAGATGTTTACTGTGCAGCTAATTAATCCACTGAGCAGTAAACATCTTTTGTACATGTACCCTGTTACCTGGAGGAACAGCAAGGTACACTTTTACAGATCCCACTCTTCTCCCTTACTGATTCAGAGTCTTAACTGACGAGCTAACACAATACTTGATACTGGGAGAAGTAGGAGAAAATGGAGGATATGTATATTACTAGTATACAGAATTTACTGAAAGTTGGGAGACTCTACATCCAAAATAGGTCTTCCCATCAAAGCACTCAAAGCTGTTATATCATTTTGCTCAGAAATTTAGCCACACTTTAGAGCTGGGTAAAAATTATCATACTTTTGATTATGTAGATTCAACTAAATTTTCCAAATGTGAAAAATTTCAGCTGGCAACGTCTGTGTTAAAGTAAGTATCACAAGACCTTTTAAAGGCAGCTCATTTTTCACATTCCACTTTCAGAACAGCATATGATAGGGTAGGATTCTTATTTCTTAGCTCATATTCATATACTTTATGAGTCATGACATTTTTGAGGAACTGATATTTACAGACATTTGCTATATAAGAAAAGTATTATGAGACAGGGTACAGTTATATTAGTAAAAACAGATATTATCTTGCTTTTCACACCAATGAGTATGTGATTAGGAAGGAAGCCTACAAGCATTCTGCTACTGTGAGACTTGACACGGTGCACTTCTTTGAGCTACAGTTCTCAGACACTTGCATAATTGAATGGGCCTCAACAATACATGGCTAGACTTGTCAGCTGGTTTAAATCGGTGTACTGCAATTTATGTCAACACAAATAGATTTGATTAATTGAGAATCTAGCCCTTAGTGTCATTCTCTTAAAAGAAGATGATCAAAATATTTTGTTTACTTATCTAAACAGAAAATGACTTGTCCCTAGAAAATGGAAGGAAAAATGGAAAGAAAAGCAATGAAAACTTGTTTGCATTTTGCTGAAAAATTAACATTAAATGAAAAAGTTTCAAATGAAATGAAAATTTATCATGTTTCATTCCATTTTCTTCATTTCTTCATTCCTATTTTCCAACTAGCTGTATTCTAAAATCTTCTTTTTATCATGCAGATTTGTTGTATGCTTAAGCAGTCTGTTGTATGCTTAAACTAAGTTTAACTTTCCATTCAGTGTCACATTTAGCTCATCATCATCAATCTTGCTACACTAAAGGTACCAAACCTCTGCCCTTCCACCACCCCTCCCCCCCAATACCTGAATACCTGACTACATTAGGGGAAAAAGGGGTATTTGGTCAAGAATTGAAATTATTCACACTATGCAGGCATGCTCACTGTTATCGTGAAGCATTTGAATGAGCTCCATCTCTACGAGGAGATAGTAGCAAGCATAACCTGCTCCACAGTAAGCTAGGAATGGTCAGAGCAACTGCCACCCTCTCCGTCTTGCAGCTTTCCTCCTAGCCACTTACACCATTGAACAGACAGAATGAGGTGGCAGCTCTTGCTGCTTCCTGCTCATTAAAGACTCCCCAAAGGGGACCAGATTAAGACACCGTCTAGCTCTGGCTGGACCCAGGGTCTGCCTTTAATAGGCTATCTTCCTTTGCACATGAAGCCATCCTGGGTAGTATAGACAGGATGAAAAGAAGCAGCAGCATTTCTTGTTATTATGCCCAAATAACAAGGTCTCAGTTTTCTGCCCCAGCTCAGGTTAGAGCAGCCTCAGGCTTGCATTGTCTGGACTGCGAGCTCAGGGTAGTTGTAGGGTGGCCATCGAGGTACCTCAAGAAGAGAGGACAGTTGCATTTAGTGCAGCTGTCCCCACCACCATGAATGTTGGGTGCCTCCGGAGGCTGGGGGAGCGGGGGGGAGCACAGAGAGCTCTCACAGGCAGCTGCGGTGGTGTTAGGGGTGGGGGTGGGCCAAGTGGGGAGCTCCTGCAGGTGGCCAAAGTGCAGTCAGTAGCAGGGGTGCCAAGCAGTGAAAATAAAGGCCAAAGGCTTCTGGTTTAATATCAATAGAGGACAGAGGACCAGAAAATCAGACTATCCTCTATAAAACTGGATGAATGGCCGGTAGGAACGCAGGTAGGTAGTTAGAACACAGTACTGTGAAGCGTATCCTCCTTACTGCATCCAACCAACTTGGAGAAAACACAGTGAGACAAGGCATCTTCTCTAGGTGGGGGGAAGTTTGATCATTCTAAAAAGGCATGTTTCATCCAAGATTGATCAGTGTCAGATGATACCAAGTATACCAAACAGCTCGATACAAGCCTACATCCATTCCTATTGTGCAACCCAAACTAAATGTCAATTTGTTGTCTACAGGTACCCCTTCATCAGGTTGAACATATTTGCTGCTGTTGCAGACATCAAAATCTGCAGTAAGACTTCTGTAACTGCCAAGTCTCCATAGGGAGGATTAAGTTGTCACTAATGCACATTCATTTTAGCCTCAGGCAAAAAGTAAAACACTAGGCTAAAAAAACCCTAAACTTCAATTTCCAGTCTGCCGGGTGGAAAATAGCTTATACCTGATAATATTTTTAAAAGTTCAACTCTTCAAATGAATTGGTAGTGGTTAATTAATTAAATCAAGTTTTCAGTATAAATACAACCCACCATCATTGCATAAAATACAGATACATGATATCTAGGAACGCAGCCAAAAAAAAGATGAGAAAACTTCACATTTTCAGTTGGGGGTTCTTGTTGTCAACAGCAGACTGTAATAAGATGCCTATCTGTCATTTCCATCACTGCTCATCTAAGTGCAGGATGGACCATTACCAGCTGACGATTCTTAACAGTTCTGTAAAAAAATAAATAACCATTCATTTTCAGTATGACCAGTTTCCTAAATATTTCCTAGAAACCTTTAAACATATGTGATTAACTTGTTAAAAGAATCAACGCAAGAACCAATTGATGCATTAATCACACACATTAACAGCAATTAATTGACAGCCCTAGTTTAAAGGTTTCTAGGAAATATTTAGAAAGCAGGTCACACTGAAAATGAATGTTTTTTTATTTTTTCAGAGAACATGCAGATACACAGAAACACACAAACCAGCAGCCAAAGCATGCACACAGCCAGGAATGCAGCCTAGTGGCATGTAGAGCAGTGTCCAGCAGGGAAGTCTGTGCAAGGAAAGGGGCAGAAGGAGAGGGAATGAGTGGGGGGAGGCAGACCAAGGCCCCCACAGTGAGGGAGGGAGTGGGGCAGGGGCAAATGGGAGCCCTGGGCTGGGGTGAGTTGTGGGAGAGAGCCGCAGGTGGCTCATCCAAGAGTGTGGCAGGGTGCAGCTTCCTGCCACTGCACCCCCCCCACCCTGGGGATTCACGGGGGGGGGG
>JAGPOW010003395.1:37837755-37849902 GCA_030014935.1 Caiman crocodilus | reverse complement strand
CTTACACGTTTACTTTTTTACCTAAAACTTTCCCCAGGTATCCCAAGTACACCAAGCATATACATACATACACATCACAACACCCAACTTAGAAACTCATCTGTGTGTATGTGTAGGTGGGTGGTATGTGTGTGAATTAGCAAATACACATATATAGATATGTGTGTGGGAGGCCAAGGGTATATGAATTAGTAAACCATGTATGTGTATTGGATGTGCAAGTGTTGGTAACTGATTTTGTCTAAATTTGATGTGTGTGTAGTGTGTATGAGCTTAAACTGGTGATAGGTGTGCATGAATCTAGACTAGTTATTTTGAACATGTGTGTATCTGAGCTGCTAGTGTGAATGTGTATGTCTAGTAGGGGTGTATGCACCCAGTGAGTGTATGTATGCTTTAATTGATTTTTGTGTGTACATGTGCAATTGTACACAATACCCTCCTGTCTAACAGCACAATATTAACAGCACAATATTGAAATCCTGAGCTTTGGCTTGACCCCTCAGGGCAACACAAGCACTGACCCCTGTGGGACACTGCTGAACACTTCCCATCAGGACAACACAGATCCATTCAATAAGACTCTCTGGGTCTTATTTTAGCCCTTTGAGCTACCCCGCAGCTAGCTTCATAGTCACCTAACTGTCTCACCGTTAAGTCCATAATCCTCCAATTTTGTCATGAGAACATTGTGGGATACAAGATCAAAGGCTTCTTGGAAGGTAAGGTACACAACGTCAACCTCTTCTCTCTTATCCAGGTGGCAAATTCCTTCTGCAAGCCTATCACATATAGACTCCTTAATGAATTCCTCCAGGATTTTCCCTGGGATAGAAGTTAGGCTAATTGGGATGTAGTTACCTGGGTCACCCTCTTCCCCTTCTTGAAAATGGGCACATTAGCCCTCTTCTAGTCCCCAGGGACCGCTCTGGAGTGCCATGAGTTATGCCAGAGTTTTGCCAGGAGTTCTGTGATGATTTTGGTCAGCTCTCTCAGCAAAATCAGATGGTGTTCATCTGATCCTGCTGATTTATATGTTTAATTTCTTTAATTGATCACACCACCGTTATACGGCAACAGTAGGAAGGCAGTCATTCCTGCCCTGTTCATTTTATACCCTATCTGACATGATTTTACCCTTGGCTTAGTGAAATACCAAGACAAAGTAGTCATTCAGGAGTTTAGTTGTCTCCTGAGTGCTGGTAACCAGCTGTCCTGAGTTGCCAAGCAATGGCCCAACACTCCCATTTGTTTTCTTTCTGTTGCCTACATACCTAAAGGAGGACTTCTTGTTATCCTTGATTCCCGTTGCTAATTTAAGTTCAGTCATCACCTTAGCCTTTCTAATTTGTTCCCTGCAAGTGCACACCACTGTCATATAGGCTTCTTTGGGGCTTGTCCAAAGTTTCCATTGTTTGACACCTCCTCCTTCTTTCTTTGGAGGAAAGTGATTTCCCTGGTTAGCCAAGAGGGCTTCCCAGCCCTTTGGGTATTTTTCCTTCACATGGGAATGGACTTCATTTGTGCTTCAAGGATTGTGGCCTTAAGGAACAACCACTCTTCATGAACTCCTTTCACCTTTTGTCCCTGATCCCGCAGCACTACCCCTACTAGTGATCTTAGCTTGTTGAAATTTGCATTTATGAAGCCCAAAAATTCAGTCCTGCTATCTGATTTGTCTATCTCGTGGTGAACAGTGAATGTAATGGTTTCATGGTTGCTGTCACCCAGGCTACCCTCTATATTTAAGTCAGTCACCAAGAAAAGATTTACTGCAGAGTTGATTAATTAGCTCCACAGTAAAGCAACACCATGTACATATGTGCTCCTATTCCATCACAAAAACTAATTAACTCTGATGTAGGATAATAGTGCCTGACACAAGTGCTATCCTATGGTGGAGTTATTCATTCTTCCCCAAGACATGTGAAGGTGGTGACTGGGACTGGCTGGGGCATGAGGGTGCTACAGTGTGGGGGCTGCCTGCTAGCTAGCCTTGCACTGTAGCATCCTCATGCCCTAGCCATCCCCTCCACAGCACATTGAGCCAGAGGGAGCAACTCTGGGCTGGCAGGCTGACCCCCAGGTCCCTTGCCGGCAGGGCTGTGCCACCCCAGTTCAACATACTACAATCCTGGGCACATGTGTAAACACAGCATCTGGGAGCAATAAACTCCAGCATGAACTGAGCCTGAGTTTATTGTGTCACAGTAATATCACGTGTAAGCACACCCACTCATACCAATGACACTATTAGGAGAAGAATTAAAACCTTCAGTTACATTAAGCTAAAGAAGATACTCTATGTACAGCTATTCTATTTCTGTACATTTAGTTTCAGATCTTAAAAAAAACACTTACTCTGGCCTAATACTACCTCATTTTAAATTAATAATAATATTTCAAGATGGAGAACAATGGCCCAGTGCTTAAGGCACTAACAGCTGACTTAAAAGTAGTGGGTTCAAGTCTTCACTCCAGTATAGGCTTCTGGTACAACCCCTGGCAATTAACTTTATGCCCCCCTTCAAAAAGCATAGAATTATTTAATTCACATTGAATAAGCATTAGGATGACTAGGGGTGGGTACCAAGTTCCAGGGGTCACCATAATGGCAGCCCCTGGGGAACCTGTGCCACTATTGCCCATGCTGTGTTTGGGAAGCATGCACTATGGACGCTGCAGCATAGTACTCTACCCCACCCTATTCTATTTATGCCTCTGTTGAACAGGAGGAGAATTAAGTGGTTGGACTGAACATCACAACTATTCACCTATCTTAATCTTTGCCTCCTAAATAATGTTAAAAAGTCTCTATCCCTAAAGGTGAGATTACAGGTGAATTAGGAAGTGCTAATTCTAAGGAACGATAGTTTGCATTAAGGGTAACTAGTGCTAGTGATCAGTTACATGTTCAGAGTCAATACCCTCTCTAATATTCATTGCTCTGACCTGCAGCTAGAGCAGGGGTGGGCAAAATACAGCCCGCGAGCCAGATGCAGCCCACCAGGCACTTTACTCCATCCCACAGCATCCTCCGACAAACTCTACCCCACCCAGCCCTTCTGCCCACGAGGGTGGGAGTGAGGTATCCATGTATACAACCCCCAAAGATACCCTATTGGGCCTCACTCCCACCCTTTTTGGTGAAAGGACTCTGCCCAGCCAGTAGCTTCTGCAGGGGGGGGCGGGGGGCTTCTGCTGCAGCCTGTGTTAGGATTTTGGAGAGCACTGAGTGTGCAGCTCAATGAAGGTTTTTTTCCTGCATCTCATCAAAAGCTGCTGGTCACAAGGCTGGATAATATATTAAAAGTAACTAAGTTTGCTAATATTTAAGTAAGCAGATTCTTAACAAAGGGATAGGGTGTAAAGTGCATGATGTGTTGTGTAAAAATAGAGTACAGACCACCAGTTATCATTGGGGGACAAAGCAGAAGTATGGCCTTGGAAACAGTGCTGAAGTCAGCAAGAAACCTAGAAAAAAACAACAAGAAACCACAACTGACTGGGAGAAGATGGGGGGGTCAAAGTCTTATGCATGCACTCTTAGCAGAGAGGCATGTAAATGAATGAAATGCATAGGCAATGCCATGCTAAGGAAGCAAACAGTAAACAGAGATGGAGCTTGAGATGGGAAGATAAATGTGTGGAACCAAAGGAGGGGCACAGATGGGGTGAATGTTAATAAGCATGAATCAAGGTGTATAAAATGTGAAAAGAACTAATATTCAGTGCTGATCCCCTGGTTTCATAGGCTGTTTGTCTGTGAGGGAGCTTGCCCAAAGCCGTCTCCATTCTGAATAAAGCTGTTGTGAGCAGTGTGTGCTGGTGTTTGCTCTCTGCTTGCTCTGGCTAATGAGCAACAGGATCCATGAGCAATTGGACTCCATGGTCTCCATAGCCATCGCGTGCCACATGGGCTCTAACAGCCAGAACCTGTGTGTTTAGGGCAGCAGGAAGGGAAGCAGCAAGGCTGGGGGGCGGGAGGTGGAGCTGCAGCTGGGCGGAAGCAGAAGTGCAGCAGGAGCGTATAGCTCAACTGGGCCAGGTGTGGGTGTGAAAGTGGGGGCATGTAGGGAACTCCCACACACTCCCACCCATGGTGTGAAGCCCCAGCCGTCAGCAGCAGCAGGTGGGGAGATCGGGGTGCTTGTGCCCAGCACAGGTGTCTGGTGGAGCACGGCTCTGTCCAGTGCTACATTCCCCTTCTCCCTCCCTCCCCGCACCCTGTCCCTTACCCTCTGCTGCCTCAATTTCCATTTTCACTGACCACACACACACACACACAAACGCAGGTGCTTCCTCAGCCTGACAATGGGTTTTTTAACCCAAAAGCTTGCTAAGATATCTTTCTCTAACTATTCAGCTGGTCTACTAAACAATACCAGATTAGATTGACTCAAAGAACCTTGTCTGACAGTGCCCTGTCCTTAGACCAACACCCTTAGCCAGGACCAGAAGGAGGTAGGACCCTGGGCGCATCTAAGCCCCAGGGCTGGGGCTGGCAGGGAGAGTGCTCTGGCAGCTGCTGGAGAAGTTCCTGCAGGAGGGGAAAGAAAGGCTCTGTCACGGTTTGGCTGCCTGAGATGCTTCTGGGGCTACTGTGCTGTTCACTAAGTTATTCTTACCTGTTGTTATTTAAAGGGGTGGACTGAACTGAGGCTGCAGGGGAAGAGGAAACCTCATTGGGGCACAGTACCATGCATGTAGAGGCCCCAGCACCAATGAGGTCATGCCTTAACACACACACACATACACACACACACACACACACACACAGTCACAGTCACATGTCACGAGTTTTGCTTGTCAGAAGGTCGACAAGCAGAACTTGAGATGCAGTTTCCCAGAAACCCCTGCACCTATCTCCTTGAAACCTTGCAGGCTTCACAGACTCAGCCTGAGCTACCATGCCTGCTGTTTTCACCACTTCCCTGTGTCTTCACACACACAAGTGTTTTGCTTTCAAGACATTGAGGTGTAGTTTCCCAGAAACCCCTGCACCTATCACCTTGAAACTTGGCAGACTTAATGCCCTCAGAAGGGGTTACCATCCCTGCTGTTTTAATTTGAATCAGGCATGAAATGACAAAGTTCTAGGCAGCTTTGTGATTCCCCATTATAGCATATGGGCAAAACATTGAAAGCGCGTTGGAACAGTGTCAAAACAGCAAACCAGTTGCCACAAAACAAAGCAGAACAGTGCTTTCAAAATGAAATGAGGCTTGAAATGAAACACTGTTGCATCAAGATGGTGAAATGGAAGTTGAGATGATACGGTGCTGTTTCGTAGAGCCCTACTGTAAGTAACATACCACCTTTAGGAAACAAAGCAGAGCAGGATCATGTACCTGTAAACTGTCCACAGCTGAAAGTTTGCATCTAGGATAATCTCATTTGAGAAAGTGATTAAAGCTTTGGGATAAACATGGTTTTTGTTAATTTTTTTTCCATGAATCTTTGCATATATGTATATCAAGAGGCTGAAACTATGTATCCAAAAGAATTCAAAAGTCTAAGGATGTTCCTATTTATTATAATTAGGATTTACTAAAGTTATGTAGACAAGGTTCTTTGGGTGAATCTGATAGCTTTTATTAGACCAACTAAATAGTTGGAGAACAATTTTTAAGGAAGCTTTTGGGTTCAAAAACCCTTCGTCAGGCTAAGGAAGTTTCAGCAGTAGATGTGTGTTTTTCCTGGATGGAAACATCAACTGCTGAAACTTCCTTAGCTTGATGAAGGGTTTTTGAAGTTGTATTTGAAGTTTCATTTTACAGCTTCATAGAAATCAAGCAGACAGGAGCTAACGGCAGACTTTGCTATGAATACCATGCGTAAGTGTTGGTATAAGAAATCACATCGCTATTATGTCCCATAAAAGAAATACAGCAAAAAAAGCATGAGGATTCTTAAGATCACTTGACGAAATCAGAGTGCAGTGTGTCTCAGTACATTTATGGGAATTTCCCTCTGATTTCTGTGTGTGGCCATGTGCTGATTTTTCCTCACAGTTTTTAATTCATTAAAAAAAATATCTGCCAGTCTGAATGACTTGCACCATTGCAATATCTGATGCTATTCCCTCCCTTCATGTGAGGGAACTTAAGGCCACTCATCCCCATTACAGTAAGAGAACCAAGTATGGTAGATTTTAATACTTTCAGAGGATTCAATTAGGGGAGGGAGTGATTTGATTAGGAAAAAAGAAGGTTCTTATAGTTCCAAGGCTGAGAGTGACCAAGGGATATGGAGTATCAGAAAGGTCAAGTTGTCAGGGAAATCATGAGGTGGATTTGTCTACAGAATGAGGCATGGAGGCAAGTTGCCATAGTTGGCTTTGAAAGTTCAAACCCAAGGTACTTCTATCAAACCAGGGCACTTTTAAGTGAACACTTCAAAATAACCAAATATATAAAGGTAGAATTGGAAAGAGGTGGAATTTGAAAGTCTGTTGAGGGAACTGAGTCCTTTGCAATGGGCAGGAGCAGGGGGAAAAAAACAAATCATATTCATTAGACCATATTTAAGTTGTTTCAGATCTGTCCTGCTAGGAATTAAGAGTTCTGCCTGACAGACATAACATTAATCACCATTCATGAAAAAGTGAAAAGTCAAGTTTTATTAAAAGCACAGCCTCATTCAGTACTGTATTATATGTCTGATATATAATCTGGATTCACATGCTTTTTTTTTTTTTTTTTATAGAGCATGTAATACAGCTGTTGCTGTTGGCTCAGTCACCTCTGAACAAGCATTGCATAAGTGCTCTTCTTGAATCAGACATCAAATGCAGAACTTGGCCTATTTGTATCTGAAATACCCACTGCACCAAGTACAATTTTTAGTGTAAATTAAAATGGGACTGGTTTTGTCCTCAAATCAGCCTACTCACAGGTACCTAGTCCCCATTGTTCTCAGCATCTAAATGCTTTTGACAGTTTAGGCCTAAACACAGTAACACATGTGATAGCCACAAGGCACACCCGTAAACATTCTCAAATGGTTTTTAAGTGATGCTTAATGCCTAGTAGCCTATTTTACTGTGCATTAGTGTAGTTGCACAGTTTTTTACGTGACAGTAAAATAAGCTACTCCGCATGAAAGCATGTGTAGATCCAGCCAGCATGTTCTTGTTGCAAAAATAGCATCACCCAATACATTAATGGCTTATTAGGAATGTCACTTGCAAGTCAAGGGAAGCTATATTTCTACTTTATTTGGCACTAGGGAGGAATCACCTGCATCCAGTTTTGGATACTGCACTTCAAGAAAGACATGGAAAAATTAGAAAGAATTCAGAGGAGAGCAACATAAATGATTAGAAGTCTGGAAAATACAATTTATGAGCTAAATACTGGAACTATTTAGTCTGGGCAAGACTTGATAAGTCTTTGAATACCTAAAGTGTTTTAATATAGAAGATGTCAATACACAATTCTCGATGGGCATTTATACACATGCTCCGGAAGGGTGGGGGAGGGAAGCACTTTAATGAGAGTGGCTCTGAGACCTGCTCTAATCAAAGCACCCAAAGCATCTCATATATCAGCATCCCTGTGCTGAAAAATGGTGGCGGGGGCACCTTAACTAAAGTGCATCAGACAAGTCCATCTGGTAATTACCATGCTCCAGCAGACTCCATTAATCAAGCCAGCTCTAACACACTGTAACTACAGTGCATTGGTGCAGCCTTGCTGCATGTGTATAGGCACCCTATGGCTACAGGGAGCAGAATAAGCAGCAAGAGAAATTTACGTTGAATATTAAGAAGAACTCTCTCACTATGAGAGTGATTAAGCATTGGAACAAGCTACCTAGATAGCTTGTAGAATTTCCTTCCATGGCAGTTTTTAACAGTAAGTTGGTTAAACACTTGTCCAGAGTGGCTTAGGCAGGGATAATCCTACTTTGAGCAAAGGGTTGGATTGGATGACTTCCTGAGGTCCCTCCAAGCTGAAATTTTCTATACTTTTTTATTATATTTCTGCATTAACAAACAGTAAGCAGTCATAGTTTCTATTGCATTTCTAGATCCATACTGTCCATGCACTCTTGAGAACAAGAACACATTGGAACAAGATCAAGTATTACTACACCACAGTTGTATATTGACAGAGTTACATTTATTTTCCAAAGGATTGCAACCTTGCTGTGGTGGAGAGGCTTGTGTGCTAGCAATGATCTCAAGAGTGATACCATTTGGAGTTATGTACTCCTGGTAGGGTCATGCATGGAAGCAAAATCAAGATGAGATTTCCATACTTATAGTGATCCAAAAACAAGTATAGAAGTCCTCAGTGGCAGAGCCAATAGATGAAGAAAGAATACTTCACAATGGCTGCAAAGGTGGGTAAAGGCTGCAGGAGAGCAGAAACTTCCAATTGTGTAGGTTTTCCTTGCCATCAGATTAAGTTTTGCTCCCTGCAAAGAAGCATGTACTGATGTACAAGAGCAATCCCATGTTAAAAGAAGACATGCACAGGAACCTTTTCAAGTTCCCATTTACTGAAAAACTACCATCCTTGTATCAAGGGACTGACAATGATAATGAGTTAAATTTATAGAGCCAGATCCCAGCTAATGTATGTACAGCTCTATTAAAATCAATGCAGACTTGCAGTAACTGAAGACTCGTTTTATCGTGAAAAAGCACATTTATAGGTTCTTCTCAATGTCCATTGTTAAGAGATTTCTTGTTTGTTTAGTCTGTCATGTGTTTCCTGTGTTTTGGTTTGTATTGTGCTCTAAGATTTCTCTTCCCTTTCCTTATGCTAGGTTTTGCTTGTTTGGTTCAGTTTCACAATATATCAGCCATCTCTTAATTTTTGTTGACTACCAAAATTATCTGCAACTCTTGAGATGCTCTAGAGATTTTTCTCCTATGTGTTTGGTCTCTTTCCATCTTGGGATATAAGTAGCTAACATTAAAATTACTCATATTCCACAGCAAACAGTAATATTGCTTTGCTTCTTGCTTTACTTTAATTCTCAAAATAAGTACTTCTTCCTCCTCCTATATCCTAATTTGGTTACTTATGTTGTATATAAAGTTAAATGCTCATCTTATGCATGTCAGACAGCTTACCTTAAATGGAGGGTGCCTGCTGCCACCTACCCCTCTTGCCATGACCTGAAATCATTGCTGATAAAACCCTCAACATTTGACTCCATTACAATTTTCTGTGCATGGTATAACATCTTTCTCTGTATCTTAGGTCAAGACATCCAAGAGAGGGAAAAAAAAAAATCAAGCTCTATATAGTCACAAACACTAAGAGAGTCTAGCCAAGCTACTGAGTCATCAGTTGGCTTCAAATCAAGGATGAGTGCTGCCAGGAAGCTGACTGATTTCACTCCAGTAAGCATTTATGATTTAGCGGCTTGGCTGAAATGCCCTAATAAATGTTCATTGCCAAGTCACAATTAACTCTACTGACAGTCTCATCATGATTGTAGGTTTCAACAAAAGGTCCTCCCATTGGTGGCAGCACAGGTAAATAGATGACAGAGAAGCTACTATCAACTAAGAGAAAGATGCTTTCCATTTGGACATTTTACATCTAAATCTGCTCAAAACTGACTAGATTTGGACATGCTCTTACTCTAGCTATATTTAAAAGAAAGATTTTAGGGCTGTAGGGACGTAATTTTTTGGAATAAAATTCTCAGATGGGAGCAGAAATTCTAGATCCATGCACTGTACAAGGTGTGTACACATATGAAACACATTTGACAGATGTGACACTGACACCTGGTGGGAGGGCAATACAGTAGTGCACAGGGGATCCAGGAGGTTTTTGGAGAGCACTGGGAGCAACTTCCTGGTGCAAGTGCTGAAGCGGCCAACTAGGGGCCATACCCTTCGTCACAGGCTGCTCGCAAGCAGGAAAGAATTGGTGGGGAATTTAGTAGTGGGTGACAACTCATGCAGCAATGACCACAAGATGATTGAGTTCATGATCTTGATGAAAGGAAGGATGGAGAGCAGCAAAGTAAGGACCCTGACTTTTCAGAAAAGCAGATTTTGACTCAGGGAACTCATGGGCAGGATCCTGATGGGCAGGATCCCCTGGGAAGCCAGACTATGGGGGAGAGGAGTCTATGAGAGCTGGGTGCACTTTAAAGAAGCCTTACTGAGAGCACAGACACAAACCACCCTGATGTACAGGAAGAGTAGGAAGTATGGCAGAAGACCAGCTTGGCTTAACAGAGAACGCTTCAGTAAACTAAATCACAAAAAGGAAGTTTATAAGAAGTGGAAACTTACCCACAAGCTTGGAGTGGGAGGTGAGCAGCCCTCACGGGTGAAAGAACATGTTAAGAACTACTTAGAAAAGATGGAAATGTACAAGTCCATGAGGCCAGATGGGATGCACCCAAGGGTGCTGAGGGAGTTGGATGATGTGATTGCAGAGCCACTGGCCATCATCTTTAAAAACACATAGTGGTCAAAAGAGGTCCCAAAAGACTGGAAAAGGGCAAATATTGTTCTCAAATTTAAGAAAGGGAAAAGGAGGATCCAGGAACTATAGAATAGTCAGCTTCACCTCAGTTCCTGAAAAAAATCATGGAATAGATCCTCAAGGCATCCATTTCTAAGCACTTGGGGGGGGGGAAAGTGATTAGGATCAGTCACCATGGATTCATCAGGGGCAAGTCATGCCTGACCAACCTCATTGCCTTCTATGATGAGATGATTGGCTCTATGGACGCAGGAAGAACATTGGATTATTTCAACAAAGCTTTTGATACGGTTTCCCATAACATTCTCGCAGACAAGCTAAGGAAGTATGGGTTGGATGAATGGACTATAAGGTGGGTAGAAAACTGGCCGGAGTATTGGGCTCAGACAGTACCAATCAATGGCTCAATGTCTAGTTGGCAGCTGGTATCAAGTGGAGTGCCCCAGGGGTCAGTCTTGGAGCCAGTTTTGTTCAATGTCTTCATCAGCAACTTGGAAGATGGCATAGAGTGCACCCTCAGAAAGTTTGCAGATGAAACCAAGCTGAGGGGAATAGTAGATATGGTGGACGGTAGGGCTAGGATTCAGAGTGACCTAGACAAATTGGAGGATTGGGCCAAAAGGAATCTCATGAGGTTCAACAAAAACAAGTGCAAAGTGCACTTAGGATAAAACCATCCCATGCACCAGGACAGGCTGGGGGCTGACTAGCTGGGCAGTAACTTTGCAGAAAATGACCTGGGGGTTACAGTGGACAATAAGCTGAATGAGCCAGCAATGAGCCCTTTGTTGCCAAGAAGGCTAATGGCACATAGGGCTGCGTTGGTAGCTATGTTGCCTGGAGGTCCAGGAAAGTGACTATTCCCCTCTATTCAGCACTGGTGAGGCCACATCTGGAGTACTGTGTTCAGTTTTGGGCCCCCAACTACAGAAAGGATGTGGACAATTTGGAGGCAGTCCAGCAGAGGGGGACAAAAATTGTTTGGGGACTGGGGGACATGACTTATGAGGAAAGACTATGGGAGTTCCCTCACGTGTCCCACATGTGTCCACCTTTGGGCCTTGGAGGAACAGGTAAGGGAGCTCCAGGCTGAAGTCAGCAGGCTGCAGGGGATCAGGGCTGCCAAGGATAAAATTCATGGGTACTTTCATACTCTGCATGGTCAGAAACCTAATGGAGAAGTCTCCTGGGAGAGACACACCGCAGTGGTATGGCAGACAGTCATTTCCAGAGCCAGGGCTACTCATGCTACCACAGTGTCAGCCCCCCAAGTACAGCTGGGGAACAGGTACAAGGCCCTGGCAGCCAAGGAGAAGGAGGTAGGAGAGTATGCCTCCAAAGGAGCTGATACCACTCCATGTACAGCACACACTGAGTGATCCTGGAACCCCAAGGGGAAGAGATGTTGGGTGCTTGTCAACGGTGATTCCATCCTGAGACGAACAGAGGGGTCCCATCTTTCACCCTGACCCCATAGATTCATAGATGTTAGGGTCAGAAGGGACCTCAATAGATCATCGAGTCTGACCCCCTGCATAGGCAGGAAAGAGTGCTGGTCTAGATGACCCCAGCTAGATGCCTATCTGTGACGGCGCCGGGCCGTCCCTAGGGACCCGAGAGGGACCCCAGGGGGCGAAGGAAGAGGCAGCAGACTCACCGGGGACGGGAGAACTGGACGGTG
>JAGPOW010003395.1:37823326-37837655 GCA_030014935.1 Caiman crocodilus | reverse complement strand
AAGATTCACAGTAGAATGGAAAAGATACAAAGTCATGTCTGAATGCTGGTGCTTATCTAAAACCTTTTGTTTGCAACTATCCTGATGCATAATTGTAGTCTTTGGGTTCAACTGCAATATAAAATAATTAACAGGAATAATAATTTAATTATTATTCATTCCTATATTGTTCACACACACCTCACAAACTGGTTCCAGGTTGGGCCACTAAAGTTTAATAACCTATAATTGCCTCTTGAATTCCTAAGGATAAAATATTCTTTACATACTTATCCTCAACTTGTGTGCAGCATTGAGTTATAGTGAAATACATATTTGTGTTTCTCCCCAGATATGGATGCCCTTCAGTGGCAATTGAAGTGACTTCTGTGTATAGTTTCTTCATACAGTCCAAGCCTGTAATCCTGCAGGATTTATGCACAGGCACGAGTTCATGTGTGACCCATCTCATTAATTTAATAAGATTATTCACTAAATTAAATTTAAACATGCATTTAACTCTTTACCAAATTGAGGCCTATGACTATAAATTGTCTTGGGATCTTTCAGGATGGAAGACATTATATTAATATAAAATATTATTAGGAAGCTTCACTCTCCATGGCAACTGCGACTGATGTAGAGCTGATATGTAATACTGTAATACTGAAATACATGTTGATACAGTAATTGCCAAGTTTACTGTAAGACCATAACGGGTTACATACTGGTGTGGCTAAATCTGTAGATGTTTATTGATGCATTTACTGGGTTAAACCAAAGGATGTTTGGAAATAAGGAGGAAAGCAAAGTAGTTACTTCATGTATGATGACCACCCTTGGTAACCCTTTAGAAAGCAACCGGTCATGCTTACAGGACAACGGAGCACCACGGGCTCCGAGGAGAATGTCTGAAACTCCTGCTGGGTTTGTGTAGGAGCATTAAAAAGCCAAAGACCCCTGGGTGGGTAAAAAATGTTAGGTGGAGGGTGGTGAGGGAGGAGGGATGTTAATAGACGCCTTCTGAAGTTACAGAAGGAGTAAGGCTTTCTTTGTAGACTTGGATTAAGGATTATAGGTGCCCTAGGTAAGATAGACATGAACAAATATGAATTTAGAGCAGTAAAGAAATATAGGACGGTGTTGATCATTCCTCAGGCAGGGAGTATACATGTTGCTAACACACACTGTACATTTTCAAGTGTGAACACTAGCCCTTGAGTACTGGAGTTAGGGGTACAGCCTCTGAATCCAAATTTCACAGGCCTTAAATCGGGGTGGGCAAAGTGGCAAATCTGGCCAGGAGCTGGACTCCATTTCCCAGCAACTCCTGCCAGCTTTCCATGGAGACCCCAGAAGCTGGGGGCCAGGACAGCGCAGGGCGAGGGTTTCCAAGGAGACCGGCTCCAGCAGGGCTTGCAGGGTGTGTGGCTGGGCAAGGAGCTGCTCTGGAGTCAGGGCTGGATCTTGCGGTGTTCACAACATGGTCCAGAGCCAGAGAAGAACTGCAATCTTGCTGGGCAGTAAAGTGTCACTGTCTACGTGTAAGCAGCAATCAGGGTGCAGTAGACTAATTTACTGTGCTGCTGGATAGTCCTGTCAGATACAAGTGGGATCCAGCAGTTCAGTAAAGGACTGCACTTAAATGCACGTGTAGATAGTAACATCAGAATTAGTTTCCTCTGGCTCAGGGGCCATTTTTGCAGGGGGTTCGGACACAGAGCCAGGTGCTTGAAATTAGTCAGCTGCATTAAATAAAAGCCCCCAGGTGTTACATGCATCAGCATCGCAGTACATCCCTGCACTGAAAAAATGGTGGCAGGGTGCTTTGAACTAAAGCTCGTCAAATGTGTTCAAAGTGTGCTACCACCCTTTTGTCACTGTGGAGTCGCATGTCAACGCTAATACAGGTGACACGCAAGGCTGCCAGAGAACAACAACGTCCGTGCTCCTGCAGACACAATTAATCGAGTCTGCTCCGACACACTAGGTTTACAGTGCATTGGAGCAGGCTCCCCACATGTATAGGAGCCCAAATTGAGCAAGAGTATATTTAGTCACATTAACTGCACATGTAAATGCACCCTGTGTGACAGGAAACTGGGCAAGATGAACCAATGGTCTGACTTAGTAAATGGCAGTTTATGTTCTTGATCCTCAAGTTGGTGGGCCTGCAAAAGTTACATAAATTACTGCATATCATGTGCTAAAGTCAAAAGCTCAACAATTATACAGTTTAGTACTAAGAGATCTGCATAGTTAGAGCCAGATCTTTTGATACGCATGTGCTTCTGCTGCATCCTTTCATGCTTCATTACACTATATATTAAATATCTGGTTTGAATTATTAGCATTAAAAATATATTGAGCACAGTCAGCATGACATACAGATGGAGCATACTTCATCAATTAGGAACAAGGGCCAAATCTCAGGACAAGATCATGCACTTCACACTCATCACTGGTCCCTTACTTTAAGACTGCACAATAATTCATACATGGAGTTCCAGCCAAAAGCTGATATAGTTCTCCAATGTATTTACAGGACCTCATCACAGTCGTATTGAAGCATCTCATAGTCCTTAATGCATTTATTCTCAGGACACCTCTTTGAGGTAGGGAAATGCAATTACAAAAGAAAAACTAGGCAAGCAGGCAAAGACCATGTGGACATGGCCTTTGTCATAAGCCTGGAAGCAAAACAATGAAGCTCACCCCACCCACCGCCAGCTCCCGCTCAACACGCACCAAAACCCAGAATCAGACAGTACAGCAGGTTAACAAGGGCTTGAGCATACATGAAGAAACATACCGAAGACAAAGTATGAGGGCATCTCTCAGCATATGCTCAAGGCCAAACTATGCAACCTACACTTCCTAATTTCCAGGCTTTGGTATGCACTGAGTAGAAGCAAGTGGGCAAACTTGCTCTTCAGGGTACAGACACAACACAAAGAATGGCTTAAATGTAGTTTAAATCTCAACCTGGCAGATGTGCAAGCCCATTAACCTAGTTCATAAGCATTCCTGGAAAATCAAGTATTGTTTTGAATTGCTTCAGTGTTGTATGTCAACACCAAGCATTCGCTGATCCTTCCCATTACTTCCTTCCCTCCCCAAACTGCTGCAAGTAGCTGCTCAGGTACACAGCTGGACCTCTACAGAGCAAGGGTTTTTTTTTTCCCTTTTGTTGGCACTTTTCAATCAAGGAGCTCCTTTGCTCTGCTTGATTTGTATAGTTACCTTCCTAAGAACCAGCCCTTGAGATCCTAAGAGAATGGATGCATGGGTCCTCCTTCCTTCCCCACTGCTTGTCCAGTATGAGGCATGCCTGACTAGGTGTTCATTCCTACCCGTTGTTGATGGAGCCACAGTACTTCATACTATTGTGAACCAGTTCTCAATCAGTGACATTTTGGGATGATTCAATTGCTGTGTGCGCACACACTCTCAATAACACTCACAGGTCCACCGTAGCACTGGTTGAGACAAGATACATGCATGACTTGCCCAGAATCACAAAGTACGTGCTGCGTCAAACTTCTTCATATAGGTCTTGCATTTCTTCTGCTAGTGCCCTAACGACTGGAACATATTTCCTTTCTTCAGCCTATCCTACACTACAAGGCAACAGTGCTGGCTTTGCAATGCTAATTTAGTTTCATTTCAGTCATGAGACCTTAAAACACTTGCATCTTGTTGTTATGGTCACAGACCATATTTCCCACAAGTAATAAATGTCTCTTAATAGAAGGATGTTTTTTAAACAGGTATGACATTAGTTGTATACAGTACCCACTATATGTTTATTGCCCTTATTTGGATGAGCCACACAATACGAAACTCTCAAGCCATTTGGAGTTTTTTTATCTTTAATATTTCAATTTAAAGCTAGAAAATATTTTGCCAACTACTGTTGTTTTCTTTCTTTGCCTTCTTTAAATAAAATATTCAAGAAAAGTAAGACCCAAACTGTGTTATTTAGATTGAACTTTCATAGTCTCAGATCGTTCTGGAAAGCAAACTAGATGTGTATTCAGGTTTATGTGACCTCAGAATTCATTGTGCAGTCATAGAAACATAATCATTTTGTTGGGCATTTGAGGGGAAGAATTATTTTTCTGGCTGAAGCTTAGGATCAAAAATCAGAAGAACGGCAGTCCTTTCCAGGGTTTTTTTTTTGTTTGTCTGGGGTTTTTTGACAACTTGTGACCTTAACCATGACCTTGGTCTGTCAAGCCCTCTGTACCTTAGTTTCTTCATTAGTAAATGAAAGTTAAAATTATTTCCCTTTCCTCAATGGAATGTTCTATTGTGTACTTTATTAATAATTTGCAAAGCACCATAAGATCCTCAGAAGAATTGTATATTAATTATTTCTATTGCAACAGTGCCCAGAAGATCCTGCTAGGGACCAAGGCACTGTTGTGGCTTAAAGGTTTACACAGAACAAAAAGATGGTAACTGTCTTGAAGAGCTAGTTTTGCTCACAGAAACACCTGCATGCATATATAACTTGCTTTATATAAATGACCTCAGTGACTACAATGGGAATCAGTTTGTATGCCTAAGTATGTGCTGCCAGTCCTGTTATGGGAAAAAGGTTTATTGTTCACTTTTGGAAAGCTAGGACCCTTGAGTTGAGTAAGTTTTAATTTGGTGGTTATTTTTTTTTTTTTAATAAAAAGTAGCAGACGTGAATCAGCAATATCTCTAAGCTCCTTTTGGCAAGAAGCCATTTCATTTCATAAGACTCTTTGAAGAGTACAAACAATAGCCTTCTATTGACATATAATCAATCAACGTGAAATCTTGTCTTTTCACTCTAATCACATTTTCTTTTTGTCCCCAATTTATTTGTATTTCTATTACTTATTTTTAAAAAGTAATACTAAAAACCATTATGCAGAGTACAAGTTAAATGCTCTTTCCCCTTTAACTCAGCCTTTCTCCCTCAACCCTATCTTCAGCTGCTAGAGTTGTGCAATTGTTTGCACTTTCTAGTAAAACACGTAGCTCTGATCAATTGTAAGATACTCAGCTAGGTCCCCAAACATATTTCTATGAGGCATATGTGACTGAAGAAAAATAAAGAGATGGATGCTGAAAAACTGCTTAGCTGAGCCTGACATTTTACTTTTTAAATATTAATTATACCATGGGCTTCTTCCTATTTACATACATAAGTGTTTCCTTGGGACATAAATTGTCTTGAGAAAGCCACACAGCAGCTTTGTTAGATAAAACTTCTTGCAGCTGGTAATTTTTGGCAATTAATATTATGAATTCAAGTGACACAGGGACTAGAGAAGGCGCTTCCAGGTTGCTACTTAACTCTGTAAAATGAAAGAAAATGTCAGAAATAGTGGGCCTGCTGAGAGCATCACTTCTGGGAGGAGAAGAGGTGGCAAATGTTAAAATTACCATATTTATAGACATTGTAGGATTGCAAGGTCTGAATGAGTTACTTATAACTATAGTTTACAGTAAACACTAAAGAAACTTTAAAAAAATAAATCTGAATCACTTAACTCAGAGCACTTTGGCATTCGTCTCAGACATGTGGTAATAATAAAAACTATGTTACTTTATATATTTCTGCTTACAAGAGAGAAAACTGTTGAAAACTGAATATTACTCCAGGACAAATTTGGGGTATTTGCCAATGAAAAGTTACACTTCAATCTCATGTGCACCAGCCATAACATTTAAAAGCTGAGTTCCCTGCCATGTTTCCTCTTTAACAATCGACACAAAAGGGATAGACAATAGCTGAATCTGAACAGCCCAGGTTTCCAGCAAGGAAATGCCTCGCCGATACAGCCCTCGTGTACTCGTACCCATTCTACCTCCTATGAGTTGGGTCCAGTTTGGAAGGATGCAGCACTAAACCACGAGTGCCGGTTGTTTGAAGACCTCTGGAACCAGATATAATGGGATTCGAAGCATTTTCTAGGATGCTCTAATCTTTCTTGGGATGGGATGTACAATGTACAGTGATCAATTAGCCAAAACCAGCCCCTACCCCTACCATGTTCCATTTCTGTTGCAAGCTCCACGCTGCCCGGGTCACACTTCCCCTGCGTGCACGGAAGCAGTGTGGGCAGCACACAGGGTTGTGCCCCTCACCGCTGCCCCTTCCTGCAGGGGAAGTGTGGCCAGGGCAGCAGGGAGCTTTCTGCACCCCCGCTGTGCCCCGCCGCACTGGGCTCCAATGCTGCTTTGCAGAAGCAGTGGCGAGGGCAGCACAGCAGGGAGGATCGCCAGCATCTGCTGCCTCCCTGGAGCCCAGGGCCGGGGCAGGGAGGCAGCAGCTGTTTGAAGCCTGCCGGCTGCAGCCAGCCCAGGTACTGGGTATCTGCTGAAAGCCACAGAGCCTGGGCTGCTTGCAGCAGGGCTTCCATCCTCCCAGCTGTGTGCTGGGAGCAGCCGGGGCTCCGGGGCTACCAGCATCTACCCAGAACCTGGACTGGCTGCAGCTGCGAGGCTTCAAATAACCGCTGCCTCCCCGCCCTGGCCCCAGCCCCAGGCTCCAGGAAAGCAGCAAGTGCTGGCACTGCATCCGTTGGGGCCAGGTCGGGGTGGGTGGGGAGGCAGCAGCTGTTTGTAACCTCCCAACTACAGCTGGCCCAGGCTCTGGGTAGCTGCTGCCAGCCACGGTGTCCGAGCTGCTTGCAGTCTCCCAGCAACGTGCTGGGACCAGCCTGGGCTCCCAGCTGGCAGCAGCTACCCAGAGCCGGGGGACTGCAAACAGCTGCTGCGTCCCCGCCCTGGCCCCAACGCATGCCAAGGAAAGTGGCCTCACATGCCATGCTTGGCACTTATGCCAGGGGCTGCCAACCCCTGATCCAAGGATTTGCTGTGGTTCTGCAAGACGTTAAGTACTGAGCCTGTAAAGCCTGAGGTCCATGGCTGAAGACCGAGAGGGGTAGAGATTCAGACTGGGAGCAGCCTGGACAGAAACAGAAAGAGAAAGCTGGCAACGTGATGGCCCAGACTGGAAGTCCTGGGCAGCCAACAGATGCCAAGAGCCCCACCAGGTGTGGAAAACTTATCTTACGATTTCTCCCATGCCCTGTTTTGGGCAGGGGGAAGGCAAGGCACGTCCCAACTCGATTCTTTTTTTCCCAACAATGCCCAGCAGGCAAGTGAGACCAGGAAAGCTCCGAGTAGGGTGGGACAGCGGGACGAACTATGATAGGTGGAGAGGCCCCTCTTCCCAGTCCTGTCACAAGCCTGTAAGTGTATTTATACGTATTTTATGGTTCAGCAGTGATATGAATGAAGAGATGGCGATAGCATGCTAAAGTATTGACTAGGATAGTCATTACAGAATGGAAAAAATGACCCAGGAGACAACATGACGATGGCTGCCAGAGTGGCTGACACACTAGGAACTGAGGCAAAGACCTCTTGAGCTAGACACGTACGGTGATATAGCTCAAGCTCCAAAGCCCAGGCCCTGTAGCTAGGGCTGTGACTGACTCACTGCCTCTGGAGATCAGACACAGAGGGGCCCTGTAACACACCGCCCCCATTTAGATTTGGGTTGCATGCTGAAGTAGAGTTATTGTCAACATTAAAAGGCTGTCAATTTTTGCATGGTAGATCACAGAAACCATGGCAGGAGCTCCATTGGTTGCTTTGGCACTATAATGCCTTATTTTTAGCTCTGGTACAAAACTGCTGTACATTAGATGTACATGATTAAAGGTTTTCAGATCCAGTCAGAAATTCAATTTCAAAGCTTTGAAAGAAAATAACTGAACACAATCTTGACAGCACTTGTTCTGTATCTGACATGGCTGCATCAAAGCATTACACGGTATAGAATTTTAATAGCTCATAGAAAAGCTCAGATGTGCTTTTTCTTTCTTCTTCAGACTGACCATTGGGCATTTGAAAAAAATGTTCATTGTTAAATTTATTTATTTGCTTTGTCTTAGTATGACTAATTTTGTTTAGAGAATCTACATACAAAACTGCCCAAATACAAATTTTTGGTTGAATCCTGTCTTCCCTAGCTCTGGGTCAGCTGCAAATTAACCTAGCTTATTTTGACTGATTATGCTGCAGCATAGTTTCCTATTCTTCTCTGAAAGCAGATGGGGCAATTTATCTGCCTAGCTCTGATTCATGTTAGTGTCCAGGTTTTATAAAATATACCCGGTAGCATCCCTAGTATATGTTTTTGTTACAGATTATTTTCTACCTCTAACAGAGAGCAAATAAAAATCATCCCTTGTATAAATATATAAACTGTTCACTTTCTATTCCTATCCTAGTTTGAGGTATGTGATATATGTGCAACTTCTCTACTCATTTAAGATACTGAAGTGTACCTCAAGATATACTTGAAATGAAACTCTGTTCCATCAAATCATTGAAAAGGAAGCCGAGTCGGAACAGTGCTGTTTCATACAGCCCTAATACTTAGATACTTGTTCGCTAATCATACAAAAATAGGCATACAGAAGGTTCTGGTTAATTTGATTATGGAATCATGTGCTACTATCATTTACGGCCTTATCATACGTGGTACTTTGAGCCACACAACTGTTGGTTTGTATTGGTGCTAACTCGAGTTTGGAAGAGTTACATGTTAAGTCTCCCACCTGCACAGCTATGAGTTTGCCACTAAAGGACTGGTGAGCCAAGACGGGCTTCTACCCCTGCTCTAAGTGGGGGTGTTTTGGAGAGGTGGGTAGGGGGAAGGGAGTGAGAACAGGAGACTAGGAGGCAGAGAGATGGGATGTGGTGGGTAATGAAATGAGTGGTCGAAAGGAAATGGAGGTGAGGGAAGGGTGGAGATTTGAAGTCAGTCACTGAAGGATAAAATAAAAAGAGTGAAAGAAAAGGAATGAAATGAAGTAAATTAAAAGTGGTCTCATGTTCTGATAAATTTGGATTTGAGATTGGGGTGGGGAGGGTGCTGGTCATGCTTCCTGGTGTGGCTAGGAGCTGGGAGGCACTTGGGGGGGGGGGGAGAACTACTGCCCCTGCCCAAAGGAAAGAAGCCCCAGCATATGGGCTGGAGAGGGGCGGAAATGGAAAAGCCGCAGCTGCAATCCCCAAGCTGCTCCACTGAGCATCATGGGATGGGAGAGCCTGAACTGGCCTCCGGATTTCATAGACGTTAGGGCTGGAAGGGACCTCAGAAGATCATTGAGTCCAGCCCCCTGCCCCGAAGGCAGGAAGTCAGCTGGGGTCATAGGATTTGTGTGCGTGTGCGGGGCTTTTTACATTTTATTTTTGTCTCTCTCATCCTGGCCCTCCCCAGGGACTGGCCAGCCTCCATGCTGCCAGGAGCAGCAGTGGGAAAATTTCAATTAACTGTGGTTCATTGAAACTGCCCAAGCTGCCTGCTGCCTCGGAGCTCAGGGGTTGGCTGGAGCTTGGTCAGGCCTGGGGGCTCTCCGGGGCCAACCAATGCTCTGCATGGGGCGGAGGGCAGGGGATTGGGAAGTGACCACCACCCAGAGGGGCTTAGTGCTGGTGGGGAAAAAAGTGCCCTTGCGAGCCATTTCTGGACCAGGTGGCTAGGGGTGGGAGACAGGCGCAGGAAAGTGCGTGTGGCAGGCCTCTCAGCTGGGGGTGGCAGAGAAGTGAAAAACCTATGGCTGTAGTCCCTGGGCTGCTCCACCGCAAGGCTACTGGCCCCAATTCCTCCCCCTCCCTTTAACCTAGCCAGCCAGCCTCCATGTTGCCTGGAGCAGCCATGGGAAAATTTCAATTAACCGTGGGCAACCACAGTCTATTGAAATTGAGAAGACTTCCCTACAACTCAAGGGCAGGGCTTGGCCAGAGCCTGGCTGGGTCTCAGGGAGCTATGGTGCTAACCATGACTCTCCCCTCCTCCCAGGGGCTTGAGGGAGAGGACTAGGAAGTAACTGCCAACCTAAGCAGGCTTGGTACTGGTGTGGAAAAGTGCCCCTGCTTGCTGGTCCAACTGGGGACGTGGGGAAAATGGCACGGCTGTGACTGCACCCCACCCCCTCCATCTTTCAGCTCCAGGAGGGATACGGGGCTCTTTCACCTTCACCCTTCCTCAGAGGCAACAGTCAGACCTGGCACACCCCCAGGGCGACCCGGGCTGGGTCCCAAAATTTGAGCCCTGCCTCAGGAGCTCTTACCCAGCCCCTTCTTTCCCCAGTGGTAAGGCGGCAAGGCTGAGATCTTTTTGGGTTTCCTGATGTATGAAGGGGATGGGGTGGGAGACAGGGAATCTGTTACCTACCTCCAAAGTCGGGAGGACAGCAGGGCAGGGCTCAGGCTGTGGGACCCAAAACAATTCAGCCAGAGAGCATGAGGTGTTTGCTTGCTGCCTGTGGAGGAAGATGAGGGCAAACAAGTCCCATTCAGCCCTGCCCTTCTCCCCCGAAGAGCCCTAAGACATCAGGCAGCTGGAACAGGGAGAGGATGGAGTCAAGACAACTAGTGCCAAAGAAGCCCTATGAGGCTGAGGTGGGCTGAGCCGCTCTGGTACAAGGGTGGAGGATGCTCCCTTGGTGCGGGTTCTGCTGTCTCCATCCACTCCCCATGCCATGTTTCCCACCACCCCAGAGTTAAGGAGAGACCAGAGTTGGTGGGGAGATTTTCCCTCTCTGACCTCTACAGGCAGCAGGAAGACCCAGCACACCCCAACCCCCTGCAACCCTTGTTGAACACGGCCAGCTTTCATAGCCTGAGCCTGAGATGTGAGCTTGACCCCATCTGTCGCTTCTCTACCCAGAGGCTCTGGCTGGTCATGATCTTTGGGGTACATTGGTGGGTCATTGCCCTGAGACCATGAAGCAGCTGTGGGAAAGTTTAAGTTGACCACTTGCAACCACAGCTCCTTTGAACCTTGAACCCTGATTGCCTGCTTCTGGTCAAAGCTCTTCTCCACTCCCCAGAGCTCAAGGTTGGGCCAGGAATTGCTCAGTCACTGGGATGGGCTGGAGTATGGAAATTAAAATGCCACTTGCTCTTTTTACTATAAGGAAAGCAACACAGTGAGCATGTCTACACATGCTCTAATGTGCCACAGTTATGGCAAAGAAAAAAAAAGCAATGGCCTTGAGATTCTTTCCTATGGTCTGGCTTGGCCCTATGTGTCCTCGGCCATTCATTCAGTTCATGCAAGCACTGGCAGGTTCACAGACAGTAGAGCACTCACAAGTTTTAAGATCACTCAAGGGGTACACTGTGCTTGGTTTGTTCTGCCCAGGCACTTTCACAGGAATAGGAAGACCAGAGTGCAACTCCATCATGGTAACTGCTACCCACTTGGCTACCATCTTATCACCATGTTGCTTTCCTAACACTAAAGAGCGAGAGTGGCACTTTTACATTGTGCTTCCCAGGAGGGTGGGGGGCAGGTGGGCAGCTCTTTGGAGAGGGAGAAGAGCTGGAGGGCAAGGGAAGTGAGCTGGCCAGAAAGTGTAACCAGCAGCTTTCCTTGCTTAAGCTGCTGTGAGGGAGAAGAGGTTCCTACCCCAGCCTGAGCCCCAAGACCTGGCTAGATTCTGGCCAAACCCCGCACTCTGAGCTGGCAGGTCCATTTCAGTGGAACTGCATTTACATCCAGTTCACTGAAGATTTCCTGTGGCTGCTTCAGGTGGTGTGGAGGCTGGCCCAGCCAGATCACAAGGCAGGAACTGGTCTGGGAGCCAGATCAGGGTCCCCCACCCCAGCAGCCAATTTTTCCCACTTGCCCACAGTCCCTCAGGCCAAGAACACCTGGAGGTGGTTCCTCTCCCTGACAGCACCAAGCCTGTCCAGGTGTGCAGTCACTATTCAACCCCTTTGAGCCCCAGGGAGCAGAGGAGCACTGTGGATAGCTCCAGAGAGCCCCAAGACCCATCCGAGCACTGGCAAAGCCCTACACTCTGAGCTGGTGGGCAGTCTCGTAAATTTTTATGAACTGCATTTACCTGTGGTTAATTGAAATTTTCCCAAGGCTGCTCCAGGCAGCGTGGAGGCTGCTAAACCAGGCCACAGGGCACAGACAAGTCTGGGAGGGGGAGAACAAGGCTGTGGGCTGGATCAGGTTCTCCCACCCTAGAGACTGCAGCTGCAGTGAGGCAACCTTTCCCTGCTGATGCTAAGCCCCTTCTCCCCACCCCCCGGGAGTGGGAGAGAGCTGTGGTCAGCCTGAGAGAGCCCCTAGATCCGGCTAGACTCTAGCAAAGATCTGTGCTCTGAGGTGGTAGGCAGCCTTGACAACTGCAGTGAACTGTGGTTAACTAATATCCTCTAATGGCCAATCCAGCAACATGGAGGTTGATTTCCCAGGTTGAAGGGTAGATTTTGGGAGGTGTGGAAGGTCTGGGGGGGATGGGGTAGTGGGTTTGGGGCAGGAACAAGGCTTAGGGCCAAAGTAGTGTAGGGTAGGGTCTACTGGCAGGGTTTGCTATCTAGGACGTGGTTGTGTCATTTGAGATGATGGCCAGAGGATGGTGGGTGGGGGTAGAGATGGCCCTTGAATGACACTGTTAACACTTGAATAGGCCCATCTGGGCAACAGTGGAATGCACATGTGTGTCACTGATTGACACCACTCATGCATTCTGCAAAGCACAAGGCCTCGCCCTCCTGGTCAGTTGCTGGGAGGGGATGGCAATCAATCAGCATCTCCTGAAACCCCAGCACCTAGATAACTCAGCATGCAAAAGCTCCCACCCCTAAGCAAGGGCCCAAAGACACCCCAAGCCAGGTTTCCTGCAGCGTTCTCAATATCCGTCATCTGAGCTACTGCCATGCTGTCCCAAGACCACCTCCTGGTCCCCTGAGTTTCAAGTGTTCAGTGACGGGGCTCAGGAAGAAGGTCACAAAAGACAGCAGATCCTCATAACTTTATTGAGGGGGCAACAGGCAGCTGCTGGGTAGAAGCTGCCTCACTGCTTTCCCCATGTAGCTGGTCCCTGTACCAGCACCAAGGCTGTACACTGGACCATATGACAAGGTACGACAATTTTATCCCTCTCAACAATCTCCATGAGCTCACTGCAGAAGGGGATCAGCAGTATCGCCAACCCCACTGCGCCAAAAATCATGAGATGAACTCTGTTTTGTTTGTTTTTTAAAAAAAAAAAAATCAAGAAATTGGCGTGTAAATCATGAGATGCCATTTTTTAAGTGGGGGTTGTTATTTGTGAGTGTTGGGGGCTGCGGGTGTGGGGGGTTTGCATTCCAGGGAGGGAGGGTCCCCACGCACACCCTGGCAGGATGCACGATACTGTGGGTCAAGAGTGAGAGGCAGTAGCAGGGCTGGGAGGCTATGACTTGGAACTGAGGAACAGATGCACAGAGACAGACATGCAGACAGCACCCAGCTGGTAAGTGGAGCAGAAGGGGCAAGGGGGAGAGAAGAAGGGGGGAAATCAAAGCCTCCATGGTGAGGGAGGGAGTGGAGCAGGAACAGAGGCTGGGGTGAATGGGGCCCTGGTGCTGGGGCAGGTCATCCAGTGGCATGGGGTGGTGGTGGGAGGTGCTTCCTGCAGCTGTGCACGCACCTGGGAGAGGCATGGGGGCATGTGCCCCTGTGGGGCAGAGGCAGGCTGCCTACTGTGAGCTTGGGCTGCACCCTGCTGCCTTTGCCCCAGCAGCTCAGTCGCACAATTGCAGTTTCATGCCACTGGGCAGGCAGGGGACGCACCCTGAACCCTGTACCTTCTGCCCGCCCAATGTGTGGCAATGGCATATCGCAGCTGAGATCCTGGGGCAAAGGCAGCAGGACTTAAAACCCCAAGCCTGCAGCAGGCAACCTGCCTCTGCCCCACAGGGGGCACATGCTTCCCATGATTCCCCTGCGGGGGTGCTGCAGCGAGGAGCCGCAAGCCCCATTGCCTCTGATTGAGCCACCTACAGCTCCATCAACAAAAAGTTCGAGCTTACTAGCTGGCATGTGCTCTGCAGGTTGTTCGCACAGGATTGCAGCCATGGCAGATGGAAAGGGAAATTGGCTTAGTGCCAGAATCACACCCTAGGCAGTAGAGTTCAGGGGACAGAAAGTTTTTCAACACAGGACAAGGGGGTGGAAGAGGAGCATTGCATCCTGGGATACTGGAGAACTTTGACTTGAGTGGCACATCTGTGGGGAGTAACCACACCTTAATACAAGAGTTGGGTAACACAGATCAGAGATAATCCTGCCCTGGAGTAGCGTAACTTTGGGAAGCACGAGTGCTAAAAACTAGTTTCAGATGTTAATGCATGGACAATCTAGGGGTTAAGAGATCCAGGAGCCACTGTATGACAAGACCTTTAATCTGAATCCTTACCAGTGTCCACCCTTTTCCAACTCCCCAGTTATAAACTATTGATAATTGGTCACTAGTGGTTAATTTACTATTATTTGCATTCCCTT
>JAGPOW010003395.1:37811756-37822386 GCA_030014935.1 Caiman crocodilus | reverse complement strand
GTGGCATACTAGGTCAATTTTATCCCACAAAGAGGTTCTGCATGCTCCATTTTGATCCTTAAGGGAGTTTTACATAATTTCAATATTCCAGTGTGGAACTGTGGAAAAAATGCTAAAATAAGCTGTCCACTGGAGATGAGAAAGGCACACATCACCATGCGTCACCCTGAAGCAGAAATGGAAACATTCAGCTTCAGTATTCATTCAAGTAACATATGACACACCTAAGGCTGTGAGAGTAAGGTAAGCTTCTTCTCCACAACCAGTAACTTTCTGTTGTCAGTCCTTAACACACTGATGTTATGGGCAATGATATGGAAAATGCAGTGATATGGAAAATATCCAGTGAAATCTAAATGTGAGACCTGAGGAAGGGTACTGTGATACCCAAATGTTTGTCTAAGTCTATTCCAACCATGCAGTTAGCCCATAAAATCTATCATCCACAACAATTCTTGACATTATTATTTAAAAGTCTATGGAAGAAAAGGAACAGTTTGGACCAGTTATGGGTGAAAGCCAAAGATATTTCACTGAGCAAAGACAGAGTGATAATTAAAACGTTAAAAGACCAGGGAGGGGAGGGAGGGAGATTATGTAACTTCATATTACTGTACATATGTACCTATGAAACAACAGACTTGCACAAAGGGATTTTGATATCTTGTGCTTAGACAATGGAGCAGAAAGTCATAGGCCAGTTATACACATTACACTTTTACCAATATAAGTAATTGGAAACTGGTCTATACCAATAGCAGGATAGAAGTGTGGCAAACAGACTGGTTTAAAATGGCAGAAATATTCCCCCCTCCTGTCCCCTAGGGCAAATGAGCGTGCTGTTCTTTACAGCGGGCTCTGTATATGGACCAGATCATTACAGAGAGCCCTGGGCTCTGTACTTGGATACGTGGACCAGTACTCTTTAGTATATTTATAAACAATCTGGTTTCGGGTGTCAGAAGCGGACTGGCTAAATTCACTGACGACACCAAACAATGGGGAAGTGTGGTCACACTAGTGGATAGGCTGGCAATTCATGCTGACCTGGACAGGCTCACAAAGTGGGCAGATCAGAAGCTGAATGCCTTCAAAACAGAAATGCAAGGTGCTCCACCTTGGGAATAAAAACCCACATCATACTTATAGGCTCGGCAGTGCTACGCTTATTAGCACCCTGACCGAAAGACTCAGAGACCTTGATTGAGCACAAGATGAACACAAGTCACTAGTGCGATGCTGCAGCTGGCAAAGCAAACAACTCTGGCTTACATCTGCAGATGCATCCCAGGTAAGACCCAGGAAGTCATCCTGCCACTCTTCTCAACCTTGGTGAGGCCACAGCTGGAGTACTGCGTCCAATTCTGGGCTCCACACTTTAGAAAGGATGGAGAAGCTTGAGAGCGTCCAGAGGAGAAACACGTGCATGATTAGAGAACAGGAGAGCAGGCCTGATGAGGAGAGGCTGAGAGGCACGGGACTTTTCAGCCTGGAGAAGCAAAGGCTCCGGGGGGACTTGCTGACAGGCAATAAGTGGTATGCACCAGGAACTGGGAGAATGTCTGTTCATCAGGGCACCCCATGGGAAGACAAGGTCTAACGATCACAAACTCCAGGAAGACCATTTTAGTCTGGACACAAGAGAAAATCTCTTTACTGTCCAAGTCCCCAGAGTCTGGAATAGACTCCCCGCAGAAGTGGTGCAAGCACCTGCTCTGGATGCTTTTAAGAAAAACTCAGATGCTCATCTTGCTGGGATCATTTGATCCCAGCCGACTTCCTGCTGCTTGGGCAGGGGGCTGGTCTCGATGATATTGCGAGGTTCCTTCTAGCCCTAATGTCTATGAAATATTACCAATCTAAACTACTCTGCTTACAAAAAACCACATAATTTGGATCAAATCCACCTCAGAGACTTTTTGAATGTCTTTACCTAGCCATAAAGCTTAGGGCCCATTCCTAGCTTCAGCAGCAATTCACTATATCATGTTGGAGCTGTCACTGCATTATCGTTGCTACATTCAGGAGATGGAAGAGCATGCATAGGTGTATCTGAGATGGCTTTAGTCTCACTTCCTTGAGTAACAGACGCGAGGAAAACATGGCACAATGTGGGCCAGCCACAAATAGTGTCCAGGATCACTGGTAGACTTGTCCACGCTGCTTAAACATTAATATTGCTATCTCTGGTACTAATAACAGTAAAGCTAGCTCAGTCTGAAGTTATGCCTAAAGTTGAAATCACACTCCTATTTGCACTGGAGACCTAGCCTTGGAAAACAAACTCATATAGGAAAGTAACAGTTTCCTATAGCTGTTTGGACTTTGGGTCCATACACTCACGAGAAACCAGGGTTATTTCAGAATAGGTAGCTGGGAGGAATGGAGAATAGGTATAACCATTTATTTCCCGTCCATACTTACTGGCCAGAGCTACAAAACCAGCTCAGTGCACCCAGATTTAGGAGAGAGAGAGTACAGATTGTAATTTGTTTACTGCCTTAGTCTAACAGGACACATGTTATACATACATATGTTTAATGAAGAATGTCATAGAATGGGGGTCCTTTGACCAACGGTTCTCTGAACAACAACAATTCTTTCCCTGGAATTGGAATAGATCGGCACCACTGACGTCCTTGCTACAGGCTGCATCAAATGTGACAATCCATGACTCTTAGATCACTAGCCAAGCCTCAAAAGTTTGCACAGGGAGGCCAACACATTTCACGCTCCCCCACCCACCAAAACAGCGAATGCAGAATCAAGGAGAGAAAGACAGACAGACAATGACAAAGAAAGACTCTTCTGTAAGTGCTTTGACCCTCAAAAGGATTCCTTTTTTTGTTCAGTTCAAGGCACTGGAAGCGTTCAGAGTAGTTGATATTCTCCTAAACCGTTGTATTTCCCCCACCCTTAACATGTATGTCTTTAGAAGACAAGAAGTAATAAGTTTAAATTGAAAAGTTCTTCCTAAAATTCAGGCGAACTACAGAAGTACAGATAAGTACCAGAACAGATTAGAGCAGCTGTGGAACCCCCCTCATGGGAAGTTTAAGTGCAGGTAGGCAAGGATGTTCCTCCCCTAAAACAGAAGGTTGGTCTAGATAACGTTTCCTGTGGCAGGTTCAGGTGCGACGTCTTCTGTTGGGTCAAGATTAACTGTGTAGTTTTACTAAGATTAGACGATGGATGTGTATCGGACAGTCTAGATAGGGACACAGGTGGACCTAGAATTCTGAAGAAGGGGTGCAGCTGGCAAGATGCATCATCAGATAGAAACCAACACATCTTCCTTCCGTTCAAAATAAACTAGTAGCTTTACTGATATGGTAGGGTCTTAGGGCTATATCGCTTACTTTAAGATTGAAGCAAAAGCAAATATAACTTAGTTGGAATGAGTCAATAACAATCTGCAGGGCTGTGAAATAGGAGCTTTGTTACTAGAGCAGCTAACAGACGGAAGAATTACAGTACAAAGGATACAGTCATTGGTGGAATATCAAGACCATTAAAAAGAAGGGGAGAGAGCTATCAACACATGGAATGAGACGTTTAGAAGGGAGACACAGATCCTAATGAGCCATGAAGTCAATTGATGACCTCAGCACTGCCCAACTAGAAATGCTGCTGCCACTTCCAGGCAGGTAGTTTCAAACTTTGGGTGGAACAAAAATTACCAGTACAACCCCCCATCTTTCCCCCAGATAGGGACGATCCAATATCAGGCAGGGATTAGATTAGATGACCTCTAGAGGTCCTTTCCAGTCCTACTTCTCTAGGATTCATGATCTTTTGAATATTTTTGCCTAGTTTGTTGTGGTTTTTAATTCTTAATTTATGATATGGCAAGTTGATGCACATTCCAACAAAGGTATATTTGTTTCTTTGTCAATCTTAAAACCGACTAATATACCCCAACATGCATAGCATATTATTAAAGCCTCTAGTTTCTTTTTATCTGGAAAAAATGTGGGCTTTGTGCAATGATGCACCCCACTTTTCAAAATCCCAGATCTACCCATGATAATATGTTGCGAGGTCATTTATACACGTATGAACTTAGTAAAGATCACTACCAATTTAGAACATTTTAATGCAAACAGTTTACTTCCATTGGTGTAAACCACTTTCAATGATGAATTGTTCCCTTTAACTGATCACAGCTATTTGTCAACTATTCCCTAGTGTAACATTTGTAAGTGAATTTAACTTCCTCTCTTTTCCTTCCTAAATTTGACTACTGAAATATGAGAATAGGATTCAATAACAGCTTATTGAGATCAAAGATATCCCTGGGGGGAGGGGGAGATGCCCCAGGCCCCACGCTTTGGGGGGCCGTGCAGTCAGAGCCTTATAGGCCCTGCCACAGCCATCTCGTGCCCCTGCTGCTGAGCACTGCCAGCTCTGCCACAGCCAGGTGCTGCTGGCTCCCCGCCCCCAGCCCCAACCCCCTGGGCCCTGCACAGGCTGAGATGCCCCAGGCCCTACACAGCCCTAGGGATGGCTCTGATTGTGCTTCATCAGAGCTATTAACCTCATAATAAGTGAAAGTATGAGTCCAGCTGGAAATCTTAATAATAAAATGTAACTTTAGAAAAGGTATACAAATTAACTTTAAAGCATCTCTATTTCATCAGGATGGTTGGTTTGCCTGATATCTTCTTCCTCTTTCCCTCCCAAAACATAGCTCAGGTACTACTTCTCTTCTGCTTCCAAGTTGTTTTTTTTAATTAAAGACTTATAAACATACCAACATCATTAAATACCCTTTCCCCCATTCAGATAATTTCTTTTTACAGTAAGAAAGCTGAGAAAGTTCCTCGCTCCCATTTCTATTTACAGGATCTTTGGCACTTGCTTCTTAATGACTTCCAAACTTTTCTACGTTGATACTACAATGCTTGTTACCTAACCTGTAAATGTGCAGCCCTATAAGAACTGGAGCTAATAATTTAATAAGCAGGACCAAGATTCTGAGAAGAAAACAAGCATGTCTGCAAGGAAGACAGACATGCTGAAGCCACAAATGATTATATCGTATCTATATTTCTCAAGCTCTTAGGGCTTATCACTTTGTCTTCATTCCAGTGCTAATAGCTTTCCTCTGTTCTTGAGAATTTGCACATTCAAACATGTTTCTTTTACCTAGTACTAGAAATACTTCATCTCTATTTTACACATTCATTCTATTGCTGAAGCTGCCATGAGATATCTAATAGCAATCTCTCATCATATAAATAAAAGCTACTCTGGGGTATCAATATTTTGAAGGATACTGAATTAAGCAGGACCCAAGGCCACACACATCTTGCTGCTTTTGTCTTTGGAAATCTGAGATCTTTCAGAGAAAAAGTCCTCTCTAACACCCGGATGAATACTATCTGTTGGGATGGCAGAGTAGGTGGTAGAGTCAATTGGGCTCTATCAGCTGACAGGCACTCTGACGCGATCTGCAGTTGTTCACTTAACACTCAATTCTGCATGGTTTTCACTCAGGCAAGTCTTCCATTAACTGGGTGTACTGCCTGTAATGAGGGAAACTGTAGGAGCCAGCCCTTAATAATTTGTGATTGTAACAAGCCCCAAAGCACAAAAAGTGCTCTAACTCAGTGGGTACGTTTACACGTGCATCAATGCCCTTTTCCTAATGGACATTCAATTTAGTACCTCCAATCGGAAGTATTAAATAAATGCACATTAGGCTGCCTTGACCTGCAGTACCAAAAGCACACATTTTTTTAAGTGATGCTTAATGCACAGTAACCTATCTTGCTGCACGTGTGTAATTGCACAGTTTTTTACGGGATGTTTTAAATGCGTAGTAAAGTAGGCTTGAGCTGCTGGATATTATTAAATTGCCAAAACCCATGGGAGCATGAAGGGGCTATTTGATTAGATATCTGTTCCACATCCACAGCTTTGCATTTTTAAATGAAAGACAGTAGCATTTCTAATAAAAATTGCAGATCTGGCTTGCAATGGAGCTACAATGATCAAGTTCAGCTGTTAAATTCATTTTTTTCCCTCTCATACCCAATTAAAAATGAGTCATTTCTTCAAACCTTCTTTTTCATTCCTATGGGAAGCACATGGGCCACTTTTGCATTAACCTACCCGGCAAGCAGCGACCCACTGTACACTGCCTCTGTTTTCAAGCATTAGCTCTCCCAGCACCGCTGCCATATATCAGAGAATGGGTAGGAGGCTATTATGCCTGAAAGCCTCCTATTCAGTTTGTGACAATTTCTTGCCATTCTGCACAAGCTTGTCAGGGATGGACAATTGGTGAAGAGGTACATGAAAATGCTTTCTACCTCCATGGCTAAATCAAGTTAATGAACTGGAAAACTGATATTGATAAAACTAGCTTCAGTTATCTATAAAGGTGCATCAGATGTGCACAGGTCATATTTAACCTGATTAAAGCTAAATCATCTCTATTTTTCCCCTTTTAAGAATATTAAAAGGATGACCTACTATTGTTAGGAAGCTTAAAATTGCAGCACAGTTTTCCCAGGGAGACCGAGTTGTGTAGACAATGCAAAATGCAGTGAAGCAAAATTCCAAATACTGTGCAATCAGTGCAAAGAAGCCAACTATTGCACTGTTAAATGTTCAAGGATTAAATGCACAGTTAAGGAGTATTCTTACTTCAATGGCAATTATTATGTTTAACCCTCTACCCCAGGAGTAGGCCATGATTTTTGGCTGGAGCGCCGAAAACAAACAAACAATGTCTACCTTGGAAGGTGCCAAGGTGCCAACATGCTGGAGCCCAGAACAGCTGCTTGCATCCTCCTGGCTGTAGCCAGTCCACGGAGCCTGGTCTGCTTGCAGCAGGGCTTGCAGCCTCCCAACTCCCTGCATGCTTTTCTGCAGGCAAGTCTGGCAGCAGCAGCTTAGAGCCCAGGCTGCAGTAGTGTGCTGAGCAAAATGGCTTTGTGCTCCATGCTTGGCACACATGCCAGGGGTTGCTGACCCCTGCTCTACCCACTCCTGGCCAGTCCACGTTACAAAGCAGACATGCCACAATCAAGCTGTTTTGTAAGTAGGAAGCTGCTGCCCAAGCATTTACAAGTTTACAATATGCCTTTTTTTAGCATGCTATGCATGAATACATTATTTTAAGGGATTTATATTAACATATTTGAAGAGACCGTGGATGTTTGCAGCTGCTGCTTACATTACCGGATACAATTATGCCACATATATATTACACCATTGTCCCTTCATGCTTACTTGGTTTGTTTGTCTCCACCTGTTGTCTTTCATCATATACTTAATGTGTTTGTGGTGAAAACTAGCTTTTTATCATTGGTTTGTGCAGTAATTAAGAGCAATCATCTCCCAATTCCTGATGAAGCTGTAGAAGCTTCTGCATTGCATACAATAATGGGGGAAATACTGAATGGTAAATTCTACATGGGATGAAGTGAAAGCTACTGTGGTAATAACTTTTGCATCACATGTTATAAAACAAAGAAAACTGGGTAAACTGTTATATTAACAAAAGGTTGCTGGTTTAAGTTCAACTCTTTACAGAAATCTTTGAGGATGCCTGACTACTAGTCAATGGTATAACATGACCCAAGATCCTTTAAATGAAAGTTGCTTTTTCATTTCCATAAGGAGAGGGCTGACATGTTAATTTTAAGAGTTTCAGACAGTTTTTTAATTATGCAAGTAAATGCAATATGGTTCTGATCCAAGGCCAATTGAAAACTTTGCACTGAAATCAGTGAGCTTTGACTCTCACGTTAAAAGGAATTTGCATTATCTTTAATTTCCAAAAGTTTGATTATGCTCCTATGTGACTAAGGAGAACACAAAGTGCCTACAGGTTTCCTACATTATAGCTCCAGGCACAGGGAAGAGAGAACAACGATGATGCACCCAGCACTCTCTACCATGAGATAAAGGACAAGAAAAAAGGGAAAATAGTAGGCAAGATGAGAATGCTACATGCAAGTAGACTAGTAAATTCCTCATTCCTCATGGGGGGAAGTGAGGAACAGGAAAGGAAGGTGCGGTTGTGTGTTGTTCTTTACATTAGTCTGAGACTGAGGACTCAGTGTAGACTCTCATGAGAATAAACCTAATTCTGATCCTATTCAATCAGTGATAAATCTCCCATTAACTTCAGTGGGTGCTAAATAAGACCCATAGTCCATGCACCTAATTTGCCTTAAATTCTTAATAAGGCACAGTTGAGCAATCTGTGGAAAAGCATTGTTTGGATACGTGTTTATATGTGAAGGCGGATTTTGGCTATATTTGATGACAGCTCTTTCACATTTAAAATTGTTGCCCTAAAAATCTGCATTAACTCGGATAGGATAAGTATTTCAAAACATAGTTACCAATAAACCTACTTTGCAACCATTACTGTTTCCAAATAATCAATTAAGAATGGTAGAAATTTGAGACAAGTGGGATGAGGAAGTATATATTCTGCCTTGCTTAGTGTTTAATGCAGTGATGCTGATCCTTGCCATACACTAGCATGAACCAGCAGTAAGTCCACTGAGGTGAAAGGAGACTTCACCTTGAACACTCTCAGAGATCATCCCATCATCTGTTTGTTGCATATCTCTAATTAGTATGAGAAATCCTTTTTCCTACTCATACATTGACTCTTTTGAGGGAGGGAGAAAGAAAGAAAGAAGAAAAAAGAGAAGGAGAGTGATATTTTTTACAACTAATGCAAGAAAATGCAATATTAATTGACTAAGTTTCTCCTACTACAGCCTTGTGATATATTTTGAAGGCACCCTTTGGGAAAAAAGTTAGAAAACATCCTCATCTCCAAGCTACTTGATGTTTTTGGTTTCTAAACATATGCATGGTTAACTTCACTATGCTGTTCATATTTTAGCCATAGTTTCCCTTTGTGCATATTATACAAGAGAATATTTGATCTGTATTTTCCAATAAATGGAAAACACATTGGTTGATTTCACCCAGTTTTCCTTAGCTTTCAATGGAATATTTCCTAAACAATTCAAAAAATACCTATGTGTTGTCTTGTAATTCAGCTAGAGAACTAGAAGGCCATATCATTTAAGTAATGGCACTTGTATCTAGAGATGTATTAAATGTATTTAAACTAAATTGTTTAAAAAGACAGCTTTTAAGTTGCCAGGCATGTGTTATCTGGGGGACAGGTTTTGGGAATGTACTGTTCATAGAACTATCAGTAAAAGTTAATAAAAATGTAATGTTGGGAAGCACAAAAGGCAAGGGAAACAAAAGGAAAGCTAGCCTGAAAGAATTTAAACCAAAATTAGGTTAGTCACCTCAAAGTGCCTTGCATAGTTGCTGATGCTCATGCAAGATGGCGAAGTGGATAAAACATCTTCATTTTTATCTAAGTGAGTTAAATGCTAACTTCATCAATTGTGTAAGACATGGAACAATGGAGAATTACCCTTGTAGCCTTTAATCAAGGAAACCTACCAATGTTTTTTACCTGCATTAGGTCTGAAGGAGCTGAGCTGCAGCTTATTCATTTAAAGAATGTAAAAGCAAAGAAGGGAAAGGAAACAAAGGAGGTATAGACAACTGTTTCCCCTTCTTTCCTCTTGAGTAGTGTTAAGGTAGTTTGTCATTGGGATAAAATAAGAAGCCTTTGTGTGTTGAGTTCTCAATGAGCAAGATGGCAGGAGCAGATTCATTTAAAAAAAAACAAACCCAAAAAACAGCAGGGTACACTGGCATAGAATAGCCATGGAAGCAAAATCAGGCCCTTTGTGTTCCTCCCACAGAGATGTGGAGGAATACTCCTTATTTAGAGTATTTATTACATTTTACATAGGCCATTGTCATACATTTAGGTCCTGACAAGGTCAAGGATTACAACTTTATAATACTCTTCCTCTGTCCAATTCATATACAGGTTTCCATTGCTTTATGCTGTACACACATTCCTGGAAGATGGCACATAACTTGAATTCGCATAAAAGGAACACACTTTACAATGTAACAAATAGGGATATGTTCCAAGACCTCAACTGTACTGGCCCCCAGACCCATTTCTACCACTTCTACAAGAAAATTTTGGTACTCACCAACAGACAGTACACAGGGCATTATCATAATGGAGATGGCAACTACAAAAACACGTCGCAGACAATGAGCAAGGAGCACAGATCCACACAAGAGACTATATTTTGGTGTATGTCACCTTCACAATGCACTGCACAAAGCAACTAACTGCAGGCTTCCACCACACCAATTGCATGCGAGTGAATTTACCTCACATATAAACACATTCTTGGTATAAAAAAGGTCATTGCATAAGAGCGATTCGCACATACAGAACCCACAAAGTGAGAGAAACCTGTACTGTATTACAGTGATGGCCTCTAACCTGTCCAATTTTTTTCTTTTCTACTTCATCATGGTGGGCTTTAAACTAGCTTCACCGGGGGACGGGCCTGCCAGGAGAGGAGAGGACGCTCTGCCGCTGAGCCAGGTAAGTTGGGCGAGCATAGGTGGTTGTAGCTTGGGAGAAACAAGTGGAGAGGGGGAGGCAGCAGTGGGTAGCCTTAAATGCCTCTATACAAATGCTCGCAGCATGGGTGGCAAGCAGGAGGAGCTGTCTCTCCTGGTGGCTGTAGAAGACCCA
>JAGPOW010003395.1:37761415-37811656 GCA_030014935.1 Caiman crocodilus | reverse complement strand
GTTCAGCCTCAGTAAACGGAGGCTGAGGGGGGACCTGGTGGCAGCCTATAAGCTGCTGAGGGGAGATCAGCAGGAAATAGGGCAGGCTCTTTTTTCCCCTGAGCACCACCAGGGGTAACTAGGACCAATGGTCACAAGTTACTGGACAGCAGGTTTAGGTTGGACATTAGGAGGCACTACTTCACAGTTAGGGTGACTGGGATGTAGAACCAGCTTCCTAGGGAAGTTGTTCTTGCTCCTACCTTGGGCACCTTCAAGAATAGATTGGATAGGTACTTGGCTGGGGTTTTGTGACCCTGGCACTCGTTCTTGCCATTGTCGGGGGGTCAGACTAGGTGGCCTGCTCTAGACCCCTTCTGACCCTAGATACTATAATAGTACTCCATGCCCTTCTTTAAAATTTCCTTATAAACATGACATTAAATAAAGCAGTCTGGGAAAACTAAATGAAAACATTTCAAAAAGTTCAGAATACTTACTTATAAGGTGGAAGAAAGAAAGTACTCAAACTGCTGCAAAACAACCCTATAACATGTATCCTAGAGCTCCTTTAATGAGAGAAACTGCAGCAGATAGAGCCCAGGAAGCTGAGTAGAGGATAGCTGCAAGAGGGTAAGTAAAAAAGGCACACTGTTGCCTAGGTTGGGAGCTGCACATTAAGGGAAAGAGGATATTTGTAGCCTGTCAAGGAAGCACTGAACAGAATAAGTGGGTTAGTATCTGCAAAGCATGGACATGACCATAGGGGAGTTTGGAGGCCATGAATAGTCCGTAAGACAACAGGTGCCCTAGAAGCATGTGTAGGGCACAAGGGCCCACCTAGTATGAAAGCAGTTTTGCCAACTAGCAGAGTTCAAGAGGGATTCATTGGGAGACTGAGGGTCCTAGAGCAAGCCCCACTCTAACAGCCTTCTTTTCTAGAATTAACAGAGAACATCAAGCTATGACAGGCATGAGAAAAGGGAGGGTAACCTAGAGCCAGAGCACAGAAGGAGCCACATAGCGATCAGGGGCATCACAGCCACACCCAGAGCACTGGTCCTATTACAGACCCCGTTAGAACAGCAGCCATTTTGGTCTGTCAAGTTTCAAACGGCAAACCTAGAAAAGCACACTGGGAAAAATCCTATATAAGAAGCAAGCCTATCATGGAGGAAAGATTAGTAGGGAATAAGTCATTGCTTTAGAGAAGAATGCTGTTTCTGTGATGATAATAATAACAACACGTTCATTAATATTATATTTTATATTTATAATAATCATCATCTTTTTTTTAGAATCCAGGAAAGCCTAAGGGCAAAAATAAAAAATAAAATAAAAAAAGCAAAGAAATTGTGGAAGCAGGGGATAGGCAACAAAGAGAAATATACCTACTTGGCTCATACTTGCAGGGAATCAGTTAGAAAGTCCAAACCAACAATAGAACTAAGTTTGGCAACAAAAATTAAAGACAATAAAAAGTCCTTCTTTAGGTATACAGGAAACAAAAAGGTGCATGGCAACAAGGACCCCTACAGAACAGAGTAGGGCAATTGGTAACAGATAGGTGGAACAAAGCTGAGCTCTTCAATAAGTTTTTTTGCATCTGTACTCCTGAACGTGGATAGGGACATCTCTCCCATTTGGACCATAAACAGGCACAAGAGGGACATCAGCCCACCAACAGTTAGTGCCAACCTAATGAAGGGGCACTTGGAGGGGCTAGATGTGTTCAAATCAACAGGCCAAAATGATCTTCATGCAAGGGTGCTGAAGGAATTGGCCAGTAGGACTATCCGAAATTTCACTGGGCGTTAAGTTTTGACACTGTTTTGAGTTGTTTCAAGCTCGAAACAATAAAATTGAAATGAAATGAAAAACTTCGAAACAGCCTTGAAATGAAATGAGGACACTCGAAATCTTTCAAAAGTTTTGAAACATTTTGAGTTTCAAAGCTGGGCTTACTTGCAGGGAACCAAAAACTAAGGAAAGGGACCGGGAAGAGGAGGGAAGGACTTGTCTGCTATTGACATGTGTAGTTGGTCAGTGACTGTGATCCTTCCCTGAGGTCCCTTCCAATCCCAGTGTTGAGAGAGAGATGGAAAACCAGCATAAAAAGCAGCAACTGAGCTTTCTCTGTGCTTTGGGGTCAGTTACTGAGCTGTGTCTTCCAGCAGATCAGCAGCGTCAGAGAAAGGCTATCACTTCTTACTTGCTAGCCTGTTACTAGCAAGTGGGATTCAATAACTTTTGATTTCCTAATACCCTTTTATTATGTTCATTCTTTTCAATTTATTGGCCCCCTAAATCCACTTTTTGTTTTTGTTAGTCTATTTTGATTCCTTTCCCCCAGAAAAGAAATCTGAGCTTTTTCTCAAAGTGTGCATTCCATTTAACGTGCAAGGAAGCACAGCATATTTTGCATATTATAATATAGAATTTATTCAGGAACACATACTATATATTTTATTTGTATGTATGTATGCATGGGTGCTGGTAGGAAGGCTAAGGCAGAGACAGAACTGAGACTGGTGACTTGGATCTAAGATCACAAGAAGTCCTTTTTTAAATACAGAGGGAGTAAAAAGAAGGCACTGGATAACATGCCTCTGCAGGGGCCCTTGCAAGACATGCTTGGCAATCTGGTGGTTTCATCAGATGATAAAGCTGGCCTCTTTAGCAAATTCTTTGCCTCCATTTTTCTGAGCAGGGACTGGGACATCCCTCCCCTGGATTCTGGATGGACTCAGGAGAGGCACAGCCAGGCCCAGGGTCACAGAGGACCTAGTCAGGGAACTTCTGGTGGGACTAGACATGTTCAAATCAGCAGGTCCAGATGATCTCCACCCCAGGGTGCTGAGGGAATTGGCAGAGGTCATTGCATCACTCTGGCACAGCTTTATGAGCACTCGTGATGCTCTGGCAAGGTGCCAGAGGACTGGAAATGGGCCATTGTAGTCCCCATTTTCAAAAAAGGGGAGGAAGGAAGACCCAGGAAATTATAGTCCTGTTATTCTTACCCAGGTCCTTGGGAAGCTCTTTGAAAAAATTATACAGGAGCAATTCTGCGACGGACCAGCAGGGGAGATTATGCTTAGGGGCAACCAACTTGGGTTCATTAGAGGCAGGTCCTGTCAGACCAACCTGGTTGCCTTCTACAACCAGGTCACAACATCCTTGGATGCAGGTGTCGTGGTAGATATAGGCTTTAGGAAGGAAAATACGTAGGAGAGACCAAACAAAAAATGTGCACCAGAACGAATGCACACCAGAACTCTATCAAAGACAGAAATACCCAGTTACCTGTGGGGGCACATTTCTCAGAAGAAAACTACTCTCTCTCCAATCTCTCAGTCCTATTCCTCAAAGGAAACCTACAAAACACTTCCCAGAGACAAGCCTATGAACTCCACTTCATCAACCTCCTGGATACTAAAAATCATGGACTAAATATAGAGATTGGATTTATGACACATTATAACCTGTCTGACATCTGACTCCCCAGGTATCTCTCCACTTTCATCCCCCTTCACTCTTCCCCCTCCCCCAAGCCTGTCTCTCACCTATTGACTTTTTTGAACCCAAAAGCTTGCTTAATAATTATTTTCCAACTATTTGGGTTGGTCTAATAAAAGATATCAGATTCACCCAAGGAACCTTGTCTGCCTATGGGCTTTAGGAAGGACTTTGACGCTGTCTCTCACCCCATTCTCATTAAAAAAATTAGGTAACTGTGGCATCAACACCTACACAGTCTGATGGATTGCAAATTGGCTGGAGGGCCGCACCCAGACAGTGGTGGTTGATGGGTCATTTTTGACCTGGAGGGATGTGGGCACTGGGGATCCCCAGGGCTCAGTCCTCAGGCCCACACCGTTCAACGTCTTCATCAGTGACTTGGACAAGGGGGTGAAAAGTACCTTGTTCAAGTTCTCAGATTACACCAAGATGTGGGGAGAATCGGGCATGTTAGAAGGGAGGGACAGGCTACAACTAGATCTGGATAGGTTACAGGGGTGGGCAGATGAGAATAGGATGGGTTTCAATACTGACAAGTGCAAGGTACTGCACCTGGGGAGGAAGAACCAGCAGCACACCTACAGGCTGGGGAACTCCCTTCTTGTCAGCACAGAGGCTAAAAAGGATCTTGGAGTTATTACTGATTCCAAGATGAACATGGGCCCCCAATGTGAGGGAGGTCAGTAAGGCTAACCACACCTTGTCATGGATCCACAGATGCATCATGAGTAGGTCCAAGGAGGTGATCCTTTCCCTCTATGAGACATTGGTCAGGCTGAAGTTGGAATACTGTGTCCAGCTCTGGATGATGCACTTCAGGAAGGATGTGGACAGCATTGAGAGGGTCCAAAAAGGAGGGACACTGACATGATTGGGGGCAGCAAGGCAGACCCTAGGAGGAGAGGCTATGGGACCTGAACCTGTTCAGCCTCCACAAGAGAAGGTTGAGGGGGGATCTGGTGGCTGTCTATAAAAACTTACCAATGGGGATCAGCAGGGAACGGGAGAGAACCTGTTCCCTCAAGTACTACCAGGAGTAACTAGGATAATGGCCATGAGTTGGCTGAGAATACGTTCAGGCTAGACATCAGGAAGCACTATTTCACGCAGTCAGGGTGGCTGGGATCTAGAACCAACTTCCAAAGGAAGTGGTACTCACTCCTACGCTGGGGGGGACGTCTTCAAAAAAAGAGGATAGATAATCACCTAGCTGGGGTCATTTAACCCCAGCATTCTTTCCTGCCTATGGCAGGGGGTCAGACTTGATGATCTGCTCAAGTCTCTTCCAACCCTACCAACTATGAAACTCTGTATTTATGGAATAATTATCTACATATTATAAAAATACAGATTACATTACAGAAGAACACAGATTTTCCAGCACACCAAACACTGTGAAGCATGCTGGAAAGGCAGCTGACAAGCCTTCAAGGAGGGGTGTGAGGGGGTAGAGGGAGAGTTGCAAGTTCCCACCCTCCTCCCAGAGACACAGCCACTTTCCTACAACTAGCAGGCATGAGGAGTCCAGTTCTACTGGCAGCAAGGAGAGGGGAGCAGTGCCACTGCCTGTGCTTGAGTCTGCATCCCTTCCAAGAGCACTAGCCATAACCCCACACACACAACACCACAAGCAGCACCAGCATGACAGTGTAGTCTTCTTCACCCCCATTTACTTCCCATGCTGAGCCTTCCAGTGTCAGAGGAAGAGATGGAGCTGGATCTGGACCTGAGTGCCATAGTAAGGGAAATTCTGGGGAAGGATTCATCAGAATTTGTGCTCCAGACCCCTCAAGTTTCCCTTAGAGTTTTGCCTCCTTCCTTGGGAGGCCCCTCAGGGGAGGTTGAGGTAGAGGTTGTGGAAGCAAGTAGCTCAGCTGAGTCTACTCCTCCTCTGCCTACTGAGAAGGAGGAAAAAGCAAGCACCCATACGTGCACCCACACAACAGAAGCAAGCAGGTGGTGTGTAGAATGGGATCATTTTGAGTTAGCACATAATCCAACATATGCTATCTGCCTGTACTCTGAGCCAAAACCAGCTGGGGTAAGAGAACAAAATACATGAGTACCATGGAGATGCCGATGCATCTCTGCTGACACCACCCCCTTGCTCTTGCTCCTCCTCCTCAGCATGGCACCAATTTGAGCATGCCCAAAAAGAAATTCCCCTCTTGCTCCAAAGCCCCCATTCCCCCAAAGCAGAAGCAGGCCATGCTAGAACAGTGGTGAAAAGGCAGACAGAAAAGAGGTCACATTACAAAGTTGAGCAAAATCACCCAGAGCACAGGGGAGGTGTTTGCTGTTGATGGCCAGCCCTTCTCCTTAGTTGAGCATCCAGGGCTCAGGCCCCATCATACCAAGTGCCAGCACACACCACCTTCAGTAGGACAGTGGCGCTTTCCCTATATGAGGCATGCAAGGAGTACTTGAAGGAGGAACTGCTCAAGACAGGTTCACAGGTGACTTTACACTTCACCTCGGATGGCTGGAGCAGCAGGGGTGGAGATCACGAATACCTGCCCTCACAGGGCACTAGTGTGAACAATCAGGCCATCAGTGGCTTCTCCTTCAAGCCTAGGTGATGGATGAGTTCAACACAGCAACAGATCATGGGAACCATGAACCGCTTGGTGCGGAGGTGTCTCATCAGGCAGGGTGAGCTCATCCGCAGCTTCATGGTCACTGAAAATGGGGCCCAATATGGCCCAAAAATGGGGCCCAAAGGTAAAGATGGTTTGTGATACCAACTTTGTTGGCATCCACTATGTGGCACACAAGTTCTACCTCATAGTCAGGGACTCCTTGGAGGGGGACAGGCCTACTGCTGATGGTGCCAGCACCACCAGCAAGCTCATTTCTAAATGCAGGCAGGTGGCAGGCTACTTCCACCACAGCATCAAGGGGGGCAAGATGCTCCAGGACATGGGCAGAACTGAATATCCCACAGCACAAAATCATGCAGAATGCAGAGACCCAGTAGAAATCCACATACCTGATGCCTGAGAGACTGGTATAGCAGCAGAAGGCCATCCATGAAATAATCTTGCTTGGGGAGATTGGGATCAGTGGCCCCCTTAACAGAGCTCAGTGAGATACCATCTCCCAGATCTTGGTGGTCCTCAAGCCCTTCCTCAAGGCCACTGAGCCCTTCAGCACTGGCAATGCCCTCCTTAGCCAGGTGATCCCTGTAGTAAGGGAACTTCAGAACCAAATGGAGAAGTTCCAGGGGATCAATGTTCCTTGCTGGGCCAAGCCACTGTCACCAAATGTTCAGGCACTGGTGAGGTGGCTGAAGGAGGGAATCAGGAAACAGCTTGATCTCTTGCAGTCCAGTACAGTCCATGTGCGACCTGAGGATGAAGGGAAGCATCAGCGTATGTGGCAGCAAAACCCTGAATCAGTGGACAGAGGTGATGGTGAAGACTCAGGGAGGTAGAATGGCAGAGGTGGGAGGATGTAGAAGACAGGGAACTACTGTCCCATGCCAGTACACCTTCCACCAGCCAGTCTCCTCCTCCACCATAGGCACTGCCAAGTAGACCAAGTGCATGGCTTCCATCATGGGGTCCAGAGGCACCAGACCTCACCATTAGGCAGGTAGCACTGAGGCCTTGGTGGCTGCTTATCTCACTGAGGACAAAGAGCCACTGCTGTGTGGCCCCATAGCCTACTGGGCAAGCTGCAGCCAGATGTAGTGACAAGCCACCACACCTCCTTGAATCCTGGTTTTATGGAGCAGCTGGTGTTCCTGAAGGTGAAACTCCCGCTCTTGGGGTTCCCCCAAGCTCCACGTGCAGATGGAGTGAGTACCACCCTCCTCACTCCATCTGTACTAATTTCCTTTTTTCATTTTTTAAAACCATTTAATGTCCTTTTCTCAGAGCTGGAAGTGGCATTCACTGTATCACCAGCCAGAAATGATAAACATGTCCCTGCTGAGCTTACATGCCAGGATGAACTTGGAGGTATGGGCTGGGGCTACGGAGAAGGAAGTGCCACCAGATCTTGGGCATGACCACTAGAACAGCGCTCTGCCAGGGTTTGGAAGCCTGGTGAGACTGCTAGTGGCACAGCAGCCGCAGAAAATGCCAGGACTGAGGATCCCCTGGTGAAAAGTGGGTAGGAGATGCCATAACCTCTAGCTGCCACATGCATGCATACAGTCCTGGCTGGGGAAAACCCAGACCTATCATGTGTTTGACCAGCCTGAGGCTTGCTGGTCGCAGTGGAGTTGAGGCTCAAGGTGAGCTCAGCTTAGCTGCCTGGGATGCCAGCTTTCAGGCTGAAAAACCCTTTGTCAGGCTGAGGAAGCACCTGCAGTTGGTGTGTGTGTGTGCTCTTCCTGGATGGAAGGAATAGTAAAGAAGCCAGAGGCTGGCATGCAATGCAGGTAAGAAAGCCAGTGAGTGAAAATGGAAATGGAGGTGCCAGGGGGTTGAGGGAGAGGGAGACGTAGCAGTGCAGGTAAATGCAGAGAAGTACCTGGGGAGTTAGAATGTCTGGCAGGTTGTACTGTATTAGAATTCCACTGTCTAAATTGAGTCCATGAGTTTCTGTACCTAGTGCGGTTCATACGCTCACTTGTGAAAAGTGGCTTCTAAATTCCCTTTGAGGATCAAGTCTGAGAGATTGGAGACAGGTGGTGTTCTGTTGTGGTTTTTGATAGATTTTCAGTATGCACTCATTCTCACGTGTAGTTATTGCTTGGTGTCTCCATATATTTTGTATTAGGGCACATGTTGCTGTGAGGGAGATTTGTATTATATTGTGAGGATAGCTCCATACTGGAGATACTGTTGCCAGGTTTTGCATGTTTCGTCATGGATCCATTCAGTGTGTTTTGGGCCGTAGGAAGTTGGCTTCTGGTGATGAGGTCGGCAAAGTTCAGTGCTTGTTTGAATTTACAGACCAGGGGATGACTTTCTAAGCAGCACGGAGGCAGAAAGGGATCTCAGAGTCACAATCGACTCCAAGATGAACATGAGTCACCAATGTGACCAATGTGATAAAGTGATAGGTAAAGCTGTCACGCATTAGCACGTGCATCACAAGCAGATCTAAAAGGTGGTGATACTTCCCCTCTATGCAGCATTAGTAAGGCTGCAACTGGAGTACTGCATCCAGTTTGGGGTGTGTCGTGGCGCACCTCGCTGCCCTGCTCCTTGTGTGTAAAGGCTGCTGGGGAAAGCCCCAGCAGTTTGATAACGAGCACAGCTGGGGGTTGCTGAGGCAACTGATGGGAGTCAGCCAACCCGAAGGGGCAGGGCTTGGCCCTTATAAAGCCCAGAGCCAGAGCCAGGCAGGCAGTTCTCTGCTAGTGGGACAGGAGCTCTGGGAGATGATGTGAGTGCAGCTCACAAGTGCTGGAGCAATGATGCTGTGGCATAGCTGGGAGGCTTCTGTTGTGATGGCCAGGTGCCTTGTGTTTTGGTTACAGCCAGGAGGCTTGCGTTTGTTTTAGTATTTGGAGTACACCGGCAGTTTGGGTGAGGCTGTAGGGGTTGGAGGAGGCCTCATAGGGACCCACAGGGTGTGGGGGCCCTGGCACCCGGAAGGGCGCGATCTAGTGCCAGAGAGGGCGCAGCAACACGGGGTTGCGGAGACCCAAGGCCCAAGAAGGGGCAGCATTGCGAAGCCTGAGAAAGGGCAGCAATGAGAAGCCCAGGACGGGCAGGTCAAGCTGATAATAGGCTAGCACGGCTTTAGACCTCGGCCAAAGGCTGGATGCTGCGGTGGACCCCGGGAGAGACGGGGGTTAGCAGCATAGCGCCTCCTAGACAAGGGCAAGTGCTGCGGTGCTCCCCGATCCAAAAGGGGATAGCAGCACAGTACGCCCGGCCTTAGTAGAGGGTAGCCAGGCAGTGGGCCAAGAAAACCGGTGGATCGATAAGTGGCCCTGGAGAGGGGGCACTGTTGAGAAGGCCCAGAGCGGGCGAGAATATAGAGAAGGCCCGAGGGAGCGGGTGCAGTTTCAGACACACCAACGTCCGGTACACCAGCGAGGCTTGGAGCGTGGTATTAGGGGTTGGTAGGAGCCACACGTGGCCCTAAGGCCAGGGTGCCTGGAAGGCACCCATCACACAGGGAGAGACCCCTGTGATCTCCCAACCCCACTGGGACAGAGGTCCCGATACACTGTGCCCAGGGCGGTATAAAGGCAGCCTCCCAATATATATCTTTAACATCAAAGACGTGGCGGGCGAGAATTTGTGGGTGCCTTGGGCCGGACTTGGCATGGTTAGAGGGCCTTCAGGAGATCACGGTCCTCCTATAGGAGGATCCCACTGTGACAGGTGCCACACTTCAAGAGGGATGTGGATAACCTTGAGAGAGTCCAGAGGAAGGCCAGCAGTATGGTTAAGTGCCTGCAGGTAAGGTCCTACAAGGAGAGAGAGAGGGACCTGGACCTCTTTAACCTCCACAAGAAAAGGCTGAGAAGTGATATTGTGGCTGTTTATAAATATACCAGGGGGCGAGCAGGGGGAGGGAAGAGAGGGAATAAGAGATACTCTGTCTACTAAAGTGCCCCTTTGGGTAACGAGGAACAATGGCTACAAGCTGACAGAGAACAGATTTTGATTAAACATCAGGAAGAACTTCACAGTAGGGGTGACTAGCATCTGGCATGGGATTTTAAAGAAGGTGATGCTCTCTTCTACCTTGAAGGCTTTTAAAGGTAAGACTGGACAAGCACCTGGCTGGGGTCATATGACCGCAGCACTCTCCCCTGCCCAAGGCAGGGGGTTGGACTCTCTGATCTACTAAGGTCCCTTCCAAACCTAAAAATCTATGAAAAAAATATACATGCAAGAATGGGCTACATCATCAGGTTGTACTAATCAATGCAGCTGTATTTCTTCCAATGGAGTTTTTACAGCAGCGGTGGATCAGCCTTATTCTAAATGCAACCTAAATACAAAAACAAACCTTCCCAAGCAAATAAAGCACCCAATGGTAAACACTGCTTAGAATATTTGATGGTGTTATTCCCTTTTCATATATTTTTTTTTAATTAAACCTGGGAAATTGGTTTTTCACAAATAAATAAATGAACCAAGCCAATTCATTTAGCACCACATGAATAAGAAATATTAAACTTTGCTAGGTTTAATGCAATTCTTTGATGAAGGCAAGACTGAGAATAGAGAATACATATATATGTGTATAAAATCTGGCAACAACATTTCTTGCATAATTCAGAAATCTAGTATGAGAAACAATTGTCTACTGTATCTAATATTAATCTAAATCACTTTATCCTTTTTTCCCCACCCTACAGTTATTATCTCTTTATACTAGTGAGCCTTTTAATCTAGTCTCTTGGTGGAAGAATATATTCTGGGATCTATGAGAGCCCATTCTGTTAGTGTCAGGAGGAGGCAGGGGACACACAGTGGTTAACAGTACTGGAAACCTCCAAAATTAAAATATTATGAGATTGACTTAAAATTATAAGGTTTTAAAAACATTATCTCTTTCTAGTTGCCTGCTGATTTTTAAGCCTTTTGAGTGCACTTGGGGCACATTTTTATTTGCAAACATGAGGGCTAAAAACTTCCTTCATAAATGAAAGCTAAGATTCTTCTGTACTGGGGTGATGTTTTGAGAGCTGGGTTTTTATGGAAAGCACAGAATATTGCAGGAGCTAGGAGTCAGGGTAAGTGCCGTTGCAATGCATGAACATGTTTTATTACATAGCATGTTTATGAGGATATAAAAATGCAGCGGAAAACCTCAGTATGTGAAACATTTCATGATAATCTTTAAACATAAACAAGTTTCTAAGAATATTTGAACTATTCAGCTCAAAGTTTAGGAAAAAAAGAGTTTCAGGGCAGCATAAATCTATTTTTACCCAAGGTCAAACAACACTGCAAAGATCCTGGCAAGGCTTAGGTTTGATAGATTTGTGCCCTCTTGCACAAAACAAAATTGATTTACTGGAATGCCAGAACCGAAAGTGGGACTCATGCCCAGGTTCGAAAATATTTTATATCATCATGTGACCTTTCCTAAATGAATACGATTCAAAATAGAAATGTATCATCATTGCCCCTGGGAACTGAGATAAAGGGAAACATACAAAGTAAGAAAACACCAAAAGTACATCTAATTTCAATGGTAAGCTTGTGGATCCAAACAAAATTAATGCAAAAAGCTGAATCCACATCCAGGTTCAACCCTTCTCGGGTTCAAGTCCAATGTTTCATATAAAACTAGTTCATTAATCATATTTATTAAATCGCATCAATTAGTTGCATCTTAAATAAATTGATTTCATTGCATTAATTAGTATACTATTTTTTAAATTGGTTTCCCCTCCCAGCTAGTAGATCTGTAACAACTGTCAGACACTCTCAACATTATTAAGTTTTTATTCATACGCAATGCCTAGAGGTTGCATACAAAAATGGATTAGGGCATATACTGGTCTCACTGTGTTACATGATGCAATAAAACATTATATTTTCTCCCTGAAAAGCAAAGAAAATTCTAGGTAGTGAAATTTTTTTCAGCTTATCAAAGAAAGGCATTACTAACACCTCTGGCGGGAAGTTAAAGCCAGCCAACTTCAGACTAGAAATAAAGCACAGAATTTTATCAGCGAGGACGACTGAATACTGGAGGAAATTACTAAAAGAAGTGATAACGTCTCGCTCCCTTCTGAAGACTTAATCAAGATCTGGTGCCTTCCTGGAAGATACGAGCTTTAGTCTAACATGAATTATTGGAATTAAAAAAAGGGATAACTAGCTAAAATTCTCTAGCCTCCGCTGCACAGAAAGTCAGAACAGATGATCAAGTTGTCCCTTATGGCTTAAAAAATCTATGAACAGTTCCATGTTTTCACAATTTTACATTCTTTCACACATTTTGGAATTGTATACATTGCACATTCTAGTGGGAGGAACAGCATTTACCTGGTTCAATATTGTACTGGAAAGAAGAAAAACAGAAATCGCAAGAGACCAGAGACTGTCACAGCTGATGCAATTTTCTTCTAATTGCCCCTCAGTGGTATAATTGTCTCCTCAGTGGGTGAATCTACACATGCAATTAATTCAAAGGAATAAACTGCAAAGAGTTTGAGCTAAAGTAAACTACTCCAGGGTGCAACGTCTACATGTGCACCTGGGGCAGCAGTTATTTGAGCTGGGGTGAAGCAGTTTGTGCCAGGGCCAGGGACACCAGGGACCAGCCCTGGGGTCTGGGTGATGGTGTTGGGTGACAGAGGAGCTGCCTGGGGCATAAAGGTGATGAAAGTACAGAGCAATATGGCAAGGTGGCAGGCAAGAGTCTGGCTCCCTGCTGACTGGGCACAATGTATGCCCATGGTCAACATTTACATGTGTGTTTAAATCACAGTCAATTACCCTGCCAAAAGATAGTACTGTTCTTAACAGTATGGTGGCATCCATGGCTGCACCCATAGATGTAGGCATGCACACTTACAGCAGCAGCACAAATTTGTGCTGAAGATTTGTGCCACACTTTGGTTTGAGGCAAATTGTACCACTTGGGGCAAATTGACCTTGCCCAGCTCCTCCTGGATATTCAGCCAGGGGGAGGTAGAGGCTGGAGCCAGTGTTGTCCCAACAGTATAAAAAACTGCCCTGGAAAGCAGCTCAGGACCTTGTGAGGCCTAACCAGCTGATATATGCAGCCACTAGACCCCTGTGCCAGCTAGACTCCTACAGAAGCTCTGACCGAGAGTGGAAATCCTCCCACAAACCCCACAGCCACAAACTCCCCTAGAAACCCTAGTCCCCTCCACCCCCACACACCAGAACGTCCACCCCTCGTGTCCCGATTTACTAGAGACAGAGCCCGAGTCTGAGCCGCTGCCGCCAGCCTTGCCCTGCTTCTATTTACTCAGGCACACTGAGGCACCACGTTGTAGCGGCAGAAGCATGCAGCAGGCATAGAGACACTCTGGCTCGGTGCTAGAATATCTCTTTGGAGGACCTAGCCTCTGGTTGCCTCTGGGCACGGTCCAGGAGTGCACCCTGCACTGCTTTTGTCTAGCATGTTCTCTCTTGGTACCAGGATTTCCCAGGATCAAAATGTAGAGCCTGTGCTGCATATTTGCGGTGCAGGGACCATTTTTTCATTCACAGCTTGCCTCCTGCAGCATCTCATACTGCTTTGAGACTCTGCAACAGGCACATGCTCATTTGCCTAGACACAGCCAACTAGTTTACTAATACCATAATGTAGACAGTGATGCTTTATACTGAAGCTAATTAGTCTACTCCTCAGTTAAGCACACGTGTAGACCTGGCCAGTGGGATTATTTTGATCTCTTGAGAGGAGAGAAAAGGGTGTGTAAAGACACCAATTAATTTTTCAAGTATGCTGTGAGAGAAACCGTAGTATTATATGACTTTATCCTAGCTACTGATCCTATGGTTTCTTTTTTCTTGGAGCTGTGTGGCTGTATCATCAGCTAGGTTCATGAACCAGGAATTGCCCTGAAGACTTTTAGACATAAAAGTATGACTCTCGGCATTCGAGTTAAAGGTTCAGCTTTCCCAGCTAAGGGCAATAACAGGTTTGCATATTTTCTGAATCACACAGAGATGGCACACATGTCAAACATTAACCAGGATGTCCTACTGTTACTGACAACGCAGGCTTGTCCAAAATTCCTCTCCACTCAAAGACATGCAGTATCTCTTAAAGCATCAGTACTGACGGCCTAGAGCAGGGGGTTTCAACCTTTGTTAGTCTAAGTACTCCTGGCGACCAGATGCTGAACAGCAGGGGGGAGGGTAGCACATGGCCAGATGGCTTGGGGGGGGGGGAGGGCACGTGGCCAGATGCTGAGTGGGGAGGTGGGACGGCACAGGCCGGGGGAGATGGAGTGCTGCCACCTCCCAGGAGCACAGCTGGGGCAGGGAGGGGAAGCTCACCAGCTGGGAGTGAGGGCAGCAGTGCCGGGGCGGGAAAGCTCACTGGGCTGGTGTGTGTGGTGGCAGCAGCCACCACGTGTGAGCTTCCCCTGCCCACAGAGGGGTGCTGCTTCTCTTACCCTGCCATGGTCCTGCTCCTGGGGGGTAGCAGTGCTCCATCCCAGCCCACCCATGTGTACCCCTTAGGGCCAGTCCCAGTACCCTCAGGTGTATGTGCAGCCCCAGGTGACAATCCCTGGACTAGAGATTTAAGCGAATGTTCAGCTGTCTGTCCACAGCCGTGCTCCTCCAGACTCCACTGAAGCTGAACCCCACAGGGCACCCGTGGTAGAGTTTCTGCAGAACTAGAGACATAACAGATGTCATTTAGGAGAGGCCAGTTCCTCGTTTGCACGTATTCCTAATCAAGTCTGAATCCCTTCCTCAAGAGAAGCAAAAAGGATAATCTGAGTCTAAAATAAGGGACGAGAAGGAGTGGAAAACCCTCAAGCATACAAACTCTACTAAATCAAAGCCTACTGAAGGGAGGAATTAAGATTAAAAGTCAGTGCCAGACAGTAGTAATTCAAACCTGACTCCTGAATCTGGATTTTTTATTTGACTACAGAATCTACTTACAAAGCGACCTTTTTCCTTTTCCATAAGAACCTGCAATTTAAGTTGTTGATGCAACCTTCTAATCTAATAAAAAATGTAACACAAAGCTAGTAAATACACCCTTTTGTCTCTGATGCATGTCATGAAATTGAAGTAAATAGATTTAAAAAGCTAACATTACAGACGATGAGATTAGAAAGCCATTAGTAGCCATATGAGTATTAGAGCACTGGGCACCAAAAGGCTGTTATGGAGAAATTTCTTGACCAGATAAAAACATATTGATATCATCCTTCTTCTATTATTCAATAAAGTGTTTTATTTTAAGCCCTGTTGTATGTGTGATATCCCTTTGTGTAATGGAACCAATAAAAGAACATTTTCTAGAGTTCTGGTATCTTTATAGAGCAAGGGAGGCAAACAGACTTATTTACTTTATTGACATTGTAGAACTGCTGTAATAAGGTTTAAAAGTTTTAGCCAAACATATAATGTCACAGTTTTAAGATTCCCTTCCATCCAGTAATCACTATCTAGTCTCTGAAATCCTCACCCTCTCTCTCTCCATCCAGGAACAGGAACATAGGTCCAACTGCACTACTCCATTAAACAGAAAAGGGGTAACAGCAGGTCCCAAGGTAGCTCAAATCAGTTTATCTTGGTAGAAACTAGGGAAGATACCCTGATGCGTGTTGTCCCAGACTGAAAGCAGCTCAGATGTGCTCCTTCACAGTCACAGGGCTGGCACACATTTATTTGGTGGTGTGATTGTACCTTCTGCCATGTCACATGTACAGAACGCATGATTTTGGGATCAGTGTCAGATCCCAATCATGCCCCTACTAACTTTCAGTGCAAGGAGAACCTGGGATAAATCATGGGTTCCATCTGTACCAACAAGTTGAAAGCCTGGTACCCAGGAAACTGGTCCAGTCCCCAGGCTGAGAGTAACAGTGAACAGATTGTTTGTTCCAGCTCTGGTTCAAAACTCCAGGGCAGGCCCTCGGCTGGGCAAGCTGTCAGCCAAGCCCCACTATGCAGCTGGTACCAGGCTTCAAAATGGCAGACCCTGGCACATGTTTGGTTTAAAGTGCAATGGAAACCATATATAAAAGTATTATGCATGTTTTCTGGAATAATTTTGTGACTCATTTTGCATACTTTAAGGCCATTAACTACCTGAAAGTGTGGCCAGGTTCCTGTTTAAGATGTGATTAACAGGTTAATTATATGTCTTAAGCGTAATGTGTGTCATGCGTCTAAAAGAATCAAGCAGTCTTTCCAGTAAACTGAGACAAATGAAGTCATACGCTGGAGACCATCTAAAACGTGGAAGCTTGGCCAAATAAGCTCGTTATGTTGATGAAGCTCTGACTTAATTAGAATCTGCATGTGTTTGGGGATGTCCTTCTCAGAGAAGAAAAAAATATTAAGAACATGTCATCTACAAATTGAGATGCATTACACCAATACTACGTCTCAAAAATGTCTGATCCATGATGTGTGCAACCTATAATATTTTTTTTTTTGTAGCTACAGTTTAGAAAATTGAATACAAGAACAAATACCAAATTTGAAATCATTTTTATGGTAGTACACCATTGTAAATCTAGACAACTCATTGTCTGAACTGGATTTTCTCTATATTTACCCTGATATTGAGATAAATGAGAATATGGCTTTGAACCTAGAGAAAAGAATTAAAACATATCTAAAGAAGATAATATGAGTAATGAATACATGATAAAATAAGAGAAAAATAAAATATCTATTTTATTTGGGGATCATTCTTGCCTTATCATAACCAAAGCTCAGATCCTGCAAAGATGTCTACCTATGAGTCACTTTAGGTATGAGGGAGGCATTGAATAGCGAATGACTGTTTGCACAATTGGAGTCTGAGGCCTTCACTTTTATACATACATATTTTCCTCAGAGATATCACGTACATTCTCCATTAAAAAATCCTGACTTCATTCAAGCCCTGTTGCACATTCCCCCTATGATTTCATATATTGTTAGAGATCTCTCTGGGATCTGAGTTGAGTCATCAGTTGTGTATGGGGCAAGCAATTATGCCTGCTGGTTTCACTCACAGATTCAAAAGAAAATGAATACGTCCACAACTGAGCTCAAGTGATGATGGCATCTGGCTTACTCATTTTTACAGCACACTTGCACTACACCCTACTGACTCTCTTCTACACCATTTCATCATGTGATTTGTTTAAAAAACTAAAAGCTTGAAGTTTTAGGAACTACTGTGGCATGCAGTAAGGCATGCAGGGAAGAAAACAGCCTGAATGAAAGCATCTGAGGGAGCTGTTTGTAGCTGCCACGACTGAACAATTTTTGAGATACTCAGTTTGTTACATACCCAAGTGGCCTGCAGAAGAACTCTCATAATTCCTACAAAACCTAATTATACCCTTAAAATATGGAATGAACAAAAATCATACAACTACCCAACACAAATGACAGATATGGGAACTTGCTTAAAAGTGAAAGCCCCTACTGACTAATTTTTTAGAACCAAACCCAACTTCATTTTTAAAGGACCAGAAATTCTGGAGGGTCAGAAATTCTTAATTAAGTTGTATTCATTTATTCTCATTCTCTTTTTACCCCTGTATATTAGCATCGGTGTATTTAAACAAAGACCTGGAAAGAGAAGTTCCAGTAGCATGTTAAGGCTCCCAGACGTCAGAAGTTCAAACTGTTCAGAGAATTATCCAAATTTGGCACTGGCTCTTAGTGCCAAATCTCCTGGTGCTTTGCTAAATTTGTGAAGAAAATTAAATTTGTGCTGGGTGACCAATCAAAAATGTAGATTTTGGAGGTTGATTTTCAGCTTATTTTCATTGTTTCTGTCTTATATTCTATTATCATCATACTGCTTTTCAGTAGCTTACACATGTGGAAAGCCTGTACAAGAGTCCAGATTTATGCTTGGTAGCAGTTTTCTTGCACAAGAAAAGGGAATGGGACCTCCTATGAAGCAAAGCAATTCAAGATGAACAAAAGCATCAGTAACCAGGCCAATAAGTTGACCAGGCCAACATTTGCTTAACGGGAGGTTTTGGGTAACAAAAGGTTTTAGGATGGATATGACCAACCATGGTTTCATCATATCCATCCTAAAACCTCTTGTCACCCAAAGAGTGAGTTTTGCCCAAGACACAACAGGCTTTCTATGAAAGCTTAAAAACCATAGACCACCTTCCCAGCAATACCTTCCTAGCCACCATGGATGTGAACCGCTTATACACCAACATCCCATACCAGGATGGCATCCAATCCTTCCTTCCATATCTATAAGTGTAATATTACAACTCAAAATACAGACCTGAAGCTATTACAGAACTTACACACTTCTTGTCCACACACAATAGCTTCCTTTCAGCACATTCCTCCAGATAATGGGTATATGTATGAGGACCAAAATGGCCCCACAGGATGCTAACATTTTTATGGGCCACCTCAAAATAATTCCTCAAGAACTGCACCATCAAACCTACCCTATACCCAAGATATATAGATGACATCATCATCGTTTGGACCCCAAACCTGAAATCTGATTGATTTCCATCACAAACTCAATTATCACCTGGGATCCAGGTTTTCCATTTCCCACAGAAAAACAAAGAAAACCATGGCTTTCCTCCCATACGCACCTTTTCTTTTTAAAATCAGAGAAAATTTGGATTTCTCTTTTTAGCGAGCAGACAAACCTGTGGATTCCCCACTTCTGCAAAGAACTCTGCAGGCTGATTGAGCTCCAGCCTGCAAGAGCTGTTTGCAAGCAGGGTGGGAAACCCCCTGCCCTGCCTGGAGGGGAAAGGGGAGGGGGAAGGGTGGGGCCTGAGGCTCTTAGTCAGCCACAGCTCAGCCTCACTCTTCGCTCCTGGAATCTGTGAGGCAAGTAGGACTTGCAGGGAGCTGGGGGGTTGTGGGTAATGGGTGGGAGCACGAGCAGGGCCAAAAGCCAGCCTCACCTGAGAATGCAGCAGCAGTGGGGGAGCCAGCTCCATGCTGCTTCTGCTATACTCCCTGCTGTTGGGGGCAGGGAACTGTAGACTTGGGTCCCTGACCCCATAGCTCTGGCAGCTGGGGCCCCCTCTGGCAGGGCTGGGGGGCAGGTGGGCTGTTGTGGGGGCAGTAAGGGGCACCAGCAGGGCTAGGGAAGGTTGCAGGGGGCTTTTAATTTTAATAATGGATTTGGGGAGTTTTAAAATCAGAGAATTTGTCATTTTGAATTAGAGAAAACCAGGATCCCTGATCATCATCCCTCCATCAGACTCTCCCTTGACTACTTCAGCACCAACATTTCCTTTCTGGACACTATGATCAATATCCATAATGGTGAAATACAAACCACCATATACAGAAACCTACAGACCAACACACATCTATATAGAACCAGCCATTACGCTAAGGACACCAAGAAAGCCAAGCCCTGCAAGACCACTGAATTTGCATCGAGAACACCTGCAGTCATCACCTCACAAATCTCAAAAGGGCTTTTAACTCAACAAGGACACTGCCTTCAGAGAATAAGATCACACTTTTGAAAGAGCCATTCAAATACCACGTGAAGAATTGCTGCAGTACAAAAAAAGAAACTCCCTATGAATTGCACACTATTAGTTATGACATACCATCCTTCCCTGGAACCTATATGGAAAATCCTCAAACAATTGCAACCCATAATAGAAGAAGACCCAAATCTTAACGAGATCTTCCCAGAGCCATAATCCTGGCTTTTAAACAAGCACCAAACCTCTCCAATATCATCACCACTAGCAAACTTCCTGTGGCCCAAAACACAATGGATCCAGACCATGATGGGACCAGAAATGTAAAATATGTCAACACATCTCCACCACTCCCATAACAACTGCACCCCGCAACGAAACCATCACCATTCCTGGATATTACACCTGCCCCTCCAAAAGTGTAATGCATCTCATCTAGCGCACTGAATGCCCTGATGGAAACTACATAGAAGCCAAACAACAACAGTGTACCAGAATGAACACACGCTGAAAATATATTAAAGACAAGAATACCCAATTACCTGCATGTGCACATTTCTCATAAGATACCCGCACTGTCATCAATCTCTTCAGTTCTAACTTTCAAAGGGAATTTACAAAATGCCTTTAGTAGACAAGCCTAAGAAATTCATTTTGACAGACCTGCATTTTTAAGATTGGCAAAACTTGGCATTGGTATATTTCACAGACCTGCAGTGGCATATTGGTTTAAGCTACTATTTCACTCAAGAGAGTACTCAAACAATGCTCCCTAAGCCTGAAGAAGAGTTGGGGCTGTGCAAAATTTAACCAGCTCTTTCATTTCAATCCTGTTTCAACTCATTTTGAGGTTGAAACAGTGAACCTGAAACAAAGAGCTTCGAAACAGCCTCAAAACAAAATGAGGGAAGTCAAAACATTTCAAAAGTTTCAAAACATTGAGTTTTGAAGCTGAAGCTGGTATCACTTGCAGGGGAACAAAGTAAAGAGAGGGAGGAGGAAGAAGTGGGGTGGGGGGTGGAGGAGGACTGTTCTGCTATTGACTGTGTAGCTGGCCAGTGACTGGATCCTTCTCTGAGGTCCCTTCCAATCCCAGTACTCCGGGGGAGGGATGGAAAATACAACATAAAAAGCAGCACAATGCGATTGCTAAGCTTGGCGGGCACTGTTCACTGCACCCAGGTTTTTTCCCGCCGTACCAAGGGATTTGTTGCACCGAGGAATCGCGTTGTGCTAGGAAATTCCTCTGTGCCAAGGCACTTTTAATCACTGAGTACAGACATGTCCACAGAACAACACATCTATAACCAACACCCATGATACAATGAAGTAATAGAAGTGAGTGGGGAAAAGTGGTACAGGAAAGGGGAAACAGAGACCAAATAAGGATTCAATAATGTACACCATGTGGACCTGTAATAAAATATGGCTAATAAGGGAGGAGGCATTGTCAGGAAGGATTTTTCAAGACCAGAAGGACAATTTAAGGCCATCCCTACTACAAGAAGGACAACAGGGGTGAGATGGTTTCCATTCCAAAGGCACATCCAGACAAGCAATATGTGGTGCAGCAGACCCACCTGCAGTACTGCATACAGAACATGTGACACATGCAGGTCTTCCCCACACTGCTCATTTGCAGTGCCAGGGCAGAGGGGAGGACGGAGGTGCAACGTTGGCACTGGGAGATCCCAGTGTCAAAAAAATCCCTGTGCCTTAAAGAAGCACAGCCAGGCTCTGTGCTGTCAGATTGCCATGGCTGCAGCCCCCAGAGGCCCTCGCGACCCAGGTAAGGCTGCTGGGGCCAGCCCAGGTGCAAGATGTCACATGCCAGAGGGCATGTGCATGGGCATTTCCCAGAGACAAGCAGCAGTTGCACATATTGTGCCGCTGCTGTTTGTCTTTGGGGAAATTCATGTTCCCACTTATGGGGACTTCCCCGCTAAGTGTCTGGAAAGATTTACATGCTTCCTATTTTCAATAAGTATCTTCTTTATTAGGGGAGTATCCTAGTTCCTAATACAGGACAGTATTGAGTTTATAACATACAAGAGAAGCGAGGTACTGACTGGTTGTTTTACTATAAAGTACTTTGCAAGATAACTCTTACCTGGTATTTCCTCCATTATATTCCTGTATCTTCCTTCCAAAGGAATCCTCATGGAAGATCATGGACTCCATGTAAGTAGAGTAAGTATTTTTCTACTTATCCTAATGGTTAATCTCACTATGGCCTGGCCCAAAGCCTCTGAAATCAAGGGTAGTGTTTTACCATGGACTTGGATGGATATAGGGTAAGCTGCTAAAAACAAACCCTTCTCCACTTCACACTTGATAGATTTTAAGTTTCATAGGAATTTTCATTCTCCAATTTTGCCTTATATACCCCACTGCAAGGAAGAGAGGTCTGTTAAACCATTTCCCCAAAAGCATTAATGCTATTTTATTATCGCCTTCCCAGCTACAATTTACCTTCCTTTAAGTTTTCACTTTTCCTACAATTCTCTGTTTCTTTGCTTGGCAAGGAAAGGATTTATTTTATGGTTATTTTTCTTTAATAATCTTTAACATTTTTTTGCTGGCCTGTCTTACTTAAAGTGGAAAATAAAGAATACAGAACAAGTTGCTCAACCTTGCCTGAGACTTTTTTTGTGCTAGTATAACTTACAAAATTCTGATTGTACCTGGCTGCTCTACAGGCAGCACCTTTCTTTTTCACTCATGTTACACTCTTGATGACTGAAGTGTCGCTGAGCTTTATCCTTTAGCCATTGATCATTCTTTTTTAGAGCCATAATAAAATTACCAAACTCTTATCTCAGTTTAAATCATCGTAATTCTGATGTGTAGCTGCAAACACAAATATCTACGAAAGATACTCTGATAATATTATCATCCTGATTCACCCTATTTCATAAGAAAGGAAAAAGCATGTACATCCAGGTCCTCCGCTGGCATAAATCAATGTGCCTGTAGTTCCACTTACTTTAATACAGCTTCACAGCTTTGTGCTAGCAGAGAATTAAATCCTTCATTGTCCTTGGAAGCTGAGCCCCAAAGCTGCTGTATAAACTCTTAGATCTCTGCAGAGTTGCCATGCCACTTCATTTTCCTCAGTATTTCCAGTAGGAAATAGATACTTTTATAGAACTGTTGTGGAAGAAATATCCTTGCCCATGTCTAAACATGATGGGCCATATCCATCCACTACACTATGTTAAACAAATGGTTTGATGGCTGGATTTGTTCTCTCAAAAATTAATGCCACACTATAGATTGGCAATGTGAAAGCCAATTGGACTGGTGAACTGGGTATTTCTCTTACAGGAACATAGTACTGTCCCCATGATAAAAAATAAAAACAATTTTCTTCACACACCAGACAACTTTTAACCAGCATTTATCCACCCAGGATTTAATTTTTTGTTGTTGTTGATTTGAGGTCATCTTTACCAGTCTGGTAGATTAGAAAGAATAACATCAATCCTAAATGACAATGAATGTCCCAGAAGATTGTGGGCAAGGGGTTGTTAAAAACAACTTTTACATTGTTAAAAGAGTTGGATTTAAGTTGACCTATTTGAGAATCCAGCCATGCTACAAGTAGCATGGATTTTCATAAAGTTTATGAAATCTGAGCAATGGAGAAACCTTGCAATGGGACTTGTGTCCCTAAATCTCCTAGAGGCTTTTGCATATCTTATCTTTTACATCTCCTATAGAAGCCAGCTGCTTTCACAGCTATAGCAAGTACCCTGCCTTTAAAAAAGTTTATCTTTGAAATTTATACACAGTCCAATCCTGGACTTTGTGACTGTTGCCAGTGAGCTGTGGACCACGCAGGGGAGTTGGGGCCATGCAGGCTGTGCGGGGGGTAGGCAGCAGACCCTCCCCCTCCCCTTACCTGCTCACTGATGCTACAGTGATGTAGCACTACACTACATCACCATAGCAACATGCTAGTTTGCTATAGCACACTGCTACAGCGATGTAGCTGCTAAAAATAACCATGAACCTCTGGGACAGCATAGTAATGCCTGTTACTGTTCCATCTTTTAGTACTTCCTTTAGGAAGTACTAAATGACAGTACAGTAAAGACTATGCCATTTGGGGCACATGTAAATGTGCCCACTGAGTCAAAAGCTGCTAAACTCCAGCATCAATTAGGCTGAGTACGGAGATGTGGCTTCTATTCAGCCATTGTCTAACACTTCACACTTCTAGGTACAGTGACTATCAGGCTTTAATCTTTTAAAATTTACCCTAGTGTGCAAATGGTCTGAAAAACCTCAGGGAGGTATAGATGGTACTATTAGCTCTTTGTATTGTAATTCTAGGTCTAAACCATGGAGTTATTTTGGGGTCTGATCCAGGTTTAGCCTTAATCCTACATTCTCTATGCAGAAAAAAAAATCTCTGAATTATATTTTGAGGTGCTTTAAAATGCAGTTAGCTTATTTGGATTGGAGTAAGGTTTTAAGGCTAAATGACCATCCAGTTTAAATTGGCCTGGATTCCACGCACTTTGTAGTGAGGATGGAAGTAAAAGTCACTTGGAGTACCGATACTCCTCCAATGCCTTGCCCATAAAAACGTCCCAGAAAACTGCTCCCAAAATTGACACAATTGATTGTGAAAGTACCCTCCAAGAAATCTGGAAGAAAAAAAACATGCCTCTAAACACACATGGGTGAACTGAAAACCAGCAAGAACATAGCAACACAAGTGCAGTTCAGACCTGAGCAAGACTGACCTTGCATTACAAGCATGTCCTAAGGCATTCTGCAGTGTGAACAAAAGTATGATTTTTCCAAGACACCTTGTTCAGTGTAAGTTTTCTATGCCTTCGTTATCTGAGTTCTTAAAAAAAACCCCAACAACCCCCACCTGCCACACTTTCCCCCCTACCCATAAAGTTTACTTATGTAGTGAAAAAATTAAATGCCTCCTAAGGAGATGGAAAGTCAAATCCTGAAACGCCTAAGTTCTGAGTTTTGCATCTTTAGAACCAGTTGACCTGAAAAACAAAATTTACAGTGTTTGCCAGATTTCCTGGAGGAGATATCAATTTTGAATAAATCATAACAAATATTTGTTAAAAAAAACCAAACAAAACAGGAAGTCAGCTAACTTGAAAATTTGTCCTAAAGCATAACTGAACATCTTCACAATTGTAATACTATTCAGAATATGTTTTGAATAACATGTTTTATTATAACTTATTTTGACATTTTATAGGATTTACATATTCTTCAGCAAAGTGGTTTGAAATATAAACAAGATATTCTATCAACACTACCGCCTTAAAAATAAAGACGTATGACAAGTGTCTTCATTAACAGATTATACAAACGTAAGAGAAATGAATCGGAGTTTGTTTACAATGACAATATTTGAAATAATTATATTTGCCCTGCAGAATGCATTTTATATATAAAATTCCTATTCACTGGCCCATTACACGTTATTATAGTAACCTGGGTTTACCAGAGTGTGTACTCCCCTCTCCGATAGAAGGGATGGGTCAGCAGGGCATATATGCTGGAGATGGAAACTGCAGCTTGCTCGCAGTTTCCCCTTCTCCAGTGTCGCTATAGAAGAAGACCCTGACACAATATTCTAAATATATACATGGTTTATTCAGATGCAGAATAAAAGAGGAGGGGGTAGAATAAACTGAATAGGTGATAAAGATAAATATTTACTTAATATATTCAACTCAGGAAGTAACAGAACAGGCAAGTATAACAGTCCCCAAGACCTTGCCCGAGGATCCCCAGAGGGTAAATATGTCCCAGCAATGGATGGGTAAGCCCCTCCCTCACTCCAAATATAAAGCACAACAAGCAACTAACAAACAGTCCAAAACATATGGTAATCCCAACTACCCCCACCCTCTGGAGTCTCTCTCTCTCGTCTCCCTCCCTCTGATGGGGCTATCCTCTGTGTTCCTCCCCAGTGGAAAACCCCTTGCCTGAGAACTCATGCTTCCCTGCAAGTAAGGTCCAGTAAGGATTCCCAGTGTTTTGTCCCCAGCTTAGCAAGTGCTCCAATAGCGGTTACTGTTTCAGTCCCCACGGGAGGTGTGTGGCTCGTTCGCACACCTGGATGGCTCGGCCTTCTCAGCAGGTTGCAGACTTGGGCCACCTTGTGTGTGCCTAGGACCAGGCCTGCTGTGCTGCAGATCCTGTGCTGCCCATGGACACTCATACCTGGCCCCAGGGAATGGGGCCCAAATTGACCCCTGTCCCCTCCAAGGGCCCTCAACCTGACAATGACTCAAAACGCAGTGACGCCCACACTGTCCAGCCTCGTACCAGGGTTGGAGACCCGAGCCACCTCAAGCTGCTCCCAGGGTCCCTGTCCCTCTTGGAACCTCCATGCAATGATGCCTGCACTGGCTTGCCATGCTTTCTTGCAGCAAGGGGTTGGGGACACGGCCACCTGCCACTCCCACCCAACAGCGGAGTCCTTGTGCTCTTCAATGCAACTAGAAGTGTCTCCTGGGTAGCTCTTCCTCAGCCCCAGCTTCTTCTTTCTTCTCCATTCCTCATATCTCCCCCATGTGCTGTGCACACAGCTCTTTGTACACAATCTTGGGCCAGAGCCCTAAAAAGAAGACAGGCCAACTGGGAGGAGGTGAACCACAGTCTTCATTTAGGTCCGCTCCTCACCTCACCCCAATGTAAAGAAAGACAGACTAAGAAGTCTGAAGTCCGAATGACTGTATTTTGTCCTAGGATGAAATGGTTTCTCTTGGGACAAATTAATTTTTATTTAGCCTTTACGTTCAAAATTATCTAAATTTATGAACTAAAAATCCTGAAGACGGAATTACAAAATTCCACTACAATACAAACCTTAAGAATCAAAAGCAGCTACTAGGCAGCGTGCTTAAAATAAATTAAATACTGAGTTATAAGCTTGCCACCTGAAAATCCTGTCAGACTTTATACACACAAGTTGCTGGAGTACCAAGTGAGACAGGAATGAAAGACCTGGATGCAGAGTCTCAGTATGTACAAACTGAAAAGCCTCTATACCACATTATTCTAGCCGAGTTTCTGACACTGTTGTCTTTCATCTAGAAATGGCTCCAGGTAGTATTGAGGAATTCTTCAGTCTGAGCATGATGGGAAGGAGCATAAAGAATAGAAAACAATAATAACTACAATAGTTTGAACTGTCTTAAAAAAAAAAAAAGACAAAAAAATCATTTGAATTTGTGGGAAACCTTTGTTTGATTTGAATCAATTTTCATTAAGGGTGAGGGTTTGACTTGGTTATTTTGGCGATCTGTTTGGTTAATGATTGTCTGCAAATGAATGGGGCTGGGCTTGATCCATTCCTCTTTTAGTTTTATGTTCCTATGTCCAAACAGAAGTCTATTGAAGCAGCAATTAAGACCAGTATTTTAAAAGTTTTCCATGGCCTACTATGAGGGAATACTTCATGAAATCTGTTCTCGCTCCTGTAACTGCTAGATCAGGTGAGAAAACCAAAGACTTTCACGAGATCATATTTCCACTCTATGGCAGTTATTTGGATGGATTTTTCTAACCAACTCTGCTACCAGTTACTTAATTTATTGTAGTCTGGTTTAAAATAAATGTAGCTCCAGTGAAGGTTGTAGGGGGATTTTGATTTATACCAATAAATGATCTGGCCCTTGTTAACTTATTACATCTACCATAGCAGCACATGAACACAAAGAGTGAATCCAGTGTGTGAACTGTTACGCTGTTAGCCAACCTTAGGAATACTCAGTACTGCTTAAATCCCATTGACATCCAGCACACAAAAATCACTCGTGTTAGATCTCTACAGAAAGAAAAACAGTCACCTGATGGTAAAATATATAGTCAGTTCCTCAGCTTATGGAAATCAGCATAGCTCAATTAAGGTTCATGGACCAATTTACTCCAGCTGAAGATCTTGAAAGATATATTTTCTGCTTCAGTTGAATTTGTGGGGGCCGAGTATAGGTGGATGGGGTTATAGGCGTTTCGACCAATGGAGCAGAATTAGGCACAGAAGCGTATTGGTTGAAGTTGAAAAACTTTACTTACACACTGAAGTACGGGGACTCGTGTCGGTGTACACAGTGTAGGCACTGTTTGTAGAAGTTGCAAACAGAGTAGAATTCTAAACAATCCGAGCACGCAGGCTATGGGATACAGTGGGTAGATCGGTGACAGGGAGTCGTTGGTGGGTGATCAGGCCTCCAACTTTGCTCCGAGATGTACGCAGAACTCCCTTCTGAAGTACACGCAGAGTTCTCTGACTTGGGCGGAAACTGCCCTAGCTTTTATACGGCTAGTGAGCCAATTGCTAGTTGCCAAGTAGGAATAATTTACGATAAGCCAATCAGTAGCATGCATGCAAACAGTGCAACTGCAAACTTTGGCAGGGACTGATCCCTGCACCAAGGTTTTTTCCCACCGTACCAAGGGACTTTTGCACCAAGAATCGTGCTGTGCCCAGGAAATTCTGCTGTGCCGAGGCACTTTTAAATCACTGAGCAGAGACAGAATTTAGTTGTATTAGTTCACTATCACTGCAATGATCAAAACTCCAGTGGATACGAGGATACTGATCTTTAATAATGTTACAACTTAAGTCACTTACTAGCATTAATAGTTCTATAGGAAAGATATTTTGACTGAAATCTCAGGCTTAGTACATCACCACAAAAATATTTATAGATTGATTACTTTAGTCCATATGCACAACCATATATTTACAGCTTTGTGAACAGTCCCTGTTCTCCAGTGGCTCCAACCTGCTCCAATTGAAGTCAAAGAGATTTTTGCCATTGATTTCAATATTGACAAATCAGGCCAAATGTAGAATGACAGATAGTGATATACAAAAGGTGAATAATTTTAATTGTGTTTTAAATAAGAGAAAAATATGCCAGAGAATAATTGCTTAGTCCATTATTTTCATTCTATAACTTTGTTTCAAAATGTGAACATTAACAAGGGCATTAGATAATAAACTCTACGGAGCAAAAAGCTGCTAACTATTTGGTACAAACTTTCCTATAATACAGCACTGTATACATTTACAGCACTACGGAAACAACAATAAAAAGTGCCTACCACTGAAATCACAATCACCCCATCCTCTTAGCCATAAGAGAAACCTTTAGCATCTTGGCAGGATGTAAACACCTATTCATTTTTCTCTCCAATTAAATATTAAACAACATTTAAAACAATATAGAAACATCCATTTAAGTGATAGAAGAAGAAGAATTCACTGTGATTTGTCTTTTTTGCTAACTTTCACCTGCTCTGACAGAGGTGAATTCCTGGCTTTAAGTCAGTAGGACATAAATGTGCAACCCAAATGGCATAATGAATGATCATAATTGCAAGCAAAATGAAATGGATAAAATGACTCCTCTGACACTATGTCATTCAGATGAAACATGAAATGAAAACAAAAACAGCAGGTTATATGTCAGAGGACAGATCACGACCGTGACTTCACTGTCAGTGAAATCCATCATTGTTTTTAAGTCATTCATATTTGGCAGGTCCAGACAATCATTTCATATTCTCACAACCTACCTCTTTCAGTTCTGCCCTTTCTTCCTTAGTGGCACAGTTTAAAAAAAAAAAACAAAAAAAAACAGTGGAAGCCTTTCCACTGAAGATCAGCCATTTTTCCTCTTTCAAGGAGGGAAAACAATCTAGGAGGCGATCAGCCCTAGCAGCTGTAGTGCAGACAGCAACAAAAAGCTGGGGTGCTGTCAGCAAAGGTGGTCATACCGTTGGTATGTTGATCGAGTGCTACTCAAGTATTCACTAACTTAGCATTCATATTTGGTGACAATAATTAAACCACCCACATTCCCCTCTTACTCAGTTTGATGGCATAACATAAAGAAGAAAGATTGAAGCTGTAGGGTAGCACCAAAGGAAAAAAAAAAGTGCTTGCCAGGTCTGCTGGAGATGGAAGAGGAAGGAAACAATTAAGGTCAGGTCCACACAGACTTCAGAAGTATTTGAGGGAAGGCAGTGATTAGAAAACATACATGGTGTGCAAACAGCCAGCAGGAGAAGGGATAAGCCGCTAATCTGATTGAAGGCCCTTCATCCAGGTGACTTTTCACCCCTTGTCTTTTTAATATAAACACCTCCTTCCCTTATGAGTTATCAAAATATTCTTCTTTCCAAACAGTTAGCATTCAGTTGACAAACTTTCTCAGGATATCTTCAGAGCGCAAGCGCGAGCGCGAGCGTGAGCGCGAGTGCGAGAGAGAGAGAGAGAGAGAGAGAGAGAGTGTGTGTGTGTGTGTGTGTGTGTGTGTGTGTGTGTGTGTGTGTGTAACTTGATTATGTGCGGCAAAATGCCTCTATGCTGCCTTACATTCTATTTCCTATTCTTAGAAAACTGAAATCCTGTAAATACTAAGGTTAGTTAACTTGAAATTTTTGCATTGTCATCAAAAGCATTTAGCAAGCTTTTAAGCACCAAGACTATAAAAGTCCTTCTAAGTCCTTATTGCTTTTCTGATTCAAACTTTAGGGCCCAGTTTAATTAAGATACTTTTATTACAAATACCCTAATATACTCTAGAACGTATAGTGCCTAATTCAAAGCCCTTTGGATCAAACTGAAAGTCATCTGTTAAGTGATCTGTGCCGCATTACTGGTAAGCAGACATTTACTCATGCTCTGCTTCATGCATTCCACATCAGTAGCAAATAAGCAGGCGAGTTTACTGACCCGTGAAAAGGCGGATCCTCCTGAGCTCTGTATAAAGGGTAACGTAAGTCTAGTATCTGTGTAATTAACTCACAATTATGTAAGCAATAAAGGCATAATTTAAGATTATTAATATGTTAAAATTGTAAGGAATTTTTCTGGCATTTAATTAACATTTACCAAGACAGTCTACAGCAAATTAAATATCAATTAATAAAAATACTGACATTTAGTTAGATACTCTATTAGTTGTCACAATTATTAACTCGATATTGCTGGCTTTTTAAATTCCAATTAAGTGCCTAAACATTCCTTACAATTTTTATGTGTTGAAAATCTAATTATATTTGTGTCCTATAATTTTAACTTGATTACACATCATCTTTCCTATTAAAGATTACACATTATCTTTCCTATTAGATCTTAATAAATGCTCTTTTAACTGTCAATTGATGTTCAATTGACATAATCATGATAAAAACCACAGACTTATTTTTTTTCTTTAAAAATAGCTGAACTGTCCTCTTTTACTGCATCTGGGACAGACCGAGTGGTTCTGTTCATTTGGACATGGTTTATGTATCCAGTTCCCAACTGGCTTGGGAATACCATTACCTTTCCAAGACTCAGCTAAAAACACAAGGAAAACAGTGTCCTAAAAACAAGTGTGGCATACCTCCTCATCTGGCCTGAGAAGCAACACTGGTTTCAATTCACCAGTTAAGGACTTGGTCCAATACTTCCTTTTTTGGAACGCAGAAACACGATCCTTTCCTAGATCATACATGATGCCTTAAGCAATGTAGAACACTGTAGTAATAGCATTAAGATAACTTCTGAGGGCCTTACCGAAAAAAGACCCTTACTGATATCTGTGGCTAATGTTCAACACCCATCCTCCCATCATTCAGGGCTTCCAGCTCAAGTCACTGTTTTAAGTCCTATTTTTGACCTTCAGTTACGTGAACTGGTCATTCTTACAGCTTTGGTATAGCATAGTATAATTTCAGGATAACTGTTTCCATAGACCAGAGGTACCAAAGGCTAGTGGACTACACCTCTGAGGACTATTCCTGGTACAGAGTGATTCTCTGATGTACAGAGAACAAAATGGCTCTCTATAACACCCCTCAGGTTTCTGAGCATATCAAGCATAGCCACAGAGATACTATGCTCCATCTACTTTTGGCAGCACGAATTAACCATTGGGAATGGTCATAAGCAGATCCAGAATCTTAAAAAGAGGGGTATGGCAGATGCAGCTAGTGCCACCGCTTGTCCACAGGAGAGACCGAGGGAAGCGGGAGTACTTCGTGCAGCTGCGGTCTACAGTCCTCTACTGGAACCTGGCAGGAGCAGCCCCAGGGCACCCCTGTGCTCCGGGCAGGGACAGCAGCAGTGGTGAGTGGCTCTCTCCTTTCTGCCCCCATTCCTTAAGGATCCTGCTGCGGAGAATGGCTGAGCAGGGTCCAGGGTCACTGGACAGTGCCATAGCTAGGGTGGGCTGAGAGGGGCATCTTCCCTGGGTCCTCACGTGGGTGGTGCAAAAAACAACAACTGCTGCCACAGCCATGCAATCATGTCAGCAGTTAGTTCAGTATCAGCCAGAAGTCACTGCTGCCCAGGCACATCATAATGCACCCATTGGCAGGGGCAGTGGCTGGGTCCCTGCCCCCTCCCCATGTCCCTGGCCCCCCACCTCCTCCCCAGTTTGCTTCACTGGCTTCAGGGCTCCAGTTACGGGAGCAGCTTCTCAGGGTGCTGTGTTTAGCCAGAGACAGTGGCAGCAGTAGGCAGGTCTCCCTGTTCCCACACCTGCTCCCTTCCTGGGCCCACCACCCTGGGGTGGTAGGAAAACACTCATTGTTCTACAGAGCAGAAAGGGGTACAAGTGAACCATCAACTAGATCTGCCCCAGGGAACTGTTGGTCTCGAGAAGTAAGTTAGAGTGGTCCCAGAATCAAGGGAGCCATGAAAATGGCATGCAGCCACTTGTAACCTCTCCGAGCTGCACCGTGGCAGAGTTCAGTGGAGGACTATTATAAACCAGAGCTAAGTCTAAGATTACAGACTGCAGATCAATATCCTGACTCTATCTAACCACGCCCCACCTCAACATGAGCCTGAAAACAGTGTTCAGAACCCTAGCTGCAAGAAATACACGTAACAATTTTTACAGATAATCTTTTACCTGAAATTGTCATCTGCCCAGCTAAAGCAGATGCTATTTTAAAGAAATAATAAAATATTCAGCTGTGCAGTTTTAATAGGCCACAGGGTTCCTGCTTACTTCCTCCTAACTTGATGCACTGCATGCTATTCAAACAACTGCTGAGTTGTATCCCAAGAGTGACTGCACTTCAGCTGTGGATGGAAAGATTTCCATACAGATTAGTTCCCTCAGATGCATCCGCTTATGAGCCATTATTCATAGGATAGATATGAAAAAGAAAACTCTATTCCAGAATTTGTAAAACTCTTTGGGCTTTTGGCATGAAAGGCAACATTTGGAATGAAAGCCCTAACATTTCTAGGCTGCAGCAATTCAAACGAGTTTATCGGAGAGCTCCTACCACGATACAATGTGCATGCCCAGAGCAGCTGAAGAAAGATGTACAGAAGTTATTCTGATCCAAAATGCTTCCTTGCTCAGTGTCAGTCTGCTCAGTCTTCTTTGACCAGCTCTCTCTCTACTTCCTCCCACCCCCCAGTCAACTGTTCCCGTCTTGGGAACATTTTTTAAGGAGCATATTTTGTGGGGGGAAAAAACACCTATAAAAGGGTTGATTTATATCAGTAGAGCCCCATACCACCTTCTGCTACACTGATCCCATTCCTTTGCTCAATCTGCTGCTCTGCTCCCTATTCTGTACTCCTTGTCTGATCTCCTGCTCTGCTCATTACGTCCTGGCCCACTTGCTATTGTGTTGCCTATGCTCCCCTCTTTGATCAGCTGCACGCCACACAAATAAGCTGCCCATGCCACTTTCGGTCTTTGTAGCACAGATTGGCCACCCCGTCATTTAGATTATGCTCCACAACTGTGATTCTGTGAAAACTGGCTCCACAGTCTTCACAACTGAATATGCCCCGTGTTCAACAATCATGATGCCAGGACGCAAAGATGGAGGCTTTAAGTCTGTGGTAATCTCAAGTCTTCTCTACGGCTGTGAAGCTTGGGTGACCTATGGGGACCAGCTGGAGAGCTGGGAACATCATCATCACCACTACCTATGGAATCCATAACAAATGTGGAGAATCACTGCACGATGCCAGTGTCCTCGCAGATGCTAACACCACCAGTATGGGAGCATTGATTATTCAGCATCAGCTGTGGTAGATAAGGCATTGCGTGTGCATGCCTGGTGTACATTTACCAAAACAACGGTTATAATTCCAACTCGACCAAAGACAAAAGACACATGGGTGCCAGAGGAAATACTACAAGGACACCCTCAAGACAAACATTAAGAATGTGGCACTGACACCAAAAATTGGGACAAGCATGTGGGGCATGTCTGCGAATCTCTGCACGGGGCAAGGGTGGGCTGCCGCTGTTGGCTTGCCCCAGGCACCGAACTTTCTTGCTATGGTAATGGAGAGCAAAAAGACAGAAACAGAAGGAAAGGAAACAAGACCAAGGAATCCTTGGTCCAACCCTCCCTTTAACCACCACCAGAGACATCAGCCAGAGTCTGCAGCTCTAGTATCAGTCTTCTTGGCCATCGAGGAACTCGTCTACAACCCTTCACTTGGCTTGTGGGAGTGATCATCCCCGACTGTGAGAGATCGCCACCGCTACCAGCACGCAGTTTTTTGTGAAGCTTCCTGTGCAGCCGCCTAATAACACCATGCAGTAGCCCATTAGCATGGTTTTTGACTAGCATGGTACTGCACGGTATTATCACGCTACTGTACAATAAGCATCTTGTGTAAATGCACCACTTCTCATGCATTCTCGGACACTGGATGTTGAGTAAGATGGATTTGTCATCTGACCCAGTATGGTATTTCTTCTGCGCTTAACCAGGTCCCTAATTAAACATTAGCTATTAATAGAGCTAGAAAGTTTTACAAAGTTTGTTTTCTTCCAGGTGGCTCCACTAAAGCTGGTTTTAACAATTAAATGAGCAGACAGAAAAGCACAACCTGATCTAAGAAGTAAAGACAGAAGCTGCACCAAACAAGGCCCTTCAGATAACTTCAAGTTTAATATACTCTCCATTTGTTTAATTAGAGAAACAATTTAGAGGCTGCACAGAAAAGTAATAAAGTACTTAAATTAGACTAATTTCAAAAAAAAAAAAAAAAAGATTATGGAGAAGCTGGAATATCACTTTGCTCTCCTGATACATGAATGGTTATTTAAGAGAAGCAGGATCTAATACAAAGTACAAATGAAGAAAGACGCTTTTTTTTTCCTCATGTGATAAAGACTATTATTATTCAATGAGCAGTACCTGGGATAAATCAGCAAAAATAAAGAAATTAGGGTTATTATGCTTTGACGCTGACTATGTATCAAGCCAATGGAAGTCAAAACTCACTTTCATTGGGCACAAATTTCCTAGAAGCTTTTCAATCGCCAAGATAAAAGCCATAATTATTACCTTTTGCTTGGCTCAATCAATCAGCAGTTTCATGCAGACAGCACATGGATTGAAACTGAAACCCAGATTTTACTCTCCCACACTTTGCTGTTTATTATAAGGAGAGGACAAGGTAAGAATATATTTATCAGGTAGATATATATTCTGTTATTTATATTTTACCATCCTGAAGGGGCTTCCAACACATGCCCTCACATACAGCAGTAGGCACAAATCCCAGAAGACTGGACATTTACAAGCTTCAAATAAGCAGCGGAATGACTTTCTGGTTCCAAAGTCACACATTAGCGATGTGTTAATCCATATATATTTGCAAACTGTTATGATCATTTCTCTGAGATGGCAGTTGCAGCTGTAGCAATTCTGAAAACATTTTAGACTTATGATGGCTGGAACAACAACACAGGAATTATAATCATCTGACATCCATTACCATCACTCCTTCAGCTGATTATACCAGCCAACAAATCCTGGGTATGCAGATTGTAGAAGAATGAAAATTAAGACCCCAAACCACTAGAGATCTTACCTAGTCCTTCACTTTTCCTGTGCCTAATCCTACGCTGAAGTTACTAGGAGCTCATCCACTCTCCTCCTAACAAAATCAGTGGGCAACAGATTAGCTTTCTACTTCGTGTTGTTGTTTTTTCAAAATATTTTCTCTTGTTATAGCACTGTACCATGCTGTAGGACCTGCGTGAGTCTAACTGTAAAAGTATTCCAAATTGACTTTTGAGTCCCAACTCTTTGTTTTTGCCTCTCCAATTTTCATTTGCAGATATTTTCTGATTAATCTAACACTGTAGGACCTGCTTTATGCTAACGGCATGGATGATATCAGACTGCAGTTTCTAATTCGTGACCTCAAATCAGGGTGGTGGGGAGACAATGCATGGACCCAAGGAAAGCATAGACCTAAACAAGCAAGGGACTGAAAAAGAGAAAACAAGTTTATTCTCCACATGTCACTTTTCCTATTTCTGATTCACTTGTCTTAGCAATTTGCTACCAATGTTCATACCAATAGTTGCCCTCTTTCAGCAGGCCTCCTTTGAAAGACCATTGTGTTCCTGAGGAGTCTGGGTGCAAAGATTTAGCATTCTGCTGGTGTAATGAAGTTCTGACTACTCATGGAAGGGGATGCCAAATACCTTCAACTCCCATTGAAAGCACAGTGCGTACTAGCTGTTAGAGTTCAGAAAGTATCCACTACCCCAATTGCTTTCTGTGGGTATGTAGAAGAGTCAGGGGAGTGGGAGGAGGAATATCTGTGCTCACTCCCTTGCCCTTAGCTTAGTATCTGCGGGTCAAGCAGCCCCAACAGTAAAGGGGCAGGACACAAGAGCAGTTGAAGCAGGGCAATTACAGAGCCTGCTCAGAGGTGGTAAACAGAAGAAACACTCCTAGATCTGGGAATGTGGAGAAGACTAAAGCCTTACCTGCAGAGTGCCCTCAAGCAGATGGGAGAAGTATGCCTGCATTGCAGAATCCCAGGGAAACACGAGACAGCCTGGCCCCCTTAAGGGACCTACATCTGAAAACAGAAGCCCTGGAAAGGGGAAGCCCTATTTAGAAACACTGAGACAAGGCTGGAACAGCCGGCTCTGTTTGTAAGGTCAGAGGAGATGTTAACTCAGCCCAGGTGTCTCCCCTCAATACAAGCTGCAGCTGGAGACCAGAAACCAGCGCTGATAGGCTGGGAGCGCAGAGCAGAGAGCCCAAAAGGATGCAAGCAGTAGTGAAAAGAAAACCCTGGTACTAGAGAACAATGGCAGTCAGGGGGAGGCATACTCCTGCCCATATTTTTGTTTCTAATAGACTGTAAAGGCTTCCTTGGAGTGATCCAGGAAGGTACTGAGAGCTGCCCCTGACTGTGACATTTTAACAGCGGGAGCCTGTACTTAAACCAAGAGACTGTGGTGGGGGTCCTGGGGATGGAGAAGCCTGTGAGGCTCTGTTACAGGCTATAACTGGTTCTTTTGAATTACTGGACACAGCCCTGGCAGCAGAGGTTGTTACTCCTTCTCGGGGAGACGACTCTCCAATTATTACCATCAAGTTGTGGCAGGCAAGTGCCCTGAGGAGGTAGTACACCTCTCTAGGGTGTGTGAAGCTGGTTGAGCCATATACAAAGGGACTCATCTGCAGGGTATTATTATTATTTAGCTTTTATACCATAGTTGTCATCTTCAGCAATTCCTCTCAGTCAAGGATGATTGTCTTCCATGATTGTCTTGTCTGTGTGTTCAAGGATGGCTGATGAGGCCTACCTGGGTTTAACAGACTCTATGGCAATTCAGACATGTGTTTCTGTGTGGGTTGGGTGGTGCTGGAGGAAACCATCCTTTTCCCATTACCATTAACTCATTGCCAAAGGGCTTGAGGAACGTGCTAGAAAACCTGTGTTCATGGAAGATGCCTGCGTGTGACTTCTCTTGTCATGGAGAAGCTGCTGCACGCCAACTTCCACACAGCTCTTGACAAAACAGGACCTTGATTCAATGTCAGCAGACCAAGACTACCGGGGATCTCATTCTGCTTTCATTTGCCTTCTCAGCTGTTGAGATTCTAGCATTTTCTTCTGCCTGCTCTGCCGATCAGGACTCGCAGACCCATGCCATCTGTTGTGTTCACCACATCCTGGTGGTGTTGCTGCTGCTTGGTCTGCAACTGCTTCTTCGTGAGAGTTACCCTTACCTATTTCACAGCTAACCTTCCCTAAAGGTCTTCCCACTATCTGCCACCTGTGGATGTGCTGGGAAGCAATACAGCTGTGCTCCTGCAGTATGGTCTACAGGATACAGCCTGCTTTTGCTCCACTATATACTGCACAAAAGTATAATCACGTTGCATGTAGTCTATGTTCCAGAAGTAAATGGTCCAAAAAGCTGCTATTTAATCATATACTTCAGAACTGAACTTCAAGATTCAATTAAAATTCTTTTCATTTACTAATTGCAGCTACTGGCTGCATCCACTTTGCACTGAAGTACTGTCATATGGAACATGGATGTTTGAATCCGTAAGTGACAACTATATGAAATCAAGGGTTTGATTGAACTGAAGATGCTGCTCTCTCTTTCTCTAGTTTTAGATGCCATCAATATTTCACTATCAAAATTACTAGGCAATGAAAAAATGAAATAAAGTAAAACAATATCACGATTCAGAACCAACTGAAGTCAGTGGATAGTGTCCGTTTACTTCAATAAGCTTTGCATCTGGTGCCAAAAGGGTAAATGAGGAGGCTTCACTTGAGGATATCTCAGAAAATTGCAGGTCTCTCGTGTAGTAAGAGGACTAGACCCCATAAATCTTGTCCCAAGACAAAGGAAAATTTTGGTGGTTCAGAGGGATAATTTCTTGTGATATTAAAGAGCAGGTGTGGTTGCAGAAAAAAAATAAAGACCTTCTTGAGGTTCATAGATGTGCACTGCCCTGTGGGCATGTGATAATGGCAAGATCATAATTCTTGGAAGGAAATTATAAGCTTCTGGACTGCCTTCGAGGACTGCATCGTATATACAGCCTGCTCTTAAAAGTGAACTAGAGTACTATATTTGCTGATGTTAAAAAAAAAAAAATAAAAAATATTGACATTTTCCTGCAGGGTTAATTAACAGTATCTTATAAAGGTATTCATCTTTCTATATGAATAATGTCTGAAGATATTACCTGTGCATTTTAGTGATGTTAATAAAGCTTTTTTTTTTTTTTTTTTTTTTTTTAAGTCCTAGATAGAAACGTTTCTGTGGAACTGCTTTTACAGAGGAAATTTATTGTATTAGGCTACAGCTGTAAATTTTCTCCCTCCAATCCTATAAATTTCCTCTAAATGTTTAATGGTTTATAACTGTAATTATTCTTGTGTGCCAACATTAAACTTTAAAAAGTTTAATTTGGAGACTATTCGGAGAAACTCATCTTTTTTACAGCCTCATAAATAGTTCTTTGATGAAATGAGCAGAGGCTTAGCGTCTGCCCGAGGTGAATACAAATGACACTGTGTAGTCTCTCACTTACAAAAAGGGAGCAAATGCTTTGATGTCTCAAGTGATCAGCTGATACTAAGTGCAACAGTGGTGTGAAGTGATGAGTCTCTGGGTGGATAAACATGATGCACTCAAGTACCATCATCATTTAATAGGAAGGACTTCAACTAGGGGGCCAAACCAGTTCTGGAAAGAGTAGAATGGACCAAAAACCAGGAGCCAGAACTACTTAGGAAATAAATAATGCCAGGGTAGATCATGTGATAGGTATTTTTGGCTGCCTGCTTTGAATAATATTGAAGGGATAGCATATGACTGCGTAACTTATTGCCTAGCAAATAACCTCCTCTGCAATACTCAGTTGTCATAGCTTATTTTAGGGGAAAATGATAATGAACCTTTTAGTTTATCTTATAATGGTGATATTACAGTAGTCTCTTGCATGGTGCTTGGGGTGAGCAAGTGCCTACAAACTGTGTTTGCAAGTTGCTATTAAAGAATGGAATTGTTTAAGGAATCCAGTACCAAGCCCTGCCTTATGGGGAGGGGGGAAAGTGGGGGATAAATTATGCAAGAGGAGACGTCCAAGAAGAGAGGAGAAAGAATTGTTTTCAAAACTCCTACGTAGACGTCAACCACCCAAACAAAACTCGACTTGACTTAGATTTCAGCAGGACCCATCTTCTTCCTATATTGGCTATGGAAAAAATTGCTACATTTGAATCCAACTAATCAGAAGAAGGAGGCAGGATGTAAGGTATGCTGCAAGATAAGGTGGATAATTTTAATAGGATTGGGATGAATAGATTTATCATATTGATGATTAGATTATTCTAATACCCGTGATATAGTGCTGCATTAGGTTCTGTACATGTACATGGCAACTGTCCCAAAGATCTTATCATCTAACAAGACAAGAAACAGAAAAAGTAGAGGAAAGGGGTCCCACATACAATTAAGGTAATCATGATGTATTCATTATGTAATATGTTTTAAATTATTTTTCCAAAAATAAAAATTTAGAGGCCAAGAACTTGTGAACTATGAGACCTGCTCAACAAGTTATGAACAGTTAACATTTTACCCTAGGAATTAAAAGATCTAGGAACCTGTTCCTAGAAAAATGATTCTCTAACCGTTTCCTGCCATAATGCACCATAGAAAGGAGTCCTATTCTATGCTGTGAGGAACAAAGAAATGCATAGTAAGCCACACACATTCTATTTTTAGAGCTGATGCTTTACATTGAAGGATTTGGGGAGTCTTCAAGTCAAGACAAACCCCTCTGAATATCAGTAAATCAACAGTGGAATGGGGAATACGATCTTTTTAAAAGAAAGTTTGCTTTCAAAGCACGGCTTTCACGCCTTCATAGTGCCTAATTTTATAATACATTAGGCAGGTGGAGAGAGCAAGACAGAAAGAGAGATAAAGAAAGTACCTTATCTTAAAGACATCATGTAAGTGCAAGGTATTATGAATTATTATAATAATTATTATTATTTATCCTGGGAATTAACAAAATGGACTTGAATTATAAAAAACACAGTGGGCACATTTATGCTACGAGACACTTTACTCGAGAGTAGGGCAAGTTAATGCACAGTAAGCATAACTGCCAACACGTGCAGATGCTTACTGCGTGGTAATGTGCTCTGATCACAAGGAAATTTGCTACCTGTAAATACAAGAGGCAAATTTACTCACAATTCCTTACAGTGCTGTACAGCACATGTAGACACAAACCAAGAGCAAACTTGCTCCTAATCAGGCAGGCACCAGGGGGCAGGAGATTGTTCCCTGCCATCTGGAGCCGCCTGCTGAGGGAAAGTCTCCACCATCGGAGCCTGGACAGGGACAATGTCCCCCTGTCCTGGAGCGGGGAGCTGCCAGCCCCCACTTCCTCATGTGGGAATACTTTCCCGTCCAACCTGGAGTGCAGGCGGGGAGCTCCCTGCATGGAGCTAGTTCTCCACCCAGCCTGGAGCTGTCTGAGACCTGCCCCGACCCGGACGGTTCCTGGCCAGCACTGGGCTGCATTCAGCCTGGAGGTGGCTGGGCACTGTCCCATTTTCGGCAGTCCTCAGCCAGCTCTGGGCTGCAGGTGCAGGCTTCTTGCACATCCCAAGGCTGGCCAGGAACCGTCCGGGTCGGGGCAGGTCTCAGCTCCAGGCAGATTGGGTGACTGAGGCATGGGACTTGGAAAGAGCTGCAGAGGAGGGGCAGGTCCTATCCTCATGCCCTGTCTGTCGGTGGAGCAGATAGCAAGCAGCAAGCTCCCGGCTGAGGACTCACTGCTAGCTGCCCCACCGTCAGATTGGGGTAGGGGGCTGGGATCTTCCCTTCCCCTGCAGTTCTTCTCAAGCCCTCTGCCCCTGATTGGGGAGCCAGGGCTGGGACCTCCTTGCTTCTGGGGCAAGGGGACATAGTTTCCACCTGGGGTTTGCCATTGGAGCCTCCCACCAGCAGGCAAGAGCAATCTCTCAAGCTCCTCTAGGAGATAGTTGTCTTCCGACCCCTTGCTTGGTGCTTGCTCTGAGGGCTGGTGCAAGACTGAAAGGGGCAGGGAGCAGAGTGCTGTCAGGAACAGTAAATCTGCTCCTGCATCCACACTTGTGTAGATGCCTGACCAGGGTGGGTTTACTCCAGAATAACTTACTGTGGGGTAAGCCCACCCCACAGCATTTGCACATACAGACATGCCCAGTGAAAAGCATAGACCTTCAGGATTTCAAACGAGAAAGATCCAGGAAGTTTGATTTTCTCTATTCTTGCCAATACTTAACCCTTTGATCACAGCACATCACTGAAGCGATTTGTCAGGAAGAGCTCTGAGAGCAAAGCGTTTTCCTTGGCTGTAATTATGTAACAGAACTAACACTTAAACACCTCTAAAGAACTCGCACTGGCTTTTCTCTCTTCTTCCTCCTCCTATCCCCTCCATACCAGCACCACATTTCATATTTTCACTGTTCCAAGCCTAAATACCAGTGGCTCCTCTCCTATGGTAGCTGGCAGAGTTGCAGCTATTTGGCACACCAGCCATCGTACAATCGTGAGGGTCTCTGCTCCTCTGGCTTTTCTTACTGGTGCTGCTCTCCTTTCAGCCTACCAGTGCCCACTTGGCACCAACTCAGACCCTCTTGAGTAATATAGCTTTGTCTTTTTAGAAGAGCACGAGTACCACCGAGAAACAAATATGGGGAGGAAATTTATTTAGTTGCCACATTTCTCTCAAGACAGCCACAGACTCCTTGATTCAATAGGTCACATGCACATATTTATTATATGAGCGACTGTTCTTCCTTAGGCAATGGTACCAATCGCTCTTAGTATACTTAGGTCTTACATACCACCAGCCAATTGAAAACACCTCCTTACACAGAGCAAGAACCCTGAACTAAGCAGCAGCCACCTGTCCTCCCCGCCCCAAAACTGAAATAAATCCTGTTCAGATTTTAAAACAACTGAACCTTGGTTTGGTTTCCTCCTTGTTCAGTATGGGTGCAGGAACAGAGGCGCTCTCAGAACTGGTTTTTCCATCCATAATAAGAATTAACAAGCCTTGACATTCTGTAATGACAAGGGTCACAGGCTAGCAAATTATATGATTATGTTACAGTGTGCATAAAAAGACACGGGGTCATGGCATTCAGCTAACACTTTAGAGCTAGCATTTCAAGCCTCTCAGTTCTGGAAAGAGAAAAGTGTATCCAAAAATATGACTGCTGTGGAGGAAGGAGAAATTAAAAAGAAAGACTTGAATACAAGTAAAGGAATTCAATAGAGAAAACAATGTAAGTATGCAATTGGACTATATAGTCACAATGTACATTGATCATCAAAATTTATTAGTAGTGTTGTAAGAGAAGCATTTTATGCCAAAGACCAAGCCCTACATTTCTTTTTTTTTTTTTTTAAGTAGCTACTGACTTGGACAACATGAAGTCAATGGACTTAAACACATAAATTATTGCTTTGTTAATCAGAGCCCCCAACACCCAGGATCCATAGTGAGTGTGTCCTCCTTTACCCTTTACAAAGAGTTACCAGATCAGCTAGCAACCCAAAAACTCCAGTGCTTGGTCATTCAGTTCAGATTCCAGCCAATTCTTATTTTTAGCATGATACAATGAAGCCTGATCTCGCTTTACTTTTACCTAGGCTCATACTGCATTAAATGCCAACTTTCCCACCATCTCCCGTCACCATTATGATGAGTCTTCTGAACTCTTCCTTTATGGCTCACTTTTGGGATAGGCTTTTAGTGTCCGTATGTTTTACTATCCCTCTATAGCTTTCTGAATGTCATATATTTTCTCAATAACCACTATTTCCATCTATTTATTCTTTCAATCTCTACTGGGTGGTGGGTTCAATTCAATCCTGTAAAAATATTTCTGGAGTTAGTGCTGGTGAACAATTCTGTGTGAAATAAAGTTCCACTGTAGTAAATTCTGAAATTTGTCTTTAAAAGACTCCTCAGCTCCCCTGAATTCTCAGCTGTAATCTTTGTATAGTTTGATAATATTTGAAGGTACAGTAGGTAGCATTATTTTTAAACATGTTTTCCACATATAGTGCCCTAAAAATGTGCAAAAGAATACTTTAAAGAAAAGACAGACATTTTATATAGGGGCACATGTATATTGATGGTCACACATTGATGCAGGCAGGCAATATTACTTTAAAAATTGAAATGGGATTAAAATCCAGTGTTTTTATTCTCTCCTTCCTCCTGCACCACTTCCTGCATAGATACATACATGTAAGCAAGCCAGCTGTGCAGAGCTCTGTTCTTAAGCCACGCTGGCATCCAGTCTTCGGAGGGATGCAAGATGTCAGCTACAACAGGGATGTGTGCTACTATGCCTAATCACATCATGGTACGTGGAATAAGCACAGTGTTTATCAGCATCCTTGTATTTATCACCTGGAGTTAAAACAACACTAAATAATATTAAATTAAGTCTGGGCATCTGACTTCAACTAAAATGCCTGAAAAATTAGAATAAATACTCTTTCTTGCTCCTTAACTCACCCTGCTGTTCCTCGCCACTGCAGGAGACATAGAACAATGTGTGATCTCACGTACCATATGTTCTGCAACATCAAGGCAGTAAATATATGGTGAGAAGTGCTTCTTGCCATGTGAACTTCCAGGGTGCTGTGCTGAGTAAAATATAGAGGCTGCTTTATCCTTTTACATTCCTGATAGCAATTTCTTTCTATTCCTCTTTTTTTCTTTCAACAGTAGAAAACTACATTTGTAAAGAGCCAAGTTTTCAGCTGGTTCCACAGCTGAGCAGAGAAGTTTGGAAGGCACCGGTTAGTTGTCAGCGGGTGCACCTACACATCACCCTGTAGTGATGTAGTGATGCACTACATCAGTGTATGGCACACTACAGTGATGTGGTAACTAAAAGGTGACCAAACGCCAGCAAGCTGTGCTCATGGCGTGGGGGAGCAGCAGGTGCAGCCTAATAGCCGCGCAAAGAATACGTGCAGCAAAATCCCCAGCTCATGCAGCTCGTTCAGCGCGCGAAAAAAGACCCCATCCCATTGGTCTGTTAGGGTAGAACCAAAGCAAAGCCCGCGGAAAAGAAAGCGGGACCTACACAACATCGGAGAGGCTTGATCACCCTTACTGGAGGTCCTGCGTCCACGGCTCCCTTTCCCCTCGGATGCCCCCATCTTGGATAATTGCATCAGTTGGACGCCTGAAGAGCTCTTGAGTTCCCTACGGTTTTGGTTTTGGAGTTATTATAAGGGGAACTGCCGGCGTGGAAGTGCAAATGAAGTATTTATATGCTTCACGGCGTAACTTTACGGCACGTGCCTACACTGTGTGCATTGACGCGAGTCTCTGTACTGCAGTTCGTAAGTAAAGCATTTACATGTTATATTGCCTTCGGACTCTTCTCGAACGGGAAAACTAGAGAAAAGGGAAATAGCGTTCCAAAACCCTTTCATCCTCGGCCTGTTCGGATCTAGGGGTTAATCACCCCTCTGGTTCCCTGCCACAGGTGACATTGCAATGATGTGGGTCTACACGTGATTGGCAGCTATATCACCATAGCAACATACTCCCCTATTTTAGCATGCTGCTATAGGAAGGTAGCAGCAAAATCTGTGCACTGCACACATGGTGCAGTACGAGCAGTTACTGTGCCATGCTTTAATACTTCAAAAAGGAAGTACTAAAGCACGGTGATGTATAGATGTACCCTGAGAGATGCTGGCATACACAAATCAAGGAGACAAAGAAGAGGATGTTGGTGCCTGTAGACATGATTCAACCTTTCAGTGGCAAACATAGCGATACCACTATGGGAGTCTGCTGGAAAAGAATCACCTAAATGTGGGGCCAAGGGGATACACTGAATCCTTCCATTGACCTGATATGCCACAAGTTTGAAATTAAAAGGCCAGATCCTTAACCTTGCCATGTCCCTGAAATGGGATCCCAACTACAAGGAATCCTTGCCACAGACTCATTTAAAAATGTTTTTTCCCATACCTTTTCTTTCTTTCTGCATCAGAGGCAATTTAAGGGCAATCTAGAAGTGAAAAGGGACGTGGCCACTCTGAAAATACTGCCTGAAGGGTTGTTGTGAGCTGGTGAAGGAAAAAGTACTTGCAAATTCTTCTGCTACACCAAAGAACCTAGGCTACAGCATTCACTTTAGTGTAGGGTTGTATAATAACTCCAAGTATTGAAACGTTTGGTGAGATCACCCCTTAACTTTGTATGGGTATGCAAGGAGGATATGGTTATAAAAAAATCTCATCTAATTTTGTGATTCCCTCAAAAGGTGCACCAGGCATACTTACAGACATTGGACTGTAAGGAATGACCTACAGTTTCTGTAATTTCTGTAAATTTCTGTAAAATTTCTCTTGTTTCTCCTGCAAACAGGAGAAATGCACTTAAAAGGCCCATTTCTTTCACTGTTTTAAAGATCCATCCATTTTTTGATGTAGAGCTGAAACCACAGAGTATTTATTTTGTGTGCATTTCTAATTAAGGTGAGATTAATCAAGTTATAACTCCACCTCAAGGGAAGATGTGTGGTCTTTCAGTGCAGCCGGAGGAGTGATAGTAAGGTTTGTTGTCTATGCCAGATCTAACTCAAAGTGGGTCATCTACATGAGATACTTTACTGTGCAGTAGACTAATCTACTGTCCAGTAAAGCATCAGCACCTACACAAGCACAGCATTTACTGCACAGTACATTAGGCTAAGATGCAGTTTCCTAGTACCAAGTAATACAGGTACTAAATTAACTGTGCAGTAGCTACTGAGCAGTAATGCATATGGAGACAGCTAACCAGCAGCAAATTCCTCCCAGTCAGCTCAGACAGCAGGAAGCAGGCAGGAACTGTCTCATTTGTGGGATAGCTCCTGGTCAGCCCTGTGCCAAGTGGGCCTTTCAGGGAGTTGTTCCACAGCGAGATTTGTTGGTGGGATTTCCCAGTAGGAAAAAAAAAAAGCCTTGATAAAATAAAAGCAGGATAACCTCCCCCCAGCCCATGCTTGCCCCAAACTGCATGGGGCTGGCAGGGAGCTGCCCCAGAAGTGAGATAGCGTACCCTGAGGTACCCTGAGCCCAGGCCTGAGCCCCCATGGCCCCTGCTACCAAGGGCTGGCTGGCACCCAGGGAAGCCTGACGCTCCCCCTGGCTTCTGCAAAAGAGGGAGAGGAGGCTTGAGCAGCCCTGCACTGAACTGCTCCCCTTGGGAGCAAATTTGCTCCCCACAGCTGCATCCAGATGAGCTGCCTATTCCACACTTGCCCAGTTCCTCCCAGGTCCCAGCCATGCTCTGTGAGCTGCAGGAAGGGCTGGTTGGGGCACAGGGTACCTCAGTGCAGAGCTAGCTGGTAGGCATCCCCATGCTGAGGCACCCTGCACTCCAGCTGGCTGGGAAGCAGCACATGGAGAGGTAGGTGCTCTCTCATATCCACACACTGTGGAGCCCTTAGACTGAGGCTTCACAGTGTGCAGCACTGGGGGAGCACACAGCCCTTGGCTGACTCCTCCCGTCTCTATGTGCCTCACTGCAGGGACCCTGCAGTCTACAGGTGCACACTACTTTTGTATGCTTTGCCCTGCTTTTTATTTTATCAAGGCTTTTTTTTTTCCTACTGGGAAATCCCACCAACAAATCTTGCTGTGGCGCTGCAAATTAGCAGCATGGCAAATAACTTAATGTGCAAGGCCTGTAGTTTGTGGTTCCACACAGAGGTTTTAGGTGCCACAAACTGCACGTGCCTGCATGTGTGGATGCAGCCCATACAAACTTCTGATGGGAGCACATATAGATGCATCCTGGTCACATATTAATGTGCTTTAAGGTATAGTAACCTTAGTGTGGATTAATTACGTATGTAGACATACCTAGTAAGGTTTGAACAAGCTGAAGGCAAGCCAAATACCCCAAACACTTCAGGATGATGGATGTTTTTCCTGTTTGCTGAAACTACAGAACTTTATTTTACCACAAAGTTATGGTAGAATATTTTACATTAAGTCAGAAATCTGTTTACTGATTTCATCCCCCAGAGAAAATCTAAACATTGAAGAGTGATGTTGTGAGATCTATAGTACTAATAGCTACTTATAATTCTTTGCTAGTCCTAGCCAAGGCCTTTGATTTTAGATCAGGGTCTTATTTTTATCATTGCAACTACTGAGTAGTTCTAAGTAGCCTTTTCTTGCTGGATCAAGAAGTACTAAGTTGTAGTGCACTATTCCAGGGGTTTTCAACCTTTTTGCACCGTTGTATCCCCCCCTCCCCAGCAATAGCTGGACATAAAGTAGTGTACTCGCAGCCACCAAGTGGGGGTGGCACCTGCGCAGCAGCGCAGATTGCTGCATGATGGCGCTCCATCCCCACCCACCTGCATGTACCCACTAGGGTCTTCTCAAGTACCCCTGGGGGGTCAACCCCAGTTGACAACCCCTGAACTATTCAAACTAGTAATGAGTTAGTTCCAATAGTCTGGGTTTAATGCCTCCCAAACCTGTATTCTGTACTCTTGTTAGAAGCCACATTGTCTTCTCATTGAAACATATCCTCAGTTGACATAGATTGCAGTTTTAATACAGATATTCTAACTTAAAGCAAATGATGATCTGGCCTGTCAGTTTCCTGGAGTTTAGATAAGAATATGGATCAATGGGATTACTCATGGGAGCAACAGCTTTAGGGCTGAACTTATTATGAACAATCTATGCTAGCAGGCCTCATTAATGGAGTTAGATTGAAAACGTATTTGGATCACACAAGATACTTTGGATCACACAAGATCCTTACAACTCAGCAATAAGTAGGATTTCTACCAGAGGGAAGGGATAAAGAATTGATACAAGTCCTGGCAAAAAGAATGTATGATATGCATGGAGCCCACGGATATGTAGAGATTTTAGAGGTATCTATTGTTAAAAAAATTAAAGTTCTTTAAAGACAATTAGAGACTATACTTTAAAGGACTTAGTCCTTTAAAGACTATTAAACAAATGGAATGCCTGATTTGATTTACTGTTTACTTACCCTGAACTCTATGCAGTGTCCAATCATCTTCTGTAAGGACTAATCTTGATTTTTCAAGCCCTAGTCTAGCAGAAATCAGCACAAGCTATTAGGTCTTTTTTTTAGAAATTTTAAACGTACCTAAGCTCAGAGTTGTCTCTAAATAAATCAGAACAAAGTTTTTGTGACTGTAATAAAGAAAGAAAGAAAGAAAATGGGGTACTGCTATGATACGCATATAATATCTGCATTTTCAAGAATAGCTCCAACATTTATGCATTGGCCTACATTAATGGTGAGCCAGGAAAGGGAGTGATGATACGTTCCCCAGATGTGAGTAGAGTATTTTTGTGTGTTCCCCAGATGTGAGTGGAGCAAATCCCTCTCAGCTATGTAGTTGGTCCAATAAAAATGTTAACAAAAAACCTTGCTTCTTGCATATTGGATTAATTAGGCATTTAGCATAAGGCTTGCAGGCTACAAGTCATTGCCATGGATCCAAGTTTACATCTCAGACAGAGCACTTAAAAAGCTTTTTGGTGTCAAAATCACTAAGCATGATTCTAGTCCACCCTGTAGGGCAGACACAGACACACTAAAATGCCTAGATTCTTTATAGACCTCTATTTTGACTTGGAAAGATCCCTATATATCCAGATGGAAAAAACCCATGCTAAGACACTGTTTGAAACTGAGCTCATGAGCAAGAGGTGCCTGGGCTCTCTTTTTTTCCCACTAACTCAGAGCAGCATGGACTTCTATGTAAAGTAAATGCACGTGTCTGTACAGTGCTGCAGCATTGCTGGGCATGAACTGTGATGGCGAAGCTACTTCACAGTAACAACAAAGTGCTACATAGTAGCTCATTGCTACTGTGCAGTAGCATCTAGAAATAACCGTGCAGTGACTGTAGGTGCTGCAGGACTGTAGGGTTGAGGACATGGGCGTCCATGAAGGGTGGACGTTCCTTAAGGAGACGATCCTCCGAGCCCAAGGCAAGATGGGCAAAAGTGCCCGGAAGCCCCCGTGGCTTAATAGGGATATTCGGGGGTCCCTGAGGGCAAAGCGGAGGCTTATTATCTTTGGAAGAGGGGAGCAGCCTCCAAAGAGGAGTACTCCTCTTGTGCTCGGGAGTGTAGGAGGGCTACTAGGAAGGCCAAGGTGGGAGTAGAGCTTCGCCTAGCGACTAGGATCAAGGACAACAGGAAATACTTTTTCAAGTATGTGGGGAGCAAAAAGAGAGCCCCGGGAAACGTCGGGCCCCTGAGGGACTCACCAGGCAAGCTAGTGCTCACGGCCAATGGGAAGGCAGAGATCTTCAATGGGTTCTTTGCCTCGGTCTTCCTGAGGAGGGACCAGGACATCCCTCCCATTGGAGGGCTGTATTCCCCCTCGGGAATCATTGCTGGGCCAGGGGTGAGGGTTGACCAGGTGGAAGGGCTTCTGCAAGGGCTGGATGTCTAAGTCGGCGGGGCCCAGATGACCTACACCCAAGGGTGTTGAGGGAGCTGGCGGGGGTGATTGCTGAGCCCTTGGCTCGGTTATACGAGCGCTATTGGAGCTCTGGACAGGTGCCGGAGGACTGGAAGGTGGCCAATGTGGTTCCCATCCTTAAGAAGGGGAAAAAAGAGGACCTGGAGAACTACAGGCCTGTCAGTCTCACCTCAGTTCTGGGAAAGATCTTTGAGAAAATTCCCAAGTCCCACATCTGTGAGGGACCGGCAGGGGAATATATGCTGAAGGGCAACCAGCACGGATTTGTTAAGGGCAGGTCCTGTCAGACCAACCTGGTCGCCTTCTATGACCAGGTGACCAAATCCATGGATGCGGGCGTCCCTGTCGAC
>JAGPOW010003395.1:37727536-37761315 GCA_030014935.1 Caiman crocodilus | reverse complement strand
GGATAGGTACTTGGCTGGGGTCCTGTGACCCTGGCACTCGTTCCTGCCATTGGTGGGGGGTCAGACTAGATGGCCTGCTCTAGGCCCCTTCTGACCCTATATGCTATGATACTATGACTGAGGAGTAATGCCAGTTACTCCACAGTCATTTAGTACTTGGTTAAGCAAAAGATTTATAGGATTTGAAGGAATGTAGGATTTATACTACACTTGGTCTAGGCCTTCAAGAGGCCAAGAAATGATAACAAATGTGCAGTCATCTGCTTGTGTAGACACAGGCCCTGTAGTTCAGGTAGATGTGTAACAGAGCTGGGGCCTAACTAAGTGGAAACACCTAAGACTTCCCATTGAGAGAATGGAAGGGCTATATGGCTCTCAGTAGAAAAGGGTTTCCCTCCTATGTTGAGATATTTACGTTTGGAAGAACAGCTGTTAAGTCTTAGATGTCTGGTAGATGGAATAGATCATAGTGCTTTAACAAGGGAGAGTGTTGAATGAAAGTCATTTCCTTTCCCACTAACATTTGAGTCATTAATACTGAGTCATGTCCTGATTCTGCCTGTTGTCTCTGGGTAGATGCTAAGCCCCCGTTTCTCCCATTTAAAAGGAGGTGAGAGAATGAGCACTTTGCACCTGTGAAATTAAGGCACATTATACAACTTCTACCAGAACTGGTGGGTACCTTTCTGTTGATTTCAAAGAGGGTAAAATCAAATTTCAGGCTTTGGTACATCAACAAAGGACATATAAATAAAGCAAAGTGGTACATGCATGAATTAGATTTAGTGTATAAATATACATGGAGATACACTAATTTGAAAACCAAGCTAACATTACAGGGTTTCGTCACCACAGAGTTCCTATTCGAGAAATTATCCTAGATAGCTTGGTGAAAAATGGTCCCAAGAGAAAGGGAGGAAAATCCCTTTATACCTATATTGATTTCATATCTCAAAAGCCCAAACCCTTGTAGCACTAGGTTTTCAACCTGTGATTTAGATACCACATTGTAATGATATCTGATGCAATGATGATGGCAATATACATACGTTAGAAATTAAAGTTCCTCTTATGCAGACAATGATTCTCTTCATTCATTTTGTATTGCCTTCTGTGCCTGTGAATTTTGAAAATCTTGGTATCTTAAATGACCTCTGAGATGCTCTACATTGCTTTCAAGCTGTTTTGAAAAGGAGAGCTTAAAAAGCTTACGAACTTATCACATTTTAGATTAGTTTGAAATATTCACAATTTAAAAGAAACCTATTTTACAGCTATCACAGTGAATGAATGGTAATAAAAGCCTGTCAGAAAACCAACATTACCAGGAAGTGAACTTGCTTTCCGTCAGCAGTCGGTGGTACACTTTGCAATCCCACTCTTCTTTCACAGCGTGGCTGGAATACCAGGTTCGTGAACCATCCGACATTTAAAAAATGACACAAGCAACTATTATTTAAGTGGTGTAATGTATATGACAAGTGGTGCTCAACCTCTAGCCAATGGGCCAAATCCGGTCCATGAGGCCATGTCACCTGGCCTGTGGGACTTTCCGTATGTCTGGAGATTTGGCAGCAGGGGAGCATTGGCAGCCATAATTGCCACACCTTCCAGAGATGCTGCCACTCTTCCACTGCCAAATTTCTGGACATGTGGGAGCTGTGTAGGGCAGCTGACATGGCTCCATGCACCGACCCCACTCTGGATCTGGCCTGTGGACTGGCCCTGCACCACTCAGCCCGAACATGGTGCCAGAAAGGTCAGCACCACTGTGTAAAAACAGTGTCCGTAAGAGAGGTGCAACATGAGGGTAGCCTTCAATTCTCCTCGCAGGACACGGACGGACATTATACTTGTTTGTGGCAGGAAATAGGCCTTTTTCCCAACACAAGAAGTGAGCACACAGCAGTTCAAAATGGCTGTAGGGGAGGGGAAAAAAAACCCCAAAATTGTGTTTTCCACCACAAACTGTTACCCGTTTCATACAAACCAGAGTGAAGTTTTCTAGCACTGTATGCAATGTCTGTTCAGTTATATCCAGTGTGATAGGCTTCCCTAGGATCTCCAATACCCTTTGCTTTCCCTCCTCCTCCACAGGGGAAGAAGAGCAGCTGGCTTTCTGACAGTCTACCCAGTGATGGCCTGGTTGTCAGACAGCCCTGCAGATGCCCAGGTGCCACAGGACTGTTCAAGCAGCAGCACCAACTCCTGTTGCCTCTTGAATAGGTCCAGGACTCGGCTTTTCAGCAGCTGCCAGCTGATCACTACCTCTCCCATCAGAGGAGAAAGCAAACTATCAATTATTGGGGTCTACTGGGGACATGATGGCCCAAAGTACAGCCACGTATTGCCCTCTGGCTGAGGAGCTTGCCTTTGAAGTGACTTTGTAGCTTTCTAGCCAGGTGGAATCCCTAAACATCCCTTTTCTTGGCACACTTTCCAGTGCTGCATATTTCCTGGAACCCGGCAGTGCTGCGACTGAAGCCTAGCCCATCACTGTGCATAGAAAGATGTGTACAGCCGGAGCATGTCAGTTGCTTTAGCTCTGTACAGCAGGGGATCTACCCTTCTCGCTGCAAGATATAAGTATTGCCTTTATATAAGCTCACAAGTGCAGTTCTTGAGTGTCTGGGGAAGTATTGCTGAACACCAGGTAAAGAACACAGAGGGTGCTTAATGGAGAAAACCCATTCTGCACTGGGAGAAAAAAATATTAATGAATTCAAAGGTAAGCTGAGGTCAGTGAAGCTTCACTGCTGAAAAGCAGCTGAGGATCTGCTGCTCCAATTTTAGGCGTTCACTAGTTTGGGAAAAACAGGCTTTTTCTTCATTTTCACCCAGGATAAGTATTTTCACTCACGAGCAGAAGGAAAGTATGCACATTTGGTCTCTCTTATTTGTACAATTATAAAGAAAAAGTCATCATTAAAGGTGCAATTATCTCAAGCCCAATACTATTAACCAACCCCAGGCCCATTCTCTTTTTTCTTCCAATTAATGCATTATTCTTGCAGGAAAATGTGACTAGCAATGAACTGATGGTTTCCCAGAATTAACTAAATATGTCCAAAATTTCAGGGACTTAAATTCAGTAAGAATGGACACACCTCAATACTATGGTGTTTGTACTTCCAGCTTAATTCAACAAGGCACCTTTAACCTGCAGGCTATCAAAAAGAGGAAAAACATTTGAGTTCAGTGCAAGATGATGGCTTTGACTTCAGATTTACAGGGAGGGAATGAGGGCATGCATAAAATGCTTATGTAAGAGTTTGATTTGGGTGGGGAAGATTGCTCTTCTAACTTTTCAATTAAGGCTTAATCTCCCAAGGTGAAGCAGATATCAAAGAGTGGGTCTCCTCTTTTTTTCTCTCTGTGCAGTGGTTAGAAGAATTTGTCCTTCTTTAGCTTCTCTACTTGAGGCGGGCACCCTGGGGCACTGAGCTGAATATAAAGGTTGTTGGGTCCTCATCCTCCTTGCTGCTTTTTTGTGACTCACTGCTGTCTTTGGAATCAAGGTCAGATGATGATATGTTACACAATCAGATGCATTAAGAGTTTTTCAGGAACTGGAACAGAATAGATTCATATGTAAGATCAGAAGTCCACTTAGATGCCCAATTTGTGAAACAATAGCCTTTACTTTAAGGTGATAAAATCATCTGCAGAGCTCTTCCTAGAAGAAGTGAACTTTACAAGTAAGCATAGCACGAACAGCTTTGGTGCAGGCTATAAGCGTAATATAAACAGGAGAGGCAATTCATGTGGCTTAGAGCAGTTGGAGGGAACCTTAAGGTCAAGCATTTATAACAGCAGAGACAAACCCTTATTTCTCTTTCAAGAAGTTCCCAACCCTGCAGCTAGCAGAGACAGAGCAAGCTCCCAGGCAAAGCATGCTGCCTTGCAATGCCCCTTTGAACCACGCACCTGATGACAAAAGAGCGGTGAAGCTCTTACGCACCTTCTAAGCTATGCAAACCTGGAATAAATATCCCCCAAAAACTTGGTGTGTGAACTTTCCACAGAGGAGCTCTCAGCTACTCTTACGGTTATGTTAGTATCTTTTTCCGAACAACTTAATATGGGCCAAAGAATTGAGATGGACAATCATATATCATTTAGGGCCAACCTTTTTCACAGCTGTACCACATGTTAGTTCCCCTGCCCCTCCTTGCGTGCTGTTCTGATCCCCTTCCCCTGCTCTGCTTTCTGCTTCCTTCCCCATCTGCCACTGTGCTGCCTGTCTCCTTCCTAGCTTGCTGCAACCTGTTCACAAGGCCGACTGTGACACTTGCGGTATGTGTCCTGCTGGTTGGCCACCCCTTATCTATAGAATGCTTTAAATTCCATATTCCCAATAAATGCTCCCTGCCAAACCCAGACACCAGAAATTTTGCTGAAAACACCCAACTTTCAAGCAACTTTCTGTTAATTGTACCATGGAAATGAAGGTTGAATTTTCCATTTTATAACAACAGAATAATGGTTCTAATAAGAGCTAATAATGCCTTTTTACAAAGCTGAGATCTATATGCAGAACTGAAGGGGGTAACTTGGATCATTTAAGTTTGCAGAGCATAAAGTCCCTTCGTTATATTCTAGAAAGGAACACAAACAAAGAATTCCTAGCTAAGCAATTTTAGTAGCTTTACGGTGTAAAAATAGATTTTTGCATCTATATAAATATTGAAAAGAAAGAATATGCTGGACAAATCTACAAATGTTCTTTAAATCACCCTTACTTCAAGTACCATCCGGTTTTTTAAACAGTCATTCTCTACAACTGTTCCCCTCTTCCCTGACTCTATTAATTTTTATCTGGGCATCTACATATGTTTAGATCTGGTATTCATGGTGTATTTCCATACTCCAAATTAGGCTCAAGGAGATAAAGCACATGGATAAGTCAGCACTACTTTCTTGGTGCTGGTTGATAAGCCTAATCTTTTTAGCTAGGGACAGAAATTACACATAAACCTGTATAAGAGATTGGAAACTAGTTTAAATATGTAACAAAACAGAAATTCAGTGCACATAAAACACTCAAAATGGCTGAAACCAGTTTAAGATATACCTGGATAGATGAAGTATCAGACTTAACTGGTTTACTTTAAATCAGTCTATTGAACTTCTGTTCCAGATCCCATCCAAATTCAAGTTAACTCACAGTGCCCCAGGATGCTTTGCACCTCTCCCACAAGCCTCCTCCCCGCTCCTGCAGGGTGGGCTGGCTAGCCTTGGCCCAAGCTGTCTGCTCCAGCCAAGCAGGGAGACATGCTTTAGCTCTCCCCTACTGCAGGTATGTGGCAGTATTTCAAGAATTAAAAGTGAATGCCTGTTCATTTGCTTATTGGTTCAATCTACTCAGCTTAAACTTACCTGCAAAAATTGAACTGATTCAGCCTTGGGCTTTTTGACTGGGTACTTAACCCTTCTGTGTTTAACTTGCCTTCATATGATGGTGAAGGCAAAGTACACATAGAAGAAGCCATTTTCACCACAAGGTTATTAAGCCTGCTGTGTGCCCATGTGCAACATGACTCTGTGGCACCATCATTGTGCCAAGTTGTACAATGCAGTTGAAGTCAAGAATAGATAAAGTGAATTCATTTGAATATAAAAACCGCATGGGTTTCTGTAACTAAACATCAACATTTTCACAGTCTCAAAATCCAGCCACTCTACCAGAGCGTTTAGGCCTAATTTGCTGCACTGTACACAGAGCCCTGGTTATACTTATGCTGTCTAAGACCCCAATTTAGCAAAGCAGTTATATACATGATTCTGTCCATCCCTATTCAGCAAAGTACCTAAACATCTGCTTAAATGCCTCTGGCTGAAATCAAAATTTGGCCCCAGTTCAGCAAACTACTTTGCACGTGTTTAAGTGCTTTGTCGAATCAGGGATTAATGCATCTAGAAAATAAATCTCCTTGATGTTATTCCTAGTAGACTCTAACAGGCAAAGGCTTAATATAAAGAAAGTGATAGTAATTCTTCTAAATATTGGAATTAATCTTAATGATATTTTGTATCTTTGCTATCAGGCTTCTGACTAAAGCTGTAGGGAAAATGCTGATTATTTTTTTCAGGAGAAAAATCTTTGAGAGTTCAGGTTGAACCTTACTGAAAATTAAATCAAAACCACTTCCAGAGTTTAAAAGACATTTTTAGTTAAAAGCTATATTTGGGTAGACATACTCTGGTTTTGAAATCCTATTAGTTTAATGCAAATTGAGAAAAGTGATGAAAATTTATTATTTTTTCATCCTTTTTCATGACACAGAAAATATTAATAAGAAGTGTTTTGACAAAAAATTCAAGTATCTCGACTTAAAATCTAGTTTTAAAGGGAAATTTTGGCTATATCAGAGTTTTGTTGTTGCATCATAGCCATTATTTGGTTTGACTGTGCATGGTCATGGTGAAGGATTAAACAGACAATTCATAATTCTTCTATTTGTTAGGTACAGCCTTAGTATTATTTTGCCCTTGACCTAAAGCTCTAACCTTGCATCTCATCCCAGAAAATCAGGAGCCGACAAAACCAAATCTTGCTCATGTGAGCAGGAAGAGTCAACAAGGGAAACTGACTGACCTGAGGCTTGCCAGGTACGCTCTCGCCAATACATAAAATACTTACAGGAAATATGTACTTGTATCTAGCTACATGTGGTATCCTTTCACAGAACTGTAGGCCAAATTTAGTCTTAACTAAGCCTTTTAAAACAGAGAGACAAGCCAATTTAGGTTCAGAGAGTCTAAGACTATGACGCCAACTTGAAATATTTTCAAGGTGAAGGAATGTCAGATTCTTTTCAGTGCAGAAAACCAGCACCAGAGGAAGAATATCAAATACAGTTTGAAAATAAAGTGCATATTCCATAATCCTTTTAGCTCTCTTGTAACAGCAAAACCATGAGAAATTCAGCACAAATGCAGTGTAAAGATGTGATCAGAGCCTCACAGGGATATTTACAGGCTCTTATTGCTGTGTAGTTGAGTGCTACGAAGTACATTCTCAGCAAGCTAACACACAGGGTCCAATCCTTCGCTGGTGGCAATCAGCCTTGCTCCACTGAAGAACATAGTCCCATAGATGCACTCATGTATATTAATTTAGTCTAGAAAAAATTGTTTGTTAATAAAAATGCCTTGAAAAGATGGGAACTCAGGTACTTATCTCAGCGGGGAGACAACTGGGATTTTTTCCTTCGTTGAAATGAATCGAGGTGCACTGATTGACGCCAACTGAAAAGAAGGCCCACAGATCCCATGGCATTGCCTAGGACCCTGTGCTTTAGGAAAGAACAGTTTGTAGGTCTGCAGTCTGATATACAGAAGTGAGGGTTTGTTTTCTTTTTTCTTTAAAAAATTAGGAAGGTCTTTAACATGTCTCTTTAAAATGCCTCTTGTATAATATGGTACTGGACCTTCTGACACAAAGCTGGCACATTTTTAACCTGTACAAGCTATTTATTGTTGTAGCTATTTATTCAAGCTATTTGCTGTTATATAGGCTGAGCTAATATTTAATTAACTCCTTTTTATCAGTTTTTTTTCCCCTTGAGGAGAGCAACAAGTAAACAGTATATTTTGCCGTGTAAATTAAATCCTGTTTGGATGGGAGTTTAAGTTGTGTGTGGATTTTCTGCCTATACTTTAGGCTGGCCTTTGAAGTTGCCATTTCTGTCATTTAACTTTGTCACTCTTTGGGACTTCAATCCTGTCATATTTGCAGAATAATGTATGTTTTTTTGGCCGGGTTATTCTCTTGTTAAGACTAGCAAATTCACTGAGAGAGAGAGAGAGCAAACAAGTATGCATGTGTTACCTCACAGCAAGTGGGCCAGATCTCAAGGTAAAAGCACAAAAGAGCAATCAATTGTCATTAAGCCACAGTGAGCCTGTGGCTAGAAGTACAGCAGATGTACCCAGCAGGTTGTGATCATTAAGATCCAGAACCAATGAAAATCTATTAACAGAGCACAGTCAGGTATTCAGAAGAAACTTTCCCAGTATCTCTGTTACACACACTCTCTTGCTCTCCCATATCTAATAAGTACCCTCTTCTCTCCTTGCTACTGTGGCTAATCCAAATTCTCTCTATAGGCGTCCCAGACAAAGCAGAATATTTAAGCTTTGGCAGAATACATTTGTTAATGTGGTAGCATTTATTTCACAGGTATCTACAACCTATTCCCAAGCCAAAAAAATAATAAAAGCAAATAAGATTAAACAAATATGTATCTGCTGTGTATCCCCTGTCCAGGACTAATTACAAAAAAATCAGGGATTCCAAGAAGATATTCTTCATAAAGAGATAGGCAAGCATAAATGATCAGCATCATTTCTCTTTCAGGATGCTCCATGACATTTTTTCCATATTGCAAGCAAGATATCCTGGCTGAGCACCAGAACCAAGAGTACCACTCCCTTCACGCCCCCCACTACTCCAAATGCAATTATTTTGCTAAAGGATTAGGTTTTGCTCATTGTCTTTTTGATTGAAGGTGCTGGAACAGACTTTGAAGGCTGCCTGGTGTCCTTGTCACGTGGTTATATTTTACAGGGAGGCTGCAGCAAAAATCAGTGCCGCAGCAAGGGGGACGGACGGGGCAAGTGGGGCAACCCAACCAGGTGCTGAAGCGAAGGGGCGCCAACAGGCACTGCCCAGCGGGGGCACGGCATGGTACAGAGCTGCAAGTGGCTCGTTTGTGGGGGCTAGAGACAGGGTGAGGGCAGCTCCTGTCACTATGTGCACTCCTGGGCAAGCATGGGGTAGGGGGGACATGTGCCCTCCAGATCTGTGCATGGAGCGAGGGCAAGCTGGCCCCAGCCACCAAACTTAATTGTTATGGCACTGCCAAAAGCTCTTATTTCAAATTATTATTCAAGAAGTGGGTACTCCATTTAGATGCTGTGTATGTCCAGTTCACACTAAACCTGAGGCCTAGCTTTTGGACCTGACATACTACCACCCATGCAGAGATATCTCTGACCTGAGCTTGGAGGTCAGAATAAGGGTCATGCTAATTCACCCCTTTTTGTCTCGGAGGGCCAAGTGGTTTGGATAAGCATATTGTACATAAATAGCATGCACAAAAGTATCTGACAGATGGTAAAGCCCTGCCCTCTTTTGCCCCGATATCAATCTGTTCTTATCCAAAGCTAGCCTACCTAGCTGGAGAAACAGGCATTTCTGCTTAGGCTAGAACCTGCCCGCTATGCAGCAAAAACTACAAAGAACTCAAATGCTCGTAAGCCTGCTTCTCTCTACCCACAATTCCCACTAAAACATGACAAGTCCTCCCTAATACCATTCATTAGGAAAATACCCTGGGGTGTAGGTACATTGCATATCCACGTAGCAATACCCCGGGCAGCCGTGAATGAGCTCTGAATGAGCTGATGACAATGTTCCAGCACAAAGACTCCTCGGCTATGTCCCTGCTCCCCCATCACCCCTCCCCACTTCACGTATAGGCTGCTGCAAAGTAGTAAGGGCATGGGTGGTAGTAAGGGCATACTAATGTCTCGTTAGGGCAAGGCCCCATTGAAAATCTAGACCCAATATGCGTGTTGTGGGGGTCTGGAAACAAGAGCTTCCTTTGAATCTGAATTCATTCAATACACAAAACAAAACTACCACATACATTATTTGGCAGTCTTCCTGACCCACTCTTCTGAAATGCCAGACATTCAAGTAGAAAATAGCTTATTTAATGTGTGCTCCCTATTTTGAAATGTATATCAAAACCTCATCAACTAGCCTGTTACTTTTGATCACACAAACCATATATAGACTCTCTTGACTCCAAAATCCTTTGGAAGGTAGAAAAGGATGACACTTTAGAGACTTATTGTTACAGGGAGGCATAAGCTTTTTTAGGTGACAGCCTACTGCATCAGGTGCTTTCAGATTACTTCAGACTAACACCGTTAACTACCTCTCCAAAAATCTTGAGGAAGATTTGCAGCAAAATGCAATGAAAATGAATTTTAATCAAAGTAGAGCCTCTCATTGATTTATCTAGATTTTAAATTGATAAAATCTGTATTCATGCAATTAGAGACTTATCTATTTTGGTTATCCCAAGGGAAAAGATGAAATGATCTTCATACATTATTTTGTCTATAGGACTTCCTTCCTTTCTCTCAATGACAAACGAAAAACTATATTATATTTAAACACACACACACACAGCTTGAACTTCTCTTTGAAAAATTCAAATACTTTTACTTTTAGCTCACTACGTAAATGGACAGCTTTGAGAGAAAGGGGGCCTTGTTACACATCCCAGAGCTCTTAACCCCTGGATTGTCCACATATTAACACCTTTATGGCTTAAAGCACTTGTTATACAGATCGAAGTTATACACCACTCATTATGCAGTTCAAAGTTATGATCATCACCCCACAACTCTCAAAGGGGCCTTCACTCAAGAAGGACACTCCTCCAGAGAGAGAGATCACACTTTTGAAAGAGCCACCCAGATACTATATGAAGAACTGCTGCAGTACAGAAGAAAAATCTCCATGAATCGCACGCCACTGCTTATGACATCTCATCCTTCCCTGAAACCTATCCAGAAAATCCTCAAACAATTGCACCCCATACTAGAAGGAGACCCAGCTCTCCAAGAAAACTACCCATCCTCTCCTTTAAACCAGTACTGAACCTCAGCAACCTTATCACCAGAGGCAAACATCCTATGACCCAAAACACACCAGACCATGACAGGACAAGAAAAATAAAATGCGCCAACACATCTCCTCTACCCCCACAATCACTACATCCCACAACAAAACCATCAGCATTCCTGGATCTTACACCTACACCTCCAGCAATATAATTTCTCTCATTAAGGGCACCAAACGCCCTGATGAAAAATATGTAGGAGAAACCAAACAACTGTGCACTGGAATGAATGCACACCAAAAATCTACTGAAGACCTGTTGGGGCGCATTTCTCACAAGAAAACCACTCTGTCTCCAATCTCTCAGGTCTAATTTTCAAAGGGAATTTACAAAACACCTTTCACAGACAAGCCTGTGAACTTCACTTCAGCAACCTACTGGATACTAAAAATCATGGACTAAATATAGACACTGGATTTATGACACATTATAACCTGTCTAACATCTGACTTTCCAGGTAAACCCTCCACTTTTTACCAGCTATTCTCATTCCCTTCCCCTTCCACCCTCCTGTCTTTCAGCCTTTGACTACAGCTACTTTCATTTTCCCTTCCTCCCTCCACCTCTCGCCTACAGATGACCTCAATTTTTGTTTTACTAACTGGCTTTCTTGCATAGGTACTGGCCTCTGGCTGCTTTACCACTTGATCCAGGAGATTCATAGAACATCTGCAGATGCTTCTTCAGCCTGATGATGGGCATTTGTGCCTGAAAGCTTGCTAAGAAATTTTTTTTCCAAATATTTGAATTGGTCTAATAAAAGATATCAGATTTACCCAAAGAACCTTGTCTGCCTATGTCCTTAGACCAACATGGCTACAACCTATACTGCTAAGTTATGCCACTCCAAGGTAGGATTATCTCTTAATCCACATAACCCATAGCTCCTGTTCCATTAAGGGTGGCCACTGCACACAGATGTGCCACTCAAACTGAAGGTGTGACTACAAGTTAGCACTAAACTGATCAACATTTATGTGCCTCACAGTGTAACATGTAACAAGGCCCTAAGGTTGTGTTCCACAGTACCAATTTGAATATTTAGAAGAAGCAATTCTGTATTTAAATTGTCCCTTTGTGTATACAGGAGACTCTCATCATTCGTGGGGGATACTTTCCAGAGATCCCCACAAATGGCAAAATCTGTGAATATGCCATGAATGGCGCGTACACCCCGGAGACTGGGGGGACATGGCTGCACTGGTGGCAGTGGGAGCATGGCAATGAGAGTGTGGCGGCAACAGCTGGAACCTGGCGGCAGCAAGCGTGGCGCTCCTGTAGATGCTGCCAGTGCTCTAAGTGTCATCATGCTGCCAGCAGGGAGAGACCACGAGGTGGCACGGCACCACAAATATTTGAAACTGCGAATGCCAAACCCACAAATAGCGAGGGTTTCCTGTATACACCTTCCCTTTACTGCAAAGAATCAGGTTTAGTCAACTGTGAGTCATCAGTCCTATGCTACTAACAGCTAATAGATATTCTCCACTGAGGTAAATAGAGGACAACTGTGTTTTGGAATAATAGCATGCAAGACTCATCTTCACTGCTCTTGTGATATCTTGTATGGTCACTATGCGCAGTAAGCACTGGAACAAATCAGTGGAATGGAAATACTTCAAACTTGGCTCAAAGTAGTAAGTATGGAACAGATTCTTCTCACGACATTTGCAGGCCAATTTTGCACTCTTGCAAAGTTTAAATGTGTTGGAAAAATAACATCTAATTGCTTGTATGCTTTGTTTTTAATTAACCTCAAAATCTGAACTTTTCAAGTTTCACTCAACACTAGACTAAATATGTATATATGTAGTTGTATGACTTCTACACGATACAGATCACTGAGTGGGGAATGTGTGGCGAGACTATTACTGTGGCACATTTGTAATTTTCAAAAGAAAACTAAGAAGTTTCCATTATGCTCAAGCAAATTTAGCCAAATGAAAGCACTGCCTAAGTAATGTTTGAATAGTGTATAAATTAAGGCATGAAAGCATCTAGTCACTCATTTTAATTGCTAAAATGCCTCAAGGGGTTTAGATTAGACAAAGAAGAGCCCTTAGAAAGCTCATACTATATCTCAGGGGCAATACTGATAGCTAGGAATAGAGCAGCAATTCCTTTTACACTTCACAGAGGAACAAAGTTCAGATAGAGATATGACAAACAGATCATTTTGTCTGAGTAGAAGATTTTAAAAGAATATCTCATAACCTGAAATGGTGCAAATTACCTGAAATGGTTTAGCAAAGGGCTTCGGTTCAAACAACAGAATCATTCTGAGAAGAACTACTCCTAATTGTTTTCTTTTTGCTATACCACTGCAATAGTAATGTATGGACTGACTTTATCCAAAGAGCTGCTGGATAGGCCCTTTTACTACATAGCCATCTGACTCAAAATAAGACTAAAAGCAGTTGAAAAAAATATTTGAAATGATTTAATTGTTCACGGGTTCAAATAACCTGTACGATGTTGTAAGTAGGAAGAAATGGACTAATTCTTAAAGATATTATCTTTGGATGTCAGTTCTATTAGGATAGGCTTAAGAGAAGCAGTGTTTATGAAAAGGTCAGGACTATTTAAAATATGCTGTAAGCAGGTACATCACAAGATGGATTTTGGTTAATATTTATAGTAAGCCAATCCAACGAATGCATGAACCCAGTCACAAAAAACCCACAAAACTTACATATTAATGACCTTTGCTTGAAGAACGTGTGATTAATCTTAGAGGGTTAAATGCTGCCCTTGGTTATGTATGAGCAACAGCCACCGACTTCAATAAAAGAATGGCTTGCATATCCCAGGGCACAATTCAAACCAGAGAAAAGGCACAGCTAAAATGGGTGCCTAGCAATCTTTGAAAATCACAGTGTAGAATTAGTGTGCAGGAGGTGAATGGCTGCAGGGAGATATGCAGGAACAAATAAGCATGAGTCTATAATGCTGTCTTTACTTTCTTCAAATCCCATGACATTATTACTGAAATGCTCCTGGGGAGGGGGTGGAATCAAGGCTTACCTTCCGGCTTGTGAAAAAAATTGACCCATATTGATCACAAATACAAAGAAAAGACAGGTGGTGCAAATATAGGTATCTTTACACTGGTTTCATAGATTCATAGATATCAGGCTTGGAAAGGGCCTCATAAGATCACCGGGTCCAGCCACCTGCCCAATGGGCAGACAGTCAATTAAGGTCAAAGGATCCCAGCAAGATAAAATATAGAAATATTTCTTGAAAGTGTCCAGAATAGGTGCTTGCACCACCTCTGGAGGGTTCCAGGCCTTGGGGTCGCGGATAGTAAATAGGTTTTTCCTTATGTCCAGCCTAAAATGATTTTACAGGAGTTTGTGACCTTTGGGCCATGTCATGCCCTGGGGGGCTCTGGTGGACAGGTGTTCCCCCAGAACCTGATGCACAGCCCTGACGTACTTAGGCTGCCACCATGTCACCCTTGAGTCTGTGCTTCTCCAGACTGACGAGTTCCACAGCTTGCAGCCTCTCTTCATAAGGCTTTTGCCCTCTGATCATGCTTGTGGCTCTCCTTTGAACTCTTTCAGGCTTCTCCATGTCCTTCCTAAATTGTGGAGCCCGGAATTGGATGCAGTACTCCAGCTGCGGCCTCACCAAGGCTGAGTATAGCGGGAGGATGACGTCCTGGGTCCTGCTTGAGATGCCAAATGAAACTCTGTCTCTAGGTTTGCTCACACTAATATTTAGGTGCCAAACCAGATTTGTTTTCACATCAATATCACCAACAATCCACGTTATTAGTCCTTATACTCGTTTTGTGGCATAATTCCAGCATAAGTCCACAAGCTCTATCTACTCTAGGTATGTAAACGTGTCAGCCAAAACCGTCCCATTTGCAGTGGAGTTCCAGTGCAGCTACATGCTGTAAAGCAAGTGCACAGATGGCCGCCTGCATCAATCCCACGGTTTTCTGTCCCTGTCTTCTGGCTGTCCTTCACTCTCTACTGTCTGGAATACTGGATGCACTTATTACCCTCCTTTTTAAAGCCTTTAACCCCTCATTTTCATTGTAGAATTTTCTGCAATTCAAACTAATCCCTAGTCTGCCCTAATGACCATAATTTCCTGAAGCACTACCAGCTGACCAGAAGAGTTTAGACAAATTATGGCGAACTTCTAAGAGATTAGCAAACACTAGTATGTAAGCTGCAGTGAAGCTGTACAGCACCGAGGAGTAGGTAAAAGCCTGCCCTGGGGTGTAGATCTATACCACAAGAGTGAGAGTCGAGAGGCTTGCTCAGTATACCGGTGTCCTGGGTCCGCTCCAGGCTACAATTAACACCACATTTGGTAAATGGCATCGGGACAATTTTGCAGGTGTTGGATCCTGCCTTGCCTTCAGCCTTCCAAGTATGCATGCGGTCACCACTTTGCGACCAGTAAGAGCGCAACTGAATGGTCTGGATGATCCCATGCTGAAGGCAGGGTAGATTTGCACTTTATAGACTAACCAAAGTAAAGCTAGCACAAGGTTTTGTAAGCTGCAGCTCACTTCATGTTGAAAAAGGACATGCAGAAAGCCGAGTATAAGCAAAAGAGTACAAAATTAGAGTACAAAAGACAAGGAAAGGGGAGAGAAAGAAAGATCTCGTGCTGTCCGCAATGTCTGTGATCCATGTTAGGAGAAAGTCACTAGATGCTGGGTGCATCTACAGGTGACGTGATGCAATGCAACGTGATACAGTGACGTAGCATCCACGGGCATCTACGTGCGACCAGAAGCTACATCGCCATAGCAACGTGCTTTCCCATTATAGCGCAAGGTTACTGCTAAAAATAACCATGCACTCCATGTACAGCGCAGTACAGGCTGTTCCTCCACCATGATTTAGTACTTCCAAAGGGAAGTACTAAATGGCGGCACAGTAACAACACTGCCATAGCAACATGTGTAGTAGAGCCAACCCCACAATGGGGGCTTTTAAAAGGCCCCATTATGATTGTTAAACCGGCAGCTACAGTGGCCTGAGGAAACCTAACTGCAGGAGAGAGAGGAAAAAATAGCGCTTCTGTGAACATGAGGAAGTATATGCAGGAATGGAGATTATCCTTAAAGTGTGAAACAAACTGTGTACCTTAAAGTCTGAAGGCTAGGAGATGACGTGACCTTTGGGTTGCCACCACTGTCCACAGATGGTGCCATTATCCGCAACAACCCCATATGTTCAGAGATGGCAACAAGGATGACCTTGTAAAAAAGACACTAGGGCTGGATCCAGATGTGTACCTCTTTGCAGTGCCACAGACTACATGAGTTGCACATTAATTACTGCTGCTAATTTGCAGTGCCTGGGCAAAATTTACTACTGGGATTTCCTGAGAGCAACCCCCACGCTGGAAGAGAGATGGCACAAACCATGCCAAAGCGGTGAGCACCGGGACAAACACAGAGACGGGGGGGTGGGCAGTGCACAGCAGCCCAGAGCAACGGGCTGGGGCGCAGTGTGCCTCAGCGCTGGAGCTCCACATGCTTCAGTACAGGGGCTCCATAGTGCATGCTCTGTGCTCAGGCACGCGGAGACGGGGAGGCAGCTGCCTGCTCTCCTGCCTCGAGACACACTGGGCCCCAGCCAGATGTGGGGTGGGCGGGGGCTCGGGGGGCCTCAGTACAAGGATTCCACAGTGCATGGAGATGGGGGAGGGCTGCCTGCTCCCCCATCCTCATATGCCACCCCTTGGCTGGCTGGGGCACAGGGTGCCTCAGCACAGAAGATGGGTAGCCCCTGCCAAGGCACCCAGTGCCCCCAGCCAGACCCCACCTGCAGCACCTGAAGCAGCAGGACAATGCATCTCACTGCCAAGCACAAACGCAGGAACATGCACTGAAGCACAAAGTGTTTGTCCTGCTGCAAGGGCAAGCCCCTGACCATGTGGACCCAGCCTAGGTCTGAACTTGAGAAACTCCTGCTGCATTCCCAGCTCTTCTATAAACTTGCTGTGTGACTGGGACAAGTCACTGCATCCTCCTGTGCATTCTTTCCCCATAAAATTTTCCCAAATTCCAGGGAAGTATTATTTCATTAACTCATTATCCAGTCAGTGTGGCCAGACATGTCTTACTGTCCTGGATGACATGTGCACCCAATTACATACAGTCTAACATATGGGTCCTAGCCACATAACAGGAAGCTCTCCTCACCTACCAAAGAAGCCACCATAAAGTTCATACTATTGTGCAGACACAGGGAGAATTGAGGACTGCATCGCTATTATTTATGTGCTTTTCTCTTCTCTCATGCAAGGCTTTCAAGGTTTAATGGCAGATAACAACAAGCAATTTTGTGTCACTTTCTTTGTCTGATAACGGGATTAATTCATGCTGTTTAAACAAAGTTTTCACTCTTTCTAATATGCTCTTTCTTCCTCCTCCATCCCCTCCACTCTACCCCTCAGAGGAATATTTGCTTTTATCAGGAGTCAAAACAGAAGGGTGAAAAAACAAGTAGATTATTTTAAAAGAGCTGGGATGTCGGAAGAGATTACCTGTGTAACATAGGAGGCATTGAGGCAAAAACCCAGACCTGTCAGCCCCACATCAACAGGGAAACCTTCAACAGAAAGGTTACCTGCATTCTGAGCAAGTTAAATTGCTTTATGCGGGGAAAGCATGCATGCTAATTATGAAAGCCTAAAAGTAGGGCCAAGCTAGGAGTAGAAAACTGGAAATGACAGTAAGCAATTCAAACTCTCTTGTAATCTTTATGCTATGTTTAACTAGTAGAGAGACATGGGTAATAAATTATCCATGGCTTTAAACTAGTTGTAGATTATTGAAGTGACTAGTTTTAGGGCATATCAGGTCCATTTGCATGTCTGCCAAAAATGTGGACCAAATATAGCATCAGTTTTGTTTCTTTTCTCTTTTCTGTGCGGAAGGGAAGCTCACTTCAAAAAGAAACCTCTCCCTCCCCCTACTGCTAGTACTTCCGTGTAACAAACACTGTTTAAACAACTTGCTGTTACATCAGACTGCAAGGCATACACAACTAGTATTGCACTGGGGCAGGCAAAGTTACATGTTGGCTTACCCACATCATTTTCAAGACGCCCACATCTGTGAAATCTGCAGAGAATCCTGCAATGAAAGAGATGGCTGAACTGTTTCCCCTGTGGGTTGTGCAAGGTCTCTTTATACCAGCTCCAGATCTTTGCCAGCCTCTGGCCACCTTTCAGCTGCGCTAGGACATATCCCATGGTTTTTGAAAATGCTCTCTGACCCAGGAAATGAAAGTAGCGATGGGCTAAAACCAAAGCAGAACTGCTGATCTGAGCCTTATCCCTTTTTCCTGAAATTTGGAGTTACTGGATAAAATGTAAACCAGGGTACCTTGGGCCTGGTTTTACAAAACTACTGTCCCATTTCTTTTTAGTTGTATCCTTCTCTTTCTGAAACAGAGCTGGGTCAAACCGAGATGTAAGTTTTTTCTTCACACCACTCTCTACCAGTAGTGTAACTAGGTCACGGTGACTGAGGCAGCCTCTCCAGGCACTAACTTGGAGCGGAGGCAGTGGGGAAAAAAGCTGACACTTCAGCTGTGCAGGTGCACTGGCAGCAGCAGTGGCAAACGAAACTCATCACTGCCCCATATGTGGCAGCTGCCTTGGGCACCCAACTGCATCATTGTGTCTTTATTTTCTACCACATCTGGAATCTGAGACTTCGAAAAAAGCAGATCCTGAATATTAACTCTCTTTGCTTTCCATTGTCCTAAATAAAAAACATAAAGTTGGGTACTCAACACATAACTATCCAGATCAGCATCAAGGAAAGTGGAAAGCCTGAGTGTAGGGGCTCTCGTGTCTTTTTTTCCCTACAGAACAGATTATGGCTGTGGACCATAGAGTCATTGCCCTCCCACTCCCAATAGCAAGAACTTCCTCAATTCCTATGCACGAGAGTATGATATCCCTGTAACAACGAGAACAACTTTTTACATAGAAAAGCATTGTTAGGAAAATAATGCAATATATATTTTATCTGTCTTCTAAATGTGGTTTCCAGAAGGCAGTGAAGAGGAGCTAGCAAAAGGTAACCAACCTGTGAATAGTTAGTTGTGCTCAGATCATGGACCATACTTAGGCACTTGTTACGTGTTGCACTTTGAGCAGCTCAAATACTGAGCCGTGTTAGTACTAACTCAAGTTTGGAGCAACGTAAGGCTAAGACCCTTCTCTGACTGTTCCTGACCTGCACAGCTTTGACTTGCCAGGAGAGGGCTGGTGAGCAGGGGCTGGACTAAGAGCTATAGGTGTGAACTGAAACCAGAGCCAGGACAGTCTTCTATTCCTGTTCTGGGCGTGGTGAGAAACGGGTTGAGGGAATAAGAACATGAAGCTGGGAGGCAGAGACTTAATGGGATGGGGATAGGTAATGAAATTGGAGGTGAAAACAAAACAGGGATCGGAGAAGGGCGGTGAAATGAAGTCAGCCACTGAAGCATAAAATACAAAGAATTAAAAGGAAAGAACATGCAAAAAATAACTTAAAAAGAAATAAAGAGGAAACAAACTAAAGGTCTCATGTTTGAATAAATTGGGATTGGGACTGAGGCGTGAGAGTTCTGGTTGTGCTTCCCAGATTGGCTGGGAGCTGGGAGCCATGAGGGAGGGAGCTTTTGATAGAACTACTTCTCCTAATCCAGCAAGGACCCAGTTTGACCCCCTACCCTGTCCGACTCCCAACCCTCCCAGACCACTCTGTCCCCTATGACCCAGGTAGCTGACATATGCTCTGCAGGCTATTGTATGAAGTTGCACCCGTAGAGGTGGGAAGGTTGCATTCCTGGGAGTGGGAGTTGGCTCTGTGCAAGAACTCCTCTCCTCCCTCCCAGGCAGCAGAGTTTAGGGAGAAGGAAGCTTGTCCACACAGAACAGGAGGGTTGGGGAAAGAGCACTGCATCCTGGGATGTTGATGAACTACAGCTTGGTGGCTCACCTGTGCGGAGTGACCACACATTAATGGAACATGAGGTAGGGAACACAGATCACAGATACACTTGCCCTGGAGTAGTGTAGCTTTAAGTTGCCTAAAGTGTGCTTAAAACTATTTTCAGCTGTTATTGTATGGACAATTCAGAGGTTGTCCAGAACTCCAGAAGCTATCTAAAATGACACTTAGTATGTGTTACAGCTGCAGAATATTACACAGCATTAAAGTTAGAACAAGTTCTGAGTAGATGTATGATAATGTTTACAATAAACCCCAACATGCATCTTAGTGAGCCCTCTACAGCTGGAGGGATGGTGAGAATACGTCCTGGGATGATATGCTGGAGTGACCTTTCCCCTATTTTCCAACAGCAACCAAAAAACAGCCAAGCATAGAGGACAGTATTAATTGGCCAACCATCTTACTGAGGACACAAATCTTTCCTTGCCCTGGCATACAATCTCCAATCCCTCTTTCACTGACTGTTCCAGTGGGGATTAGATCTCCAGGGGCTTCCTGGAGATGATGAGTGGCAATTGCTGAGAAAATCATTGCCCTGGCTCCTCCAATCCACGAGCACTGTATGATTCTGTAGTGTGGGATCTTGATCCCTTTGAGCCACTACTTTGAGGACCATGATGCTACTGTGGTCGTGATGCTGGCCCACTTCCAGGAGACACAACATGATGCTCTGCAATCTGGAGCACAGAAGGCCTGATATAGGATGCCTCTTTGTCACTGCTAGGCACTACCAGTGAGCTCAGACTGGTGGGAACAGCTCATGCTCGGACTTTGAGACAAAAATTAGTGGTGACAAAACTTTAAGATATCCCATGGGATTCCTGGGCCTCTGCATGGAACCTCCTCTCCACCCCAACGCCCTCGCCCCCACCCCCACCCCATTGCGGCATCATGGAATCGGTCTTCAGTGTCCCTTGTCCACCAAGGTACACATGGCCCTGGTGATCTGGAAGTTGAGGAATACTGTCAACCTCTGTTCCGTGGCTGACCCATTCAGCATAGGGCAATGGCAACAACAGCCATGAATAAAGTGTTCAACATCATACTGGAGAAGCTGGAGCCTCAGTTCGTCTGGATCAGAGTCATCACTGGGTTTGAATGGATAGGCTTCCCAAACAGTGTGGGAGCCATTGATAGGACCCACATACCCATTCTGTGCACCCCTAGCCATGCCCCAGATTACATAAATCATATGCGATCCCTTCAGTTATACTACAGGGAGTCATGGACCACTGGGGGTGCTTCACTAACACTAATGCTGGAGGGTTGAGCCCACGTATTCAGGAATTGCAGTTTCCCAGAGATGATGGAGCAAAGGGAGTTAATTTCTAATACTCTCACCCTATATTTGGTAGGCTGATCATTACCTCCTTGATCATGTAGAACGCAGCCTACCTGCTGCTCCCCCACCTTATGCATCTGTCACCTGCATCCTCCACAATATATGCAAAGTGTGTATGTGGGGGGAACCTGCCTAGAAACCAGGCCAAGTCTGGACAGGCCAAGTCTGTCTATATTAGGGTAACCCCTGGCACTTTAGATGGTGCATGAGCTGAAGAGCATCTCCCAGTCGGGCGTCCTGGACAGACCACCAAGCCATTCTGGTCAATGCAGCCTTGGCTGACTACTTCCTGGGGCACCATTCTGCCAGGCAGGCAGGTGTGCAGGAGACCTCTGAATGATTGTATAGTGCAGCAAATGAAAGGACATTTAACCTTCTTCTCCAAGATATTTCAGTAAACAACTGTCATGTTAACTGTTGGGCTTAACACTCCATATTACTAGAGACTGGTGCGGGGAAGGGAAGGGCAGGAAAGGAAATGGGGGGGAAGATCAAGAAAGCAGAGCGCTTGACGACTGTTTGGGGAAGCAGGGTCCTGCATGGGAAGTTTGAGAGAGCTGGCTGGGCGGGGGAAACTGAGGCATGGACTGCTGGGCGGGTTGGGGTTGTGAGCAACTCAAGATGTGGCCTGGACAGGAAGGACGCAAGGGATAAATTTAATAACTGTGCAAAATTTATTTTTTCAAACACATTTGAAACAAGCGCTTGAAAACAAAGACTACCTCACAAGTAACTGTGATGAGCTTAAAACTCTTAACATTATGTAAACTACGCTAAATGTGCTACAGGGTGGTTTTCGGCCCACCTAACTCCATCATCTACAGGTCTTCCAGCTGGGTAGAAAGGCCCCTGAGAGTGCCGGGTTGTGGAAGTATGCCCTGCCCCTTTCCCCTTCCCTCTGCCCCCTGCCCTACCCTACCCCAGTCCGAGTCAGATGGCTCCAATAGTTGCATCTCCACGGTGGGTCTGATTCTGCACTGCTGGGGAGGGGGAAAATATCACCAGTGTCCATGCTGCCATCTCAAAGTTCAGTTCCCCTTTTATGGTATTTCTCCCTGCTTCTAAGATGCAGGCATCTGGGAAGACAGTGGCATTAACTATCACCCCAGAGAAAGAAAGGGCCTCCCCTGCTGTGGCATTTAGTAGACCAACCACTCAGACCTCATTTCCTTGCTTGGCATCCAGCTATGCCAGGGAGTGGAAGGCTCCAGACAACCAGCTAGCAGCAGCTGCTGGCCAGAGAAGAGTGGGGGAGGATGGACAGGAAGCAACCAGTCCTCACAATAGCCAGAGTGGATTTAGGGCTGGTGCCATTGCTTCTGCTTGGATGGGGAAGGGTAGGCAGCTACAGGTGGCTTCAGCCTCACAGTCATGGCACAGACATACTCCTCCGCAGTGGTAGCCAACCTGTGCAGATAGGACTGGCATGAGCCCATGACAGAGCAGAGGGATTCCTAGGACTGGAGGGCTCGTTCCTGGGCCCTCTTTCAGCTCACCAATCCCTGCACCAGGTTCACAAACGGTTAGTCCTGAGCCACAATAGTTGCTGGAAAGTTCTTAGCTGCTCTTCTGAGCAATCCAGCTTGAGCTCATAGGCAGCGAGCCAGCCGTCAGCAGTGTTATATGGGTGTGCAGGGAACTCCATGAGCTCCCCCAGCATCTATTCTTCCCAGTCCCACTAATGTTTCTGGCTGTGGGATTTAATCTGAACAGGAGTATCTTTACAAGTCCTTGAGGCAGCGTTAGCACTAAAACCTCCCAGGCCAGAGAAAACTCTGCAGAGTGACCAAAGTAGAAGCAACCTTTGATGTTTCTATAGATAGCAGATAATTTATGTAAATTCTGGAATATCCACACACATTCTGACAGGTGCACAGGCAACTGTGCATTGATAGCAGAGCAGACCCTGAATCATTATACATTTCTAAGATATTACAAGTGAAAGCTGGAACATTTTGCTTGCCTCACTGGTTTCCAGAGGCAAGCAGGATGAGAGTGGGACCACACCATGGTTAACCTTATCTTAGCTAGATGCCATCTCCCCATCTTTTGCACTGTGGAGGTTTCCACAGGTGGATGGGGATCTCTCACTAGGAAGGCAGCCCCCAACCCATGCTATCTTATCTGGCCCCATCTCAGGACTTTACTTCTTCTGAACACAGTGTGCTAGCATCACAGAAAGGAGCTCTTTCAGATTGCAGGTGGAAACCACCCAGGATATGTCCTGCTGCTTCTGTGAGCTCTCATGCCTGTTGGTACTGGATTTATGGTTCAGATACCCAGGCAAACCCAAAACCCTCACACCAACCATGACCACTCTGTTCAACAATAAGTGAATGTTATTGATGTACAGTGATAGCAGGTAAGAAAAATGCCAGCTATTCTATATCTATTAGTCCTAGAGCTGTCGTCAGAGGGAAGGAACATCTGGGCAGTCTGCAAGCTTCACGCTGAGGTTCTCTCTTGAGTATCAGATGTTAGCAGCCTGTAAGGCTGAGGCCCAATCCCCCACTGCAGCATTCATCTCTGGGCAACGTTGACCCTATGGTCATCATACTGTTCACGTTCTGTCCTGTTAGCATAGGCTTTTGTTTCACAAGCACAGGCACACATCCTAATTTTGTTGTTTACCAGTTTCTCCTAATTTAGTCCACCTACCAAAACTGAAAATCTCAAGCCCAGGGGCTGTGCATTTAGGCATTGACACTAATGCTGCAGACTCCTCTCTCTCATGTTACGGAACAGCGTGGTACACGTCTTCAGTTCCCTAGCCTGTGTGTCTGCTTGCCTGTGTCAGAGGGTGGGCCTTGAAGGAAACTGTGTCACAAACAGTCTTTTAGAAATCACTTAACCCTTGCTGTTTGCCTGAAGCATTGTTCTAATGCAATATCTACTTTACCTACAAGCCAGTTCACAAAAGGACACCCCTAAATACCATTTTCGGACCATCAGTGCCAGCACCTACCCTCGAGTCTCGGAAGGACATAGCTAGGTATGAGATTTCCCTGGGAAAGGCAGCGATTCCATGGAATTCACATGAGGCTTTAGAGATAATCCGATATCAGTATTACGGCCTCATCTCTCTCCCAGACATCGTAGCAATGAAAGCAGCAACCAGTCTCATCCTGAACTAAGATCACATTGCCCTCTTCCCCCACTGACAAGCTGTCCCCTGAAAAATGCCCTGTCCTGTGCTCTGCCTGGATGCTCTAAGCCCACTGTTGCCATTAACCTGAGCGGTGAGAGTTACCTGGAATTACAAAGGATGACAACTTTTATCACCACCTGAAATGGCGGCTTCCAGTATCCCTGGGCTGATGGAGGTGGCTACCATGCCAGAACTCAAATGATAATAATGTTCCCTGGCATATGAGGCCATCCACACCTGGCTCTCTGAGAGAGCCATATGGGACTGTCACTGGCCATTGCCTCTGAAGCTACATTCTGGTTTACACTTCCCCTCCTTTTGGATCTCCCTTCCTCTGCTTATCCTCAGACATGCCTAAATGCCTTTGACTGTGTTTGCTCAAGTGTGAGTGCCCTGAAAAGGTGTCCCAAGTGTTGAACCCTGGCCATGCAGGTAGGAGCTCAGTGAGCCCACCGCAAGGTACTAGCATGTGACATTCAACTGACAGTAACCAATATTCATGGACTAGAGGGAAAGCGAGACCCCCCCCCCCGCAAAACCCAAAATACCCATTGCATGTAGGATGCCTGTAAAGGGAGAAGAAATGGGCTACAAGCTGCTCTTGCAAGGCAGGGAGGTCTGGCAGTGGTGTGGGTGGATCAGGTTTCCAGTCACTGATTCCCATGCATGACTTAACCCTTGCCTAGGGTCAATTCTAACTGACCTAGCCACTGAGTGCCTTAACTAGTCTATCAAACCTTAACTGGATCATTGGCCCATACAGAATGCAATGCCCCCTCCCTTTTGGTAAATGCCAGGGGTGGAAAGCAATCTGTACCGATTGACATTCCTGCATCTAGCCACTTCCCCCAACCATGCACCAAATCACATCCACGTTCTCAAGCCATACCCTAAAAGCACCAAGTCACATTTAGGCCATGTACTACCTCAGACCCCTGAGAATCCCCCAGTCACCCTTTCCCCCAGAGTTGCTGGAAGTTACCAGCCGTAGCTGCTTGTCTTCCATGTTTGCTGAATGAGGATCTCATCCAAGCTGTCCCCATATTGTGCATCTTGGGTCTGGGTCTGGTTTGGGGTCTGAAAGGGGAACAAGTCCAATGAGCAGGAACCCTCATGTTCCTCCATGAAAGAGTCAATATCAGGTCATGGGGAAGAGATTCCAGTGTCATTTTCATCATTGTTGTTGCTCCTGACCAGGCCCATGGATGTGCAGTACATGCTGTGGCAAGAAGCAATGGTATGGTCGTCCTCAAGGATCCTCAACAAATCCTCATAGAAGGGGACCGCAGTCCTTGTAGTGCCCAAAACCTTGTTGCCATCCTTGCCCTGAACATACCATGATTTCATGCATTTGCTTCTACTGGAGATCTGCTCCCAGTCGCTCTGGTGGCCAAGCCACCACCTGGGCCACAGTGTGGTTGTAGGCCACCTGGTTTTGTCAGCTGTTCTTCATGCTTTTGGCAGTGGTGGCAATTGTTCTTCTCTCACACCAGACTGTGATGAGGCCCTGCACTTTGCTACGCCTTCAGTTCACAACTGTCCTGCAGGGGTCTGAGGAGGATATTCTCCGGTCCAGTTCAGTTCATAAAGCTAAGTGATTGCTGTCCACACCAGAGCACTTAAGCAAAATGGCTACTTTTAAATGAGTATATGAGGTGGTGCCACGTGGGCGAGGCCTCCCCAAGACAGACAGCAGTGTCACCTTGAGGCAGTACCACTGTCATTGGGGCCAGTACCACCCCGTGAGGCCATTGAGTTCTGGGAGGTGGGTGGACCAAATCCTGGAGTGAGAGTAGTAGGGGGGCATTGGGAGTGGTGCATCCTGGGATGCTGAAAGACTGTAAATTGCTCATGTTATCTGTGTGGAGCAGGCTGACAGTAGCTGAACATGTGTTCCTTAATATGATCTAAAGATGCTCCTCACTCAAGAAGCCATGAGTTTGCTACAATACAAGCACACCTGGCATATATTTTACTGCTTGAACTCATGGTTTCTTGCATTTTAAGTACATTTAATACATACTGGGAACATTTACACAAGATGCTTAACTTGCATTATCTACATGTGCACATGCTTACTGTGCAATAAACCCCCATAATCCCAAGTAACTTTGCCACCTGTAAATACAAGTAGCAAATTTACTCTAGATTAGCAAGTGCCATAGCACTCATGTAGACGCCTCATCAGGAGCAAAATCTGATCCCAGTCAGCTGTCCATCAAGGTGTAGGAGATAGCTCCCTGCCCCTGGGAGCTGTCTACTGCTGGGGTGGACTGCACCACAGGAGCCTGAGTAGAGACTGTGTCCCCTATGTCCAGGCAGCAGGTAGGTCCAAACCCCCTGCTTCCAGATCATGATCAGAGTGGAGCCTGGGAGAGTCTTATCTCCCAGAAGCCACTCCACAACCTTGGGGCCACTGCTGGGGGATGCTTACAGCCAAGCAGCAGCTCCAGGACCTCTAAGAGATGCTTATGTCCTGCTAGGAGATGCTTATGTCTCAGCAGTGGCTCAAGACTGTGGGACTACTGCTGGGAGAGACTTATCTTAGCAGCTGCTTCAGGACTGTGGGGCTGGAGATCCTTATCTCCCAGCGACACTTCCAGGACCACAGGGCTGTTGCTGTTGGGAGATTTATTCATGGAGCTGGGGAGGGGAGACAAGCTCCCCAGCTGGGTTCCCCCCTCCGCCCCCAGCTCCACACTTATGGGTCTGAGCAGGGAACAAGCCCGCCCCACCCCCACCCAGCATGTAGGGCCAGGGTTGGGAACTGACCTGGTCAGGGGCAGGTCCCAGCCCCATGTCCTGATTGGGTGATTGAGGCATAGGCTTGGAGAGAGCTGCAGGGGTAGAGTAGCTAGCAGCTAGCTCACTGCCCCACTGGCAGATCAGGGAAAGGGACTGGGGTCTGACTCTCCCCTGCAGCTCTTTCCAAGTCCCCTGCCCCTAATCAGGAAGCCAGGGTCAGGAGCACCTTGCTGCTGAGGTAGGGGGACATTGTCCCCACTCCAGCAGCAGGAAGCCCCCCAGGGCCAGAAGACAGCTATCTTCTGGCTCAGTGCTCCCGGCCAGCCCCTGGGCTAGCACCCAGGAGGAGCCTGGAGCTCCCTGCAGTGGTGACAGGAGCCCATTACAGGGAATGTGGCACAATGAACAGCAAATCTGCTCCCCAATCCCCACATATGTAGATGCTTGTCCGAAAACGCTTACTCCAGAGTATCTTACATCAGAGTAATCTTAGGCCAGAGTAAATGCATGTGTAGATGTGCCCACTGAGTGTCTCACATGTCATGGTCCTTGGAGAAGTTCCACCTTAGCCTACTTTAAAAATAATATTATAAAAGTAGTGCCTTTTAACTTTATCTCGCTCAGATTTTCATTTCATTATATCTAATTCTCATTAGGAATCACTAAACTGTTTTGTTTGTGCATTTAAATCTCAAAAGCACTGAAGTCCTGTATATCTGCATATTTAAACTTAATAACCCTACAAATACATCTCTCTGCAGCAATAACACGTTGATCTGATTAGTTATTATAGATATACAATCAACCCTTGTCCTTTTCTATCTAACATCAGATACAGGGAGAAATAATGTGGGTAGCAACCATAAACATAAGACTGTGGACACTCACCCAAAGTCATCAGTTCAGAAAGGTAAGAGAACAAGATTTGCACACGTAAGTGTGGACAAGGGTTTGCCGTCAACAGTAAACAAACAAACAAAAGCATTTTGCTCAACTAAATGTTTCATTTGACCTGAAACAAAATGCTTTGTTTTGGGTACTTCTAAGAAAACCAAAATTAAATGAAGGCTAAATTCACAAGCCTTCTAGTAGCAATTAATTTAATCAGGACAAGTGAAAAAATACCACACTTAGGACGGAGTGAGTACATGCACAAATATGAACTGGAGAGTGACAGACTGGGCTGTAGTCCTGCAAGAAGGACCTGAGTTTTTTTGTGATCCCAAGTGGAATACAAGTCGGAGAAGCGGGTTATTGCTAGGTGGGGAAAGGCAACAGTATACAGGGATGCACTAACTGAAGTGTTACGTTCAGGCCATAGGAAGTAATTTTTCTCCACTATTCAACACTGATGAAGCCTCACCATCTCATATACCTATTCAGTGCCCTGTGCTTCAAAATGGTGGCAGGGGTGCTTTAACTAAAGCTCATTCAATGAGCTTTAGTTATAATGCCTCTCCTGCCCCATTTTGAAGGACAGAGACGCTGAGTACTTGAGATGTGGATACTTCTGGAGTATGGTAATTAGCACACTCCAACAGACTCAATCAATCAAGTCTGCTCTGGAGTGTTGTAATTACAGCACATCAGACCAGCATCCTTGCACATCTACAGGCACTTGGTGCCCAATTTTGGAGATAAGAAAGACATGGACAAGATAGAGAGTTCAAAGGCGAGCAACAGAAATTATAATATGTCTAGAAACCAGGATATACAAGGAAAAGCTGAAAGAATTGGGACAATTTAGTCCAGGGCCATACAGCCGGGCCACATATAGCCACCAAGGGTTTATTTTTTGGCTACTGCCCCCCTCATTGCTCTGGCTGCAGCAGCTGGTATCTCCAGACTTCCCGTCTCTCCTCTGGCTTCCTGTTCCTGTCCCTACCACAGCTAGCAAGGGAGCATAGTGTGGCAGGGGTGCCAGGGAAACCTACAGCCAAAGGATCTGAAGTTGAGTTTGCGGTGCTTGTGTACGCAGTGAAGGGGGAAGACGCACGGTGCAGCAGAGGTGCGCAGCCTGTGGAGCCTGACAGCCCCGCTGGTGCAGCCCCAGCCACTAAGAAGCTGGAGAACCCTGATTTAGCCTGAAGAAGAAAATACTGGCAGTGGGGAGAGAAGGGGGGGAGCAGAGATTTGGTAACAGCCTTCAAAATACCTGCAAGGATAATTATAAAAAAACCTGGTAAAAGACAGTTCTCTGTGGATACAGAGGAGAGGACAAAAAAAAAAAAAAAAGTCTCAAATTGTAACAAGGACATTTTAGGTTAGACATTAGGAAAAACTTTCTAAGAATGAGTCGTTAAGTATCAGAACAGGAGGTTTAGAGAGGTTGTGCAAACTCTATCCTTAAAAGTTTAAGAGCAGGTTAGACAAGAAGTTGCACAAAATCGTTTACACAGGGATGCTATTGCCTTCACCAGTGGTTTGCACTAGATAATTTCCTGAGGTCCTACCAGCCCCACTACTCCATCCAATATTCTGTGATTCAGTTACTTCATCTCCCACCTCCCTGGAGAGTGTCTTAACCGCAAGTCAATAGCATATTAAGCAAGGGGAGGGACATGAGACCCTACACTTACAATGCCTCTTGAAGCTGTTCTACACTTTGCAGCTAATTAAACACATCACTGGAGTGCAGGTTTCTCATTCCCAGGAGACTGATCTGGCCACCAAGCTATGACATTCACCGGGGACACAGGAGGCCTCTGCTTAACTTGACTTTGTAATTCAGGGCTGAGATTTCAATTTGTCCTAACCACCTTAAGATAGCTTATTTTAAAGGTATTCTCCTTTTCAGAGAGACAGAAAACAAGAGAATGACTCTCTAACTCATGCAGGTGGGACATGAGGATTCCTCAGTAATTAATTAAGGCTTTGATAATGAATCTGCTTCCACAGCAGAATATCCCATAGCGCGGAGCTTCGGGCACTCCTGTAAGACATGAAATACTGAATTCTCTCAGGAAGAAAAAGGAATTAAACCCAGGCATCCCACACCTTGCATGGTTGGTCTAGCCACTGACCTACTAACATGGTATTTCTTCTACCAGCAATTTCCGAATCTAGCGCTCCCTCAGTCCCAGATCTTTTTCTAGCCAGAAAAGATTTGGCAAAGTCAGTCTGAGCTTGTGACCAGTTCTTAGACAAGAAAAAACCTCTTTTTACTATTTGCTATGTTAGATATACTTATTTTTGCCTCCCTACTCTGAAGAGGTACTTAATATCTGTTAAATATTTGGGTAGCCTTGGGTGGAAAATGGAGATTGCTCCTGTTTGCCTGGCACACAATGGCAGCCCATATAGCATAGCAAGACTGAAGTATATAGGTCTTTAAATGAGGTTCAGTCAGCTTTACAACAAACTAAATAATATCCTAGGATTTATTTTTTAATTATTTTTACTAACCGATTTCCACTTTCCAACAAAGCAGTTATTCATATCAATTACTATGTTCAAAATGACAAACAGAACCTCAACACATAGCTATTGTTACACCGTTTATTATTATTTCCAGCTGAAATATTTGCAAATGTATGTGTTTTTCCCCCCAATTTGCACTATACTTGCATGAATGCATTCACTTTAACATTAATCTTGAAAAGCACTGAGAAAGCAACAGGGATTTTTTTTTTTTAACCTATTTGAAAGAATTTAGCTAAGGCATTCAACAGTTTAGTAATATTCTTAATTGGTCTGTTGAATTTTAATATACAGTAGGTCCACGTTATCATTACGTCTAACACTGTTGAGAAATAGTATAAAGTAAAACACAGCTTGGAACCTCGCAGCTCTAGCAATTTGAATGTTTATTACCATGTTTATGTAAATTAATGGTAAGGTAGATTTTAAAGCCAAATACAGTTTTACCTTACAAAGCTACTTTTTTTTTTTTTGGAAACTCAGAGAACTTGAAACCCATGTGTTTTTCTGTTCCTATGTGATTATATTTACTGTTGTGTGATAGTGGGCCTCATTCAAATAAATTTCCATGAATCAATAGGAAAATATATTCCCTTGACTTTATACTTATTTGTAAAGGCTACACACTGTTGAAAGTTATGGTTGCTTGCACCTTGGCTGATTCTCCCTTGAAACAATATGTCCATGGTGGTATTTCAGATTTACTTTTTAAATTTACATTAATACAAAATCTGACACAAGCAAAAACAAGTTGCCTTGAAAATAAGTTAACTAGCTTTCAACTCAGAACTGTCCATTTTTATTTCTCTTTTATCAATGGTGAATTACAGAATATTTTCTTAAAACCCATGATCTTATAATTAGGCTATATTTTAAGTGTGAAAGGCACAATTTACCTTTGAATTGTTTTTTTTTTTTCCCTATAGTACACATAAGTAAACAGAATTTAACAGGGTTAAATTGCTGTCAGTAGCACAGATACTACCTTCAAGGATATAGGTTGTCACTGGGAACAGAATTTAGCCCTTCTGGGCCCCGTACTCTTCATGGTTTTATTTTCTTTCATTTTTTCTTCTATATTCCCTTTCTTTTAGCCCCATCTGTTCTTCTCTCCAGAACTTCATGATGAATAAGCTTCCGGGTTCCCTCAACCAAGCAAGCTCCTTCTACCTCAGATCGCTGCTTAATGTCTACTTCTTTTACTTAACACTTCCAGAAGCTCATGCTTCAAAATATGGGCAGGAAGATTATATACATGTAAAAGCATGTAAGCATACAAAAGCATGTGGCTACTAACTTACCTTATGTAAACTTTGTTCCTATATTGCCTGCTGTACTCTTTACTTGGATATCTAGCTTAATTATAGAGGTATTTTTTATGCCTTTCCATTCAGCAGCAGAACAAATCAGGCCATTAGATTATAAAGCCATGCTTTGTAGATATCCCAAACACATACAGCATTGCAAATATAAACAACAATGTGATTAAACCAACAATAATGCGTCTCTCACTTATACAGCATGTCATATCCAAAAAGCCATAATGAAGTTAATGCAGGGTATAAATCAAGGACCACCTCATACATCTCATGTACAAAATTATGCTACAGAAGGATCAGTGGGCTTAATTGTGTTGAGTTTAATTGCTATGATGCCACTTACAGCAACACAAAAGCCTGCGAGTAGACTGGTCCTATTACATCTTCCTATACTCTAAAAATCTGATAGTATCCATGCACGCATGCAGATTGGCGAGCGTGGTCTGGCACGTAGTTTCCTAGCTCTCACGCGAGGAACAGTTAGAAATTTTACTGCGAGTCAACTCTGTAATAGGTGTGCCCAATGAACAGTTTTCATCAAGACCACCCTGACACAAAGTACACAGCATGCATGGCTTTAAGTAGTAAAGTTTTCTCAGCCTGTAGGTCAGGGGAGGGCAAAATAAGGCCTGCAGGCTAGATCCAGCTTGCCAACACATCCTATCCAGCCAGCGGCAGGACCCTTGGCCTTGCCTGGCCCAGGCATGAGGGAGAGCCTGGTCCCATAGCACGTGCGGCTGGTCCTACCACCCCCGGTGCAGAGCGGGGCAGGGGTGGTACAGTAACCAGACTCCACTTCCCAGCAACCCCAGCAGTGACAGCTCCTTCCAGCCGCTGCTGCCGCCAGTGTCACCACCACTGCTGGACCCAGCCCTGCTACCTGAGCACCCCAGCCCATCCACCCCGCACCCACTGCCAGGAGTGCTGAACAGACCAGCCAGGAGTCTCTGAGCAGGGCACAGTCAGCTGAGCAGATGCAATGGGTTGTAGGCAGGCAGAGAGTGGCATCTGGGAGAAGGGTAGGCAGGCAGAGCTGGGGCCAGGGCAGAGCCATGATATGGGGAGCAGATCACAGTTCTGCCCTGGTCCCTGGTCCCCAGCCGCATGCTGTCACTATCCCGTGGGCCCGGCCCTGGGCCCGGTCCCCACCCGTCTCTTGAATGCCACTCACCACCCACCCGTGACACAGTCCCATCTGCCTAGCTGAGCATGCCCTACCCATGGGTCCTGGGCTAGTCTCCACGGACAGCCCACCTTGCATGCAGGGCAGACGGCCTGGGACCACATAGGATCAATGCCTCTTTCTCCCCCCGCCACGTCAGCACCACCCTCCACTATGCCAAGCTACGCCACCTCCTTTCCCCCCACAATGGGGCAGCATGCTCCCCAGCTTGCAACAGTTTAAACTTCCTAAGTGGCCCTCCATCCTAAATATTTACCCTGTTCTAGGTAGATTTATTGAGAGAGAAATACTTTAGCCTTTTCTGATTTATAAACTTTTTGGCAATGATAGTAGATGGCAAAAGTTATATGCCACTTACAACTCAGAGCTTTCCATTCAACTGCTCAGTCTATGCTTTCTACCCAGAATATTTCCTCATCAAAATCTGTTTCTGTCTGCTTCTAGCTGTTGAAGCTTCTGTTTCCAAAATTGCCTCTTTCCCCTAAGAGGATTTCACTCTCTACAACACAAATGGAAGCCCACATAAATTAAGACACTAATAATCCTAAGGGTTCAGGTTCTTGCTATTAACACTACAGCCTGTTATTTCAGTAGGTAATAGCTTTACCTCTTTGGTTGCAGTGCTTACCATTGCACTGCTTAGAAGTTGTCATTTGTTAGGGTGAGAAAAAAACTGCACAACTTCCTTAACACTTCATAGTGGAGAAAAACAATTCTTCTATACTGCTGAAATCTAGGCTTTTGTTCAGTTCATAATTATAAGGTACATCTATTGAAGAACTCATCACCTCCCTTCAAGTATCCTAACAACAGATAATGCGCCAATGATCAAATGAGATTCCCACTTTATCCTTAATTTTCTGCTGTACGGCTAAGCACCAAAAACTCTCTTACATCTGGTCCGCATTGTTAACCAGACATTTACTGGTT
>JAGPOW010003395.1:37682347-37712707 GCA_030014935.1 Caiman crocodilus | reverse complement strand
GGGTCCTGTGACCCTGGCACTCGTTCCTGCCATTGGCGGGGGGTCAGACTAGATGGCCTGCTCTAGGCCCCTTCTGACCCTAGGTACTATGAAACTATAATGAATTCTGCCTGTAAAAAATATGGATACTCCTCTAACTCTCTTCTTAATCCTGCTAAACAGCCTTTCACCTTAAATTGGGTCTATTACTTGGCCACCAAATTATACGCAAGTTATAAGATAAAGAAGTTGCCATTAGTTTTGGTTATATCTGATGTTGAATCTCAAGAAAAAAACTGCTGAACATATGGCCTGCTTTATAATCCCAGTCCATCCAACCATATTCTATGTGATTTTTGGACAATTTGCTTCACTTCCCCATGCCTGTGCTTCCCCTCCTTACTCTTTGTCTGTCTAATCCAGTGGTTTTCAACTGGTGGTCCGTGGACACTTGGGGGGCCCGTAGACTATGTCCAAGAGGTCTGCAAAAGAAGACTCAATGAAAGATCATTGAAAAAGAAGATCAATGAAAAATATGTGAATAAACATGCTTATAATTCAAAGGGGGAAGCCATTTTGAATTGATAATTTATTAATTTTCTAAATTTATCATTTAAAGTTAGTTTTGGTTGTGGTATCCCTGATCATGCTATAGATTTTGCTAGATTTGGCCAGTCCCACTGTCCCTGGGTGCTCACTGGGGCTAGGGAGGCACAACAGCCATACTCAATTTCCCAGCAGCTTCACCAGCAGCCACTCCTTCTGGATGCTGCAGCCACCAGACCCAGCCCTGCTGCCCAGGCACCCCGGCCCATCTGCCCTACACCTAGTGTCAAATGTGGGACCTGTGCAGGCAGGGCGCTACCCAGGTAGTTGGGATGGGGCCATGAGCAAGTGGGGTGTGGCATCCAGGAGCTAGACAAAAGGGCAGTGCAGGGTGGTGGGGTGGTGACAGTGTGGTGCCAAGGTAGAGCCATGATGCGCTGCCCAAACATTCCTGCAATGGGCATGGGGTCCACAGGCAGGGGCGTGCAGGATGTGCATCGTGACTCTGCTCCAGGCCCAGCCCTGGCCCCGACCCCATGCTGTCACCACCTCAAGATCCTGGGGTATCCACAGAGACCAGCCAGGAGAAGGTGCACAGCCAGGTGGATGGGGAGCTTCATGCAGGGGCATGTCCCAGATTCTGCCTCAGTGAGCAGGGTCAGGCCCAGAGCTGAGGCCATGGCCAGGGCTGGAGCCAAGCTGCAGTTTGTTCCCTGCAAGGCCTTACTTGCAGATGTGCAGGTAACAGATGGAGGCTCTGCCTCAGGCCACTCTGGTCCCAGTAACATTCCCTATGTGGCCCACATGCCCAAATAATTGCCATGATTTATATGAATATTCAAATGCATATTTTTCAATATGAACCCCAAATTTTATGCATGTATGGGCATCCGGCTGATTAAGATTACACGTGTATTGTATGTTACCTATTACAGTTATCCTAACGTCCTCCCATTCAGGGACTGTTTACACCTTGCACTGTGAACTACACAAATGCTGATTGGTGTTACTCTTAGCTTGAGCTTGGAGCAGTCATGCTCCAAGCCACAGCAGTCTGGAGGACTGGAAGGGCCTTCTGGGCTTCCCTCCTTCCCACCTCCCTGGGTCCCCCATTTCCCCCCTCTGCCCTTTGGTTTCCTCCCCACCCCACCCCCACTTGTGGCTGCCCATGCTGTGTGTCCCAGGGGAGCAGGCAGGGAAGGGTTAACCTGCATGCCCAGCCCCATTCCTGCCACTGCTAGGCTGCTGCAATCCTCTGGGCTGAGCCTACGCAGACAGCAGCAGCAGCAGCAGCGGCAGGCCAGGCAGACAGAGCAAACATTTCCCACCTGCTCCCTGGGGACAGACAGCCTGGGCAGCACAAGTAAGACTGGGTCGGGCAGTGGGTCTGATCTGGGCTCCTAAGGGAAGGCGAGGCAGGTGGAGTGCTTACACTAAGGTGTAGCCATAAAGGTTACGTAGTATGACAAAAACTGGGTAATAGAGATCAGAGATAATCCTGCCCTGGGGTGGTGTAACTTTGAGCTGTACAGTGAGTGTTTTAGATGTAAATGGGTGGACAATCCAGTGGTTAAGAGCGCTGCATATGAAAACTGAAATCATGGACAGCATCTCTTGCACCAAAAATGCAAGACAATGACTGGGGCAAGACTGAGTTGTGGTAGCAAGACTGCCACAAGAAAATTAAACTCTGCTAGTAGCTTGTAACCCATGAGGTGTCAAGACAGCGGAGTACGTGCGGTACCCAATACCAGACCCATGCCACAAAATTACGTATGCATTTCAATTGACTTACTTAGCAGCTAAAGAAAACAAAAAATGTGCAGGGGCTGCAGAAAAAACAAAGTTTTCACACCTAAACAAATCCAAAACAGGAGCCAGGCAATTAACACTTGTGTTATGGTAATCATCCTTTTCCTCTCTGTTTTGTTTGGACTTAATCAGCCAACCAACAAGGAAAAATGCTTTTAAGCTATACAATTAAACAGTATAAAAATTAAGCAGATTTGTCAGCAAGGTGTATACAGTCCAGACCAACCCATCCTGCCATCAGCCAACAAGTGAAGGACCCACGCTTTGAGGCTGTACAACAACTGCTTTCCGCCTGCACTGGGTAAAGATGTCTGTGCGACTAAGATAGTACTAAGGACTAATATAGCTTGTTTTATATTGGGAAAGAGTCTTTTTTCTGTTATTTAGTTTTGTAGCTTGTTGGAAGTTCTTAAAACAGACCTTTCTGCTATTCATCAACCGAATGTTGTGTCCATTCTCAAAACACTAGATCTAAAAACCTGCTAAGTTCAACAAAGAGCTCTGGGAGCCACCCAAAATTACCATGCAACAAGGCCCTCCATAACAATGCCATCAGCCAGTGCAGCTGGGGGAGGGGAAGGGCCTGGAGGGGACTTCCCCTGCAGCATGCAGCCTACATGGTGTATTCCAGGGGCTACATGGAGCTGCTATGTGCAACCCCCAAGCTGTGCCATAGTTGGGAAGCCCTGATCTAAGGCTATTGTTAAGTAATCCTATCTGGCATGGCTGGTGATCTCAGACTGGTGAGGCAGTGGATTGTCCTGTGGGAGTGGGGGCGGGGAGGGGCTTGCAGCTGGCCAGAAGAAGTGGGGAAGGGGGGCCAGGCACTGCAGCTGGTAGCAAGGAGACGGAGGCTGCAACCCTGCTTGTACACTTGCAGCCAGCTGCAATTCCCCCGCCATGCCCTCAATGCCTGCTGGCTGCAAACCTCCCCGCCCCTGCTCCCATGGGTCGCTCCCATGGACGCTGATTCCTATGCTAACCCTTTTGTAAGATGCCCCATCTTCACGTACTAGTAACAGGAACTCAGTTGTTACTGCGCCATCTAATTCAACTAATGTTGAACATACCATTATTGATAATGATTGAAAACTTTCCAAATAAGGTTGGTCTCATCCTGTATCCTACGTAACAGACACTAGAGTTCCAGTCTAAAATTTCTACCTCAAGTCCATAACTTATGATCACATTTAAGGGACAAGTATCTTCCTTGTTTTGCTAAGACATTTTTTTATTATTAACAAATATCAACAGCCTGATATACTTGCTCAGAAAGAAGGCCGTAGAATTGTTTATAAATGCTTTTGTTATCTCAAGATAAGGCTACTGCAATTCATTGTTTGTGAGTGTTTCAGATCGTGTTATCTCCAGCATGCAGCTGAGTATATCAGTTCCACTTTTAAAACCTTATACCATTTCTCATTAAAAGTTGCATCCATTTTAAAGTATTAACTATTTACATATAAAGGCATCAAGCCATGACCAGATTTCCCAATCTGGGTCTGACAGGGACATCTGGAATCCCACCCAACAAACGTGTGTATTTTATATGTTACCTAGACTGGCAAATGTTCATAGGGCATTGGGTATGCAGAAACCCTATCTGGTTACACAGCTGCCTGTTTGTATATACAAATGTAGTATTTTGCACCAGTATCACTTCTGTCCAGCTTTGCAATTCTGATCTTTAGCCGCTGAAGTCTGGACTACCTAACAGATCTTTTGCCGTGAGTTGATCATTGTTATTTCGAAGGATCATAACTGGAAACCTGAACATATTCCTAGATACAACCTTGAGAAAGGAAAGTATATCAGCTCTGTCAAGGTTTTTATATACAGTACTCACTCTGCTCGGTTTTGTGACGCAAAAATCTTCACCTAACAGAAGAAGATGCGTCTTTAAGGATTTTTAGATACTTCCAGCCCTCCCCACTTGCAAAATGTTCATGCCCGGGCCCTATTTCAAGATAAATGCTGGTCTTTATTTTCAGAATATTTTTCAATAAGAAAACATAAAACTTTGCAATTCCTGCAAAGTGTAACTTCATAAAAGTCTGAAAGAATCACATCATGGAGAAAAAACTGATCAAAAGAGTGACTGTCAAGCCTGGGAATGATTATTTTAGTGAGCAGGTCACAATAAGAGGACAACTGTGCTAATTGGGACCAGCTCCTGAACACTGATGAAAATATGGTTGATCGGTAACCACATACGACATGACTGCAAATCCACAGCTGAAAAATAGATGGCATTTTAAAAGGCATTTAGAAGGGTATTTTTGAGAGAGGGAAGGATTATTTGGGGTGATATCTTTTATTGGATATAGCACTGCATGGTTGGGATAAAGTAAGACAGGATTTCAAATGCAAGGCGTTGTCTTGTCTAACTTTATCCCAACCATATAGCTAGTCTAATACAAGATACCACCAAAAAGATCTTAGCTTTTTACATAATTTCTGGACCATCATAGCTACATCACGCCAGTGCTACCACAATGGGGGCACATTTTTAGAGTTCTCAAAAAACAGCAAGAGATTTGCTGGTCCAAAAAGAGCAAATTCAGAACTCTAGTACAAGGAAAGAAATTGTACCGCAGAAACAACGTGATGTTGACTGGAGCCATGCAGTTGTTTGGCTTGGGCTGCATATTCCCATTTTTCGAAAGAGGATGGAGCTAGACTCTTTTCTGTGGTGGCAGATGACAGAACAAGGAGCAATGATCTCAAGTTGCAGGAAGGGTTGTTGAGATTAAATATTAGGAAGAATTTTCTTCCTAGGAGGGTAGTTAAATACTGGAACAGGTTACCCAGAGAGGTGGTAGCATCTTCAGCCTTAGAGGTTTTTAAAACCCGGCTAAACAAAGGTTTGGCTGGGATGGTCTAGTTGGGGATGGTCCTGTTTTGAGCAGGGGGTTGGACTAGGTGACTGCCTGAGGTCCCTTGCAACCCTCATTTTTTATGATTCTATTTTTTTTTTGGAAATTAAATAAAGTAATCTGCAATTAGGGTCTACAGAGAGAGAAGGAAAGAGAGGGACACTTTTCCAGGAAGGTTTTTTTGGGAAAAAACAGGGGGCACACAATTGTGCACTGACATTATTTACCATGTGATGATTGCACATAAAGATACTTGCATATGCAAATAGTTAATTAGAGAACTGCTAATGAATACTATGAATATATATGAATTTTCATACTAGCTGTGCATAATAGACTTTGCACAAACGCAAAGCTGTTTCCCGGGGAAGAAATGTATTTGGATGGAAAGTGATTCTTTTTCTTTTATGGGAAGAAAATTTTTGAAAAACTCTATTGCAGAAGATCTGAGATGGAGGAGTTGGCTTTTTTCCCCTGGCTCAAATGGTTCAGGAGTTCATTGCATCACATGCAGTGAATGTGTAGATGTACCCACTGTCTCTCACCCTGAGCTGCATCAAAAATGGATGCTCTAGCATTGAATCCTTTGCATGCATTTCTGTGCAGATTAATTTGCTAATTATTTCTTTTAATTCTCTAATAGTTTTGCACCCTGGCCCCATGTCAGGTTTCCTATGGTAAGTACTCCTGTTGCTAAAAGAGAAGCATGATACAAATCTAGCTTGTCCTCTTCCTTCAGCGATTTACAGGCTGCTATATAAGCATAGCAGAAAAATGAGATGGAAATCTCATGAGAGGAACTTTTCCCTTGAGTTATTCAATTTTTCCTTCCTTCAGACAGGTTGGAAATAAGATATTTTGAAAAATAAACATTGCTTCATCATTTTAGTTTAATTCAGAAAGAGCAGAAATGTGTGCATACAAAAATAGAGAGTGTATTTACTTACAGACTGAAATTTGTAGAATCTCTAAAAAAAGAACCTGGTTTTAGCTTAAGTGATGATTAGGAAGAATTTCTATTTTATCCACATTAATTAGTGTATATACTGTGCGATGCACCAGGAGCCCGGATAGGCATATAAGTATGTGTATGTATGTACGTACATGCTTATGCAACGTATATACTGCCCTTCCTGAAAAGGCTCTGGGAAGCTTTCAGCAAGAGAAGCAGAACAATTTAAGAGGGCATAAGCAAAAGAAAATATAACAAAATAAAGCAGATTCACTTTAGCAACACCTCCACCTTGGTTTGATTGCAAATACCTGCCCAAACAGAATGATCTTGCAATGCTTCCAGAAGATGTCTAGCTCTCGTAGGCGTCAGAAGAAAGGGAGTTTCAGAGCTGAGAAACAACTGCCAAGACTGACCTTGCAAGCATTTTCCCTAAATGGACTCGGCATGCTCATGGTACTTGTGGAAGGTTGCTCTCAGCTGACCTTAGAGATTGTAGGGTTCAGGCCTTGTAGGGTCTTAGAGGTCAAAACCAGCACCTTGAATTGTGCCCAGAAAGCTACTAGGAGCCAGTGCAGATGCTGGAGGACTGAAGTTATGTGCTCCTGGCACACGGACCCCATCAGAAAGTGGGCTGTCGCATCCTGTGCCAGCTGTAGCTTCTAGGCAGTTTACAAGGGGAGCCTTACGTAGAGCACAGTGCATTAATCTGGGTTTGTAGTTATAAAGGCATGAATAATGGTGGCCAGACCAGAGTCTGAAATAAAGGATCACAGCCTTTTTACCAGATGGAGTTGGTGAAAGACGCTCGTAGCTGTAGCTGCCACCTGAAAATCCAGGTGCAGCAGAGGACCAGGAGGACCGAGGCTGAAAACCTAAGTGACATGTGGAGACTGAACCCCAAACATGATAGGTATTTCAGCCCCCCAAATCAAGTGATCTTCCCACTATGACCATCATCTCCTTCTTGTCTGGATTCAGTTTCAATTGATTTACTCATATCCAGTCCCCAACAACAGCCTGGCAGGTGCTGCATCAGAAGAAGAGAAGTGCAGCAAAGTCAAAGTTCATTGCAGGGTGTAGTATTTGTGAATATTTCAGAGGCAAATGTGCCTCAGAGAAGAATAGTGCTACTCTACATACAAAACGAACCATGTAAAACAGAAATAAAATTCCTCCTCTGGGGTAAAAGGAACTATGAACTATTGCCCGATAGTATTTTATTTTTATCCGCATTATTTGTTCTGTACCAAGTACAAAACTAAAAGTCAGCCAACAAAAGTTATATTCCACATATATTCTTGATAGCTCCAAATACCTTACATCTCTGTTTACCTGATTCTTAACTCAGGAAAGCTTCCTAGTGAAGTCAATGAGAGCTTTGCTTGAGTGAGAAATGTAAGTTTGTTCCTCACCTCTCTTAATTTTTACATATATTAGAATAGCATTTAGGAGCCTTAAATTATAGGCCAGAAGGACATTGTTCTAGTCTCTGTCGAAGCACAAGCAAAAAGACAGCCACTGTCTTCTCTAACCTATTTGTGGTCATTTTTGTTCTCCTGGACTCATGTCAAAGGAGTTACTCTTCTTTTTCCTTTGTTGCTGACTTCATTCTGGTCCTTCTAATGCCTCTGAGTAACCAAGTTAATTTTGGACACTGAATCATCATTAATTAGTTCACAAAATGTGGTTAGTTATTTTTAAACCACCTGTGCAAAGGATCCCCTAACATTTAATACGTTTACAAGATCATCTGCAAAGAGCTGCTGAATATTGCTAGTTTTAGTTTGGCTGCCAAGAAACGCAGAGCTTGGCTCTAGCTGAACGCGTACACCATTCACATCTAATCCGCTGGCAGTTTCAGAGGAAGCAGTGTAACACACTTCCATTTGAGTTGTGTCCATTATTATCGATGACATAATCAAAATACTGACTCTCACTATTTAAAATAGAGATCTCCAGTTTTAGCAGGGAACACACATGTTACCCGTCACACACGTGACAATGCAGCATTATACTATGACTGGGCACCCCTGAAAGGGAATATACCAGGGCTCTGAGCTTAAATAAACAAATATTTTCAATTATTATTGGCTCAAAAGCTACTTTTTAAAGCTGCAGTGATGTAGAATAATGTAGCATCTATGAAGGACAGCTGATTCCTCCCAACTCCTATTACCAATAAACAAATGCTGCATATCTGATTAGCTCTACTGTTTAGAATTCAAAATAACATTTCCCTAATTATATTGCCAACTAAACACAGGCTACATATCCAGTTATCTTTATTGTTTAGTATTTAAAACACATCTTTAATCCACTGCTATCACAGTGAGCATTTAAAGGTCTTCCAACACAAGTCTGAGGAGCAAGAACATATAGGATCAACCTGACAGTCCTAACTATCACCTTAAGTATTACTCACTTCAGAACCATGCCTTTCTAAGCCTATTTTTGAAACAAGAAGCATTAAAAATAGGATCAAAGAGAATCTTAACACACATGAATAATCTACTTAGATGGATTTTTTTCATAAAAATATGTCATTGGTTTTGCAATGTTTATTTATAGATGGGCAAAAATATATTTTGTCACTCCAAATCTGTAATAATGTAACATTGTCAGAGCTTTTCCCACGTGAGAGCAGACTCATTGCTATTATCATTCTATACAGCCAAATTGTATGTATATCCATTGTTTTGACATTAGTGAGTAAAATCTTACAGACATATATACAGAGCAAAGCTTAGAGCTGCTTTTTTTTTTATACAAAAACTGAAAACCAGTAGTGCATAATATATAACATTGTGTAAATACTACATTTGCATTTCCAAAATGCATCGGTGTAAAACTTCATAAAGATAATCTCAACCTGGGTAAAGCCCAATGTCAGCAATCCCATATAGACGTTGGAAAAGCTTTCACTAAACAGACTGTTTAGTGTAAAATAAAGAATCTCACTGGCTGGTAACTAAACTGAGAACGGAGTGGCTTTGTTTTTCACATGCCAGTCTTACAAATGTGTTTGTTTAATAATAAAATGAATGTGGAAATGCCATTGCATATGGAAACATCTTCAGGTATTTTAAGAAAAATCAATAGAAGGATTTTGCAGTGATCTAAATAATAATAATAATAATCCAAGCTCTAAAGAAGACGTACTGCAGGCCACTACATAAGACATTATACAGGGACCCAAGAGATTCAGCTTGTAATCTGGGCTTTCCTACTGGCCTCTGTGTATTTCAGCTTCCTTACCTATACAAGTGACAGAGAGAGCTGGCCTTAGGCAAAATGGCACCCTGGGCACACTTGTATTTTGCTGCCCCCTTCCACCTACCTCACCCCAAGTGAGCGGTGCTGCTTCAGGCAAAGGCAGAGGCAGGAGGGCAGGGACATGGGGTGCAGTCCAATAAGGTGGAGCAGCCTGGTGTGCCAGGCAGCCAGGTGGGCAAGCAGCTGCTGGAGGCAGGGGCTGGCTGAGATGGGCACCACTCCTCCCGCCTGGGGATCACCGGGGAGGGGCGGGAGGAGAGCACTGCTGTAAGTGTGCACTGTTCACACATACGTGTGTGTGCATGTGTGGTGCCCCCATGACCATGGTGCCCTGGGTGGTCACCCACATCACTCACCCCTACGGCAAGCCGTGGATATTAATACCTACACCCCTATACAACATACATTTTCATAATGTGTTTACAATCTGGCTAACAAAAAATAAAGAATCACTGAATTAGAAGCGCCTGTTTCTTGTATTTACAGATAAAGAGTTTAAAGGAAAACTAATCAAATAGAGTGAACTTATTAAAAGGAAATTATTGATATATATTTATTAAATGGTATCTATTTATGGTTCTGTACCCATGACATATTCTGTCTCAGTTCTGATGCATTCTCCTTGTCTCCAGACCAGAAAACAACTCATTGATCTCAAAGAATGCCGACTTCAGTGGGGCTTACTTCTTGGTTCTGTTAAACTGGGGTCTTGTTTTGTACTACAAACTAGCCCAGAAGACATATATTAAAACATTATCAAGATTCTAAGATCCAATCCCCTCGTGTTTATAAATATTCAACAAATTTTAATTGTATCCAAATACTGTTTTTTTTGCCACAGAACTCTTGGCTTACTTAGCATCCAAATCCATGGTACTCTGTGGCAGCTATTCAACATGTTATCTGCCCTTCACTAAGTTCCTGTAGCTATTTAGGATTGCAGGTATATAAAGGGTGTGTCTACATGTGCATTTACACTGGCTTAAATGTACTGCACAGTAAATGGGAATAGGCCAGTGTCTATATATGAAGGCATTAATGCACATTAACACTGTGTATGGACTTGCTTGGGACTAAAGCTAGTCCCAAGTCAGCCCATATACACAGTGTTACTGCTCAGCAAGGCATCTACATGTGAGTTACTGCACAGTAACTAACTGGGCATAAATTTGAGTGCAGATTTATGCTCAAGTTAGCATCAGTCACTATATTTACTGCACAGTACAGGTGTTCACTTGTAAATATTCACCCATACTGCACAGTATTTTCAGTTACTACACAGTAAATGCACATTTATTCTTTGGGCTCACCTACAGAAGAGGCAATAGTCCCAGGCTACTATGTGCTTTGGGGATGTGGAATGCTCCTGTCTGCAGATCAGCCTTAATAATAATATGGTGCTGAAGCACCTCCAGAGTAAATCTTCCTCATAAAACGGTTATGAAAGCCTGACAATATTAACAATATATTTTTAAAAGCATGTTGAAAGACTGATAATGGTATATCACTGCCATCCAGTTATCTCAGAGCACTTTAATGACCTATGACTCATAAAATGCCTGCAAGTAAGGGAAGTATTGGTACCCCCATTTTAGAGATAGGGAATAGGGACTGAGTAAGGCTTACAGGAGATCACAAAGTGTGCAGTAGTGCTAGAAATAGAACCCAGAGAGCCTAGCTCAATGCTTTAGCTAGAAGACACTGTTCCCTTAATAAGAGTGGATGGCTAGATAATCAAATAAAAGGTATAAAAAGTCAAGCTGAGAAGCCTGTTAATAAATCTGAAATGATGAAAGGTAATAAGGACTTTGTGATTTCTGTAAAACAAGCTAAACGGTGCTTGCAGAGGCAAATTGAAAGAGTGGAGAACTGTTGGACAGCTATATCTGTGGGAGTGCTGAAATTTCCTTCAGGTAAAAAGAGAGAAGTCCCAGTGGGATTCACAGAGAAATATTAGATGTTGATGAAGAAAGTGATCTGCTATAAAAGAAGTGTTGTTATAATAACTCTCACTAGAGGCTGAAGGAACAGAGGCAAAGCTGGTAGAAGGGAAGCAGTTCTATACAAATTCTCCTCTCACCATGATTGCTGAATCCATATAAACTTGCTCCCGTGTTCCCGGGCACTTGTTTCCTGCATCTCCAGAAGAGCCTTCCATAATAACAGCTGTCTGCTGGGTAGCGAGGCAGCAGAATCCAAATCATTCTCCAGACACTAAATCTGCACTGACACATTAGGGATGTAAAACCAGATGTAGGGCTAGCAAAATAAATGGGAGGAAGACGTCACAAACTGTATGCTAGGCTTCTCCTGAGGCAACTCAATAACTCCCTTTCTAATACATCCAACTTGTGACAATGCCCCAGGCCGGCCCAATCCATGTAAATGAAAAGTAACTCCACTAGTATCAATGGAGTCAACAAAAGGGTAAAAACTATGCAAGTGAGGTGCAAGTTTGGCTTCAAGATGGTAATCAGGCTTCCTGAGCATAGCATAATTTCCAGCATCCCAGATGGAGTTACCACGCACGAGTGCAATACAATAATAATACTTAATATTAAAAACAGAGATGTAAAAGAACTACGAATTTGACCTTTAGAAATCCAAGAAGGATGCTCTGTGCCTGAAAACTGGTCCAGCATTTCTTCCAGCTACACAGTTGTCTAATGAGTGGTGTCACAACAGCAACACTCCATCTCTGAAGAATTCCAAATCATTCATCACGTTATGGCTTGTCACAGAGAACGCGCTTTTGCATTTGGTAGTATATTTGACAAAACACAGTTTAGGGAATTTTTTTATAGGATAAAACCACATAATTGGTATATTTTTCATCTAAAGCAAGTGCAAATTTATCTCCCTTAAAAATGCTGTTTGTTACTATGAAAGCAATTGTAAGTGGGTAGGTGGGTGGGGGCGCGCACGCGTGTGAGAGATATATTTAATCAAGTACAGTATTTGAGTGAAACCACAGGTGATTTTTAAAATTGATTCTTGCAAACAAACAGAAAGCAATAAAAAAAATGCCTTTGTCCAGCTGCAGCAAAAACAGCAATTTGCAGATCTGTTTATGAGATAAATTAATCCCCAACAGTAGTAATTATTTGTATCCATTTTGTACAACTATTGTTTGCATGTGTCAGCAGAAATGTAAGCTATTTAAAGGCTGCTGGCTGACCAATGTGAAATAAGAGGAAGGTCTCAGTTTATTTCCTGGTGGAGAACACCGTTGAGATTACCCAGAAGCACTGCCACCGGAGGATTCTTCAGTGACTGAAGAGACAGCACAATACGAATGGCTGCAGGACGTGAACTGTGCTCGTAGTCTTGGGAGTCAGGTCTGTCCACATGCAGTTTAGACAGATCAAAGCACCGGGAGGTAACCTGCATTGCTGCTGCCAATGTTGTACCTAAGGCATAGGTGTCGACTTTTATTTTTGCCAGGGCAGACCTAAGATGATGGACATATGAAAAGTTTTATGCATTTCAGGTAATGGGCGGCCAGGGCCCTCATGCCTCCACATACTTGGCATCTCTGCCCTAAGGTCAAGCATTTGTAGACTGAAGATTCAATTCCATTGTTATTAGTCTGGCACTTTCATTTCTAACAGAGAGGCAAGAAGAGAAGGAGTGTTGCTAAGCGTTAGACTGTCCTACCAGCACAAACTCTGGAGACACATCCCTGAGTTCTAATTTACCTCCAACTATTTGTGCTACAGATGCACCTATCTAGCCAACCATGCCTTGAGACAGCAGTTGATCTGTGGGGATACTTACATGGTACCTTCTGTATTCGAGAGCGCTGAATTCCAGTCCTCCCACTGCTGCACTAGCGTTGCACTGGAGGAACAAGAAATAGGGTCCTAGGGTTATTGCATGCAGCTACACAACACAAGACACTGCATCTAAAGTGAAGCAGTGAATGCATGCCACATTATCCTACAAATCTGGGCTCTGCAGTAAGAATGCAGTAACGGCAATATGCAAATACCTATACTATGTCTGAAATAATGTGTGCAGATAGACAACAGAAATTAAAATAGCTGGGAAAAAAGAATGTTAATGCTTTCCAAAGGTTATAATATAGGCAAGGGAGAGTGTGAAATAAATCATAAACATTGCTTTATAAAGAACAAATGTTTTTAGGATGATTGAACAGAAATAGCCTTGCCTTTCCTTTAGGATATTTTCAGAGATTTATAGCATCTCCACCAAAATATTTTAAGCACATCTTTAAGCAACACATTGCTGCTGATTTTGCAAAGGGAGCAAATGAAATTTTCTAATTTCATTTGCTAAATAAGTTATTTTACTGCCTATTTGGTAAAGTAGCCAAGTTTCTGATTGTTTCACATAGTGGACAGAAGCTGTTGACTATTCTGCAAATGAGGTACTGAAATTGCCTGTTGTTCAAAAGAAGCAATTTTTCAAAATCAGTCTAACTTATATATTTGTTGGTTGATCCTATCAAATCCATTCCCAAAACAGCCTTCAGAAATTATACAGAAGAGAAGGGAAACATTTGTACCCACAGCTTCCATGCAACAATTCATACACAACATGGACAAATAAATTACCATATTTCATATATTATGTATATAGTATGAGAAATTAAATGTCAGTCTTTAGATTTAAAAGTTTACAGAGCTGATGAAAGAAAGAAGATGGCGTATTTTTTGCAAGTGAAGCCAAACTATAAGCTCTGTCTTGAAATTTCATTCAGCCTTACACAAGCAAGCGCCTTGAGTGAGTATGAACTGAGCAAGGTCCTCAGAGTTTATCATGGTGAAAAGAAGGTAAAGAAATGTTGGCCCTGGCCAGATATAACATTTGACACACACCAGACACCTTTGAAGTGCCTCAGACAAAGAGCAGACAGATATACCTACGCACCTCATGAAGCACTCCAAAAATAACACCAGTGAAAACGGAGACTTCTTTGAAATGCTTCTTCTTGCGCGTGCCCATTCTATGCGGCATGACGGGGGGTGCTCAGGGGCAGGGTGGGGAAAGCAAGGTGGACAAAGCAGGGCTTTCCTGTCATGAGGGCTGAAGGGTAACAATCCCTGTGGACCATTCAGCCACAGTCTCCTTGTTCTGACCGGGGCTGAGGGGGGAAGTCAGGGCAGGGACTCCCAGGATTCTGGTTCCAGTCGGGTGTGCAAGGTCCCCAATCTCCTGGGTCTGATACGGGGCACTCCAGGAGACTGGAAACGAGTACACAAGAGCACTTACTGACTGTCCCCTGTTCCTCAGGGGAAATCTCACAAGGTTCTTAATCTCACAGACTTTCGGAGAGTCCCTGTTCCTCTGAGCACTACTGGGAGTAACAAGGAATAATGGCCATAAGTTGACTGAGAGTAGATTCAGGCTAGATATTAGGAAGCACTACTGCACAATCAAGGGAGGCTAGGATCTGGAACCAACTTCCAAGGGAAGTGGTGCTCACTCCTACCTTGGGGGTCTTCAAAAGGAGGTTTGATAATCACCTAGCCGGGGTCGTTTGACCCCAGCATCCTTTCCTGCCCACGGAAGGGGGTCGGACTTGATGATCTGCTCAGGTCCCTTCTGACCCTATCAACTATAAAACTATGAATGAGGATTACATGCAGAATAAATACAAGCCATGAATTCTATAAAGTGCTCTATACCTATGTATCCAAAAGTTGTACCAAGATGGGAAAGTAGCATTATACAGTTTTACAGATGGAAAAACTGAAGGAAAATATTGAAAACTCTGGGAAATTCAGTGACAAATCTCATGACTAGTTGTCATAAGATTTGATCAAGGCCGTTCAATTCAGTGGGCTTCAGACCGGGCCTGAGCTAGAGCTGAGACTAGAACCCACATGGTATCTGCCGAGACATAAAATAGCAGCGATCAACAAATACCAAAGGTATTGCGTGCGTGTTTGGGGGGAAGGGGGCGGGGGGGCATGCATGAGTGTGTGTGCAGAAGACAGGTAATTAAGCTAACGATTTTAAAGCTGGCAGCAGAGGTGTGGTCAAATAAGGACTTTAATACTTCAGGGTGGCAATAAATTGGTGAGAAAAGAAATTAGACCTGTAAAAATAGGCAACTACCTGTGAGCCGTGCCTTACCTGTAGTAATAAAAATTCAATCATACATTAAAAAACTTAATAGACCCAGTTTGCTTACAGTATATATATTCATCCTGAAAAGAACTCAGTGCTTTCCTATCGATAGACATCAGTTAAAGCAAACCATGCATGCAGTAATACTTATTTCAAGGAATTATATACATCTGCGGATTAGCAAGAGGTTAATGAGCCTCTTAATTCTAGTACATTGATTTGAATAAGGCCCAGGACAGTAGTGACTAGAGCTGAAAGGACTTTTTAGCATGAAATGTCATCAACAAAAATGTATTTTTGATTTTGGGCAATGTCGTGCATGCAAAACATGCAAAGATAATTACATATTTATAAAAAGCAGCGTGCAGCGTAACTGCCATTGATCCACATGACTGAAAAAGGGATGGAGCACATGCCTCCACTCTGGAGCACATGTATAGATGCCCATGGTGTACTTGAATATCTATTTCTGTTCAAGTATACAGGTGGCTCTCATCACTTCAGTGTCTGAGTGCTTTCATGCAATATTTTGTCAGTGCAGTTTCCCTTCCTTTCCTGATCCTGTTGGCTACAAAGGACCAACTCACAGGATCATCATAAATTCTAGTTTGTTAGATGGGATGTGAAGTTCTAGTAAAATTATAAATGCAAATGCTGGGGGGTTATGATGGGTACTGGTCACCTTAACATATGCATGCACGCACACACACACACATATGCATTCACACAATTGCTGGAATAGTGTAGCACCAATGTTGGTTTATACCTATCCAAGACACCGGGGTCTGCTGTCAATGGTCAGCTCCCTCCAGGGCAAGGTCTCCTTCAGAAGGGGGTCACCTGCTTGTCCTTCTTTCTCGGTAGGTCAGGTGCTGAATGAGGGGGCATCAATGAGGGTCACACTCATTGCCTTTTATCCCTTTCTGGCAGACTTATGCGATCCCCCAGCATCATCTTGGCCACCCAATCCGAAGGTCTCTGCCCCACAAGAGTCTTGAGTCGTGCATGACAGCTGTCAGTCACAGTCACTGGGGTTCTGCCTGACGGTGCAGTTTCAGGAGTCCACCCTTGACTTGAGTGACTTAATGGCTGCGTTGTCATGGGTTATAGGAATAGACAATAGGGTGGGTGCTTAGTTCCAGGAATCAGTGCCTTGGCTTAATTAGCCTAAAATGGACAGATGAACAGATTATCCAGAGGACTACATCACTAACAAAGAGTACCCTTTAAGAGGCAGGAAGTTTAGGACTGACAACCCAGTTCAATGTGCCCTGCCTGCTTCACCTCAGGGCAACTGGTTTTAAAATGTAGAATAGTCAGCAATAAGAGGTTGGCTGAAAGACAGAGAGACTGTGGGAGGACTGATAGACTAAGGAATAGCAGTAGGTTGTGGCCTGCCAGAACACCTGTTCTGGTTTGCATCTACTGGTGCCCAGAAGCTGTCAGTGAAGCAGCTAGAGAGGCTATTGCTACCAAAGTCAGCCTGTAGAGAGAAGACCTGACAGCTGGGGGCTCAGAGATGCTGAAGAGCCATTAGGAAGGAGCCTCTCGTAGCAGAAAACTTGATGAGGGTCCTTTGTGTTACTTAGGAAGAACAGCTTGGGAGATGGATGCCAGAAGAGGAATCAAGGTAGAAGACAGACGAAGGAAGGATCAAGGGATGGGTGAAAAACCAGATGAAGTGACTGTTTTTATGGGGTTTTTTTACAGAACCCAAAGGAATAGGTGCACCTGTATTCCTCAACCACCCTCCAGTAAAGCAGGACACCAAAGACTGAAAAAGAAACTCTTGGGTGCTACCCCAAAAGGAGAGAGAGAGACTTAAATGGAGGTCAGAACAAGATACATCATGGGGAGTGGGCTTTCAGTGGGCACATAGATACATGCACATTTACTGCACAGTACCAAAATTACTGCACACTATGGGCACGTGTCTACACATGCATGCCCATACTGTGCAGTAAATATGGAGACTATGTAGACTTGAGCATAAATTTGATACCTGCATCATGCAAGTATGAAATTTACACCAATTAGTTACTGCGCAGTCACACATGTGTACATACCTTACTGCACAGTAACTATAGTCGCAAGTCAGACCACATACAGTGTTAATGGACTCCACACCTGCACGTGTAGATCCCAGCCTATTCCTGCTTACTGTGCAGTAACTTGCTATGCAGTAAATTTGAGCCAGTGTAAATGCATGTGTAGACATGCCCAGTGGGATGATGAAGAAACAGGAGTAGGCTCCCCGCCACACTGGTGAGTACACAACCAGAAGGAGGCACGAGGGCAAAGGTGGGTTTTACATTTTTTAAACATTACTTTTCAAATGTTAGTTTCAAAACAGCATTTTTCATATGAAAATACACCTAGGAAAAAAACAGGGCAAAAGGATTTTCGAGAGTCAAATAACCCCCAAAATAGATCTTTTCAATTTGGAAAGTTTTCATTTTGGGTCGAAGGAAATTTTTATATACGAATTATTTGACTTTTTTTTGGCTTTTGCCATCAAACTGAAAAATCCATTTTTCACCCATCTGTAGTTAAAACAGAGATTGCACTAACCAAAGCAAGCTAGAAAAGGACCTAAAACAAAAAAAATTAGAGCTTGATTTTTGTCAGTCTGTAACCAGTTGAAATAATATTTTTTACAAATGTAGTCCTTTTAGTGAATCATTTACAAACCAATCCTGACTTCTGCAATTTATCTGAGTTTCTTAAGTAACTGATGAATACAGACAATAGTGTAATGCCGAAACGTCACTCACAACTGGGCATAATGGATGTTTGATATCCATGTTGTTTGTTTGGTGACATAAAGCACAGGGCAGTGTTTCTTCTCCCAGGATGAATGAAACTTCTTTAAAAAAAAAGTAATGCAAGGAAACAACAAGTGTTAATTATAATGAACTTGTGGAATGAATTTTCTGACAAACAAATATTTGGGGAGCCAAGGGTTTATCTTCATTAGCCAATGTGGTTTAAAACGAAAACTGTTATGTCTTAACTCGGATTTTAACACAGCTTATCTAACATAGGCTAGCTTAGCACAGGATAAAAATGTATCATTTCACTCTACTGAATGGACAATGAATTATCAAGTGTTTCAGTAAACGTGATCTTTCTAAGGTGCCCAGATACCAAGTGATGAATGAAAAATAGATGTTTGGGATAGCAATAAGCACAAATAGCAAAACCGAAACAACAGAAAATTGCAAGGCGGAGAGGAAACATGTTATCAGACAACTAAAATGGAGGCACTAGTTAGCCAACGTAAGAATACTATTTTTGAGAGACACCTTTTAAAAGACGATGGCAAAGCTCATAAACAGGTCTGGGAAGATAAGACTAACCAACTACTAAACACCTGTTTGCTTTATCAAACGTGTAGCAGCCAACATATTACTTTGGCTATAAACAAAGTGGTCCACGTTGACAGAAGCTCGGAATGGGCAATTTGTGGTAGCTGGCTCTTCAGAAATGGAAACTACTTTTACATTTCTGAGAAAAATCTATTAAAGCGAAGAGAAATGAAACAACAGGTGTCAACGTATCAGAGAACACTTAGAGCACTATTAACTTACACACATTTTTGCAAAAAACAACCCAGTGAGGAACCTCTGAGGTCTATAAAAAGGTATATTTTGCATATTTTATAAGACAGTAATTTAGAAAAAGCAAAGGGGCAATTTAAATAAACAGAGGGGGATTTGTTTAAGGGAGAAGCAAGGGGGAGGTATGCTCTACACAGACCCCATAAGCTTGTTATCTTGCTTATGATACACTGTTAAAAAAATGTGTGATTGAATGTAAGAATTCAGTAATCTGTCTCATAATGCTCATAAGCTTAGTGGCAATAAACTTTGCTAAATACTAAGTTTGAGAAAATGCTGTGCAGGCAGATGGTGAATATGTGCCTAAAGTCTATCCCAGAGCTGCAAACATTGCCATCTGCTCCTGCACTGATTTGTTTTTTGTGCGGTGGTATTGTTTAGAACCAGGGATCACATTTTCACACCACTGCAGTTTCACACCCAGCTCTCAATAATGGGATTTCCTCTCTCCCTTTCTTTCAAGCCTATTTGACTCTACCAGCCAAGAGCCTCAGTGACAGCTGAGGATCCCAGAACACAGCTGACGTGTGGGGCAGAGGGTGCAAAATTCGTTATACCTCCCTAGTTCTGGACTAGCCATGTGCTAAGCTGGTTTCTCAACATGGCTTGGAGCAGCCTGCAAGCCACTTTAAATTATACCAGCTGTCAGTGCCGCAAGTCAATGATTCAGCAGTCAGAGATCAGCAGGGTGTAAGAAAAGCCCAGCCATAACCTTTTCATGCAGTCACTCCCATAATACCAGAAGCAAGTGAAAAAGGTGCCATAGGAAGTTTTATGTCAGTCTATGCAATGCAGAATTGCTCCTCACCAGAAGCATCCCCCACGGTCACATACTCCATCTCTTGCGACCAGCAGTGGGATGCAAACAGCTAACAAAACTGGAGAACACCTGAGTCAAAGTAGGCTGAATTTCAACCGGCTGCAAATGACAGGAACTCATGAAGCAGAAAATGTGCGTTTAACACAGGGTCAAATCCTTAAGTCCTAACTAATGCATAACACTAAGCTCTGTGGTGGTTGCCAGAAAGAGGAGTAAAGGAAAATGAAAATGGGAAAAGGACCTGCAGAATTTGTTCCTGCAAACAATAGCTAAAACTTTTGAAAACTTGACTGGTTAAGTTTGCCACTATTTTAAAATTCTAGACTATACTAATATTGTGTAGTTACTCGTCTAAGCAAAGTTCATTTCAACCACATACTGCCCCCTTTCTCAGCTTTTCTTTCCCCTCAGTGACTATACTGACATGAATTATTTTATGTTACAGTAGGTCCAACAGGCCTCAACCATGATCACAGCCCCATAGTGCAAAGCACTGTACAGATGGATGGGAAGAGACTGTTCCAGCCACAAAGAACTTGCAGTTTAATAGACACAGAAGATGCAAAGAAGATGAACGTGACTTGTGAAGGTCGCAGGTATGTTGGTGACCAAGACACCCTGATTTTTCAAAAGTTAAAGAAGCTTTGCTCTTCACCCTTTCATGGGGGAAAGAAGTCTTTGTCCAATACTAATTCCATCAGAATATTTTTTTTGTATGTCTTTTACTTTGCTGGAACTACGGATGAAGCAGAATAGCATTATAATTATTTGGAAGGAAAACCAAGAATAACTAAGCGAACCCAAAGTTCTAAAAGCACCTGACACCTTTAAATCACTAGAGTTTGGAGGAGAGGAGTGAATTAGAAAGCTTATTAAAATAGCAGTGCTTTAGTTTTCCATTTCCAAAATACTGAGCTCTAAATTAAGTTGAGAGTCACGTGCAAGACTGTAGTGCATGAGTATATGAGAATGCTGGACTCCAAAAAGCTAGTGTGTGCTCTTTGCGGTGTATTTTGGAACTGGAAAATTTAATAAACTTTCTAATTCACTCCTCTCTTCCAAACTGTAGTGATTTAAAAGTGTCAGGTTTAAAAAAAAAAAATCTACATTTTTCCATAATTAAAACAAAATCCTGTTATATATTATTTGGATTGATATGGCATTCTGTTTTGTCGACAAATGTGGCTTTTGTTTGGTTGTTTTAAATGAGAGAATTTGGGAATTATTTTTTTTAATCAGTGAAAACCATGATCCCTGAAGATAAGCAATCAGACACATAATCTTCGTATACATTTTACGCCTCCAAGAGACTGATATGTGACCATTTACATGTATGATTGCCATAACATACACCTTTAACTACTTTGACAAAATTATACTTGTGCATTTTTGCATAAACAGTTTTGGAGACCAGGGCAGAACATTAACCAGGTTGTAGCTGATCAAAGAAAAAAAAAATTACTATTAAGGCTGATGAAAAATAAAAACTGTTTCAAGAAAAAATATTAGAAGTTTAGAGGAGGTAGAAAAAATCCTTTAAAAAAAATCCCCCAGTATCTCTCTTCTCTCCTATTTCTATAGCAAAAAATAAAGGAGGTAAAAAAGGGATTAAAATCTGAATGACTAATTTAGTGCTTTTAATCAAATATGGGAAATTCTTCCAAAAGTATATTTTTTGTGAAAATGTCTATTTTTTACAAAATGCCAGTTATCCTTGTGGAAATGGTTTAATGAAAAGAAAGCTGAGGCAGCTGTAGTTTCAGTCTCATTCACTAGGGCTGTGTGAGGCTTCAGACAGAGCTTTGGATCCGGAGACACTTGGGACGCTTCGGGGTCGGAAGCAGCACGTCCGGGTGGATGTGCAGCCTCATTCAGCTTCCGTAAGTGGTTCGGGGCTGCCTTGGAGATCTGGGCATAAGGTGTCATGGGGAAACAATAAAATATCTATAACTTTGTTGGGTTTTGTCCACTATGGATGACATTTTCAGGAGTGGTAGAGTCTGCACTATCACTCCTGAGAATGAAGCCTGCTGAGTTTCAAGAAGATCGGTGCAGAGGTTTGGGGGAAACAGCACCCCAAATTCTTGAAAGCAAAACTCATGTCATGTCTTACTGAGGCCACAAATCCTGCCAAGTTTCAAGAAGATCGGTCCGGGGGGGTTGGGGGGACCTGCCCTTCAAGAAAAACAAGCAAGCAAAACTTGTGCCATCGTGGCCATCCGAAGTCAGATTGGATCGCTGCTGACTAAGCACTACTAATCGCCAGTTCAGACATCTTAAAAGTGATAATTCTCTATCTATGATTACATTACTTGTTTAACCAGTTTTCATAGGTCATTGCTCTAACGAAGCCTGACATTACAGTACATTTATTAGATTTTCATATTGGCTTGTGTACGTTTCCTTCATGTAACCAAATATTCTAATTCATCATATTCAGTAACGTGCAGTGGATCATAAGACAATAGGGCTGGAAGAAACCTCAACTGGTCATCTAGTTTAGCCCACTGCTCAGGGCAGGAGAATCCCTAACTAAACCATCCCACCTGTCTAACCTGCTCCTGAAAATTTTCAGAAATGTAAAATCCACAGCTTCTCTAGGTAGCCAGTTCCTATGCTTGACCACTCTCATAAAGTTCCTGCTCATCTCCAACCCTGAGGTCATTGCTCCTAATCCATTTTCCCATGGCAACAGAGAAAAGTCCATCACCAGCCTCTCTATAATCCCCCTTCAGCTATTTGAAGACTGTCATCAAATCTCCACTTAATCATCTGTTCTCTAGGCTAAATGACTCTTGCTCTTTCAGCTCTTCCTCATAAATCTTGCTTCCTTGGACCCTAATTATCTTTGTTGCTTGGCACTGGAATCTTTCCAAACTGTCCACAACCTTTTTGAAGCGTGGGGCCCACGGCTCAACATGTTACTCGAGGTGAGGCCTCATCAATGCAGAATAGAGTGGAAGAATCACTTCCCTTGATTTGCAAGAAACACAGCTTTTAATACAACCCAGTGGATGCATCTACATGAGGTGCTAAAAGTGCAGCAGGCTAATTTAGTTGCTCATTAATACATCATGGCAAAAGCTGGGATAATGGACTAACGTGCAGAATTAGTCTACTATGCATTAGCATCATTTAAAAGGCATGCACCAGTGCAACTGCGCAGTAACACCGATTACTGTGCATAAACATAATGAACCCTAATTATGGCACATTAATATATATGTAAACATGCCCAGTATGTTGTTGCCTTAGCATATTGGCATCATAGCATTTCATTGACTTTTATTCAGTTTATAATCTACTATAAACCCCAGGTCCTTCTCTGAAGTACTACAAACTATCCAGTTGTTCTCCAATATTTTGATCAGAAGAACTGCATGAACAAGTGCAAGACTTTGTTAAATCTCAGATGATTGCAGACCATTAATGCAGATTTGTGAGGTTGTAGTTTTAACATAAAATGATCAAATGAACACAAAAGCAAAAGACACAGGATATCAAGATAAAGTACAAGATGCAAAAACAATTCTGTACACAAATAGTGTTTTACATCCATAGAATCCATGAAAAACATTAGTTTCACCCTATTTTACATATGGATTACTTGAGGCACAAGAGAGAAAGTGGGTTGCCCACCATCACAAGGCTGGCAAACAGCAAAGCCTGTACCTAAAAGTTTCAACCAGATTTTAATTGGGTTGTGAGTGAAACGTTTTTGTACCTAAATTAATTGTATCCACCCTATGTTTAATTATACCAATATGCTCAAATTGCTTATAAAATTGAGAGCAAGTGTACATAATAAAATTTAAAATTCTTAAAAATGAACTTTTTGTCGTCTTCACCTAGTGATGCAGCGATATAAAAGCAAAGGCAAAAATATCAACCATGGATATTAATTTGGACCATCTAGTGAAGCAGCCTGCAACATAAATAACTATCCCTACACTGCCCAGCCTTATACCTTGTGATGATAACATATATTTTGTATTTTGCTGTATACATATGCTGTAACTCATTTAGAGTTGACACCTGACACACCTAGTTTTTGTTTCAAAGAGCTATGGACCTGTGTGCTGTTCAGTCTCATTACCAATGCCAAGAGACCACAGAAAACAATCTATCTCAGTTAAGGTTGGATGTTGATGTAGGGTACAGTACAAGAGTTTTTATGTTGGAAAAAGCAAAGAAAAATAATGATTTTGCAGCAGATCTCTGAAAACTGGCAACTTGGCCTGCAGACAGGGTATATTGCTTCCCCATGGAAGGGACTGCTGGTTTCTGTTTTAAAATCTTGAAGAGCTTCTTTTTATTATTTTATTTTTTTAGGAGGTGAGAAACAAGTGGGATTGTTAAAAAGGAAGTGATCTTCAGTGAGCAGCCCTAAACAACTAAGCTATGAAAATAAGATATAAGGAACTTTAAAGGATGTTATTTTCTGGACAGAAGAAAAAATTCTTGTGTGTGGCCCAGAGGAAGGGGTGAAGCATAAACTGGTGTGGTTCCTAGATGCACTGTAACTCAGTGACCCTATTGCTTCCTTCTGGCTGTAAGAATGGTGGTAGCAATTTTTGCTGGCCTATGTCAGAAGCATATTATGACAACTCCTACGCTATTCATTTCTTCCAGGCTCCCCTTCCATGTCCACCTGATTCAGGTTTGAAAAGAGCAAGGGCACAGAGTTAATTGCTGCTTAGTGCCTGGATGAAAGTCTCCCATACCCACACGGAGAGAGTAAGACCCCTCTACAGGCTAATTCATTCATGTGGCAATAATCCAAAACCAAAGCAAATACTTTACATTTTTAGTTGTTGAGGCGCCTCAGGCCAGATGCTGATACACCATATTATACCTTATTTCACATATTGGGGCACTCATAGAGTTAGGTGCTACTTAAATTGGGTAACACAATAAACTTTTAGCTTGTGGTGCTCAAACATGCTGCCCTTAGGTTAACAGAGTAACACAAGCAAAACCAGTAGTGTTACAGGCATGTTAAATTACTAATAGGGATAAGTAAGGGTGTACCAGGGGACTCGTCTGCCTGTTACTAAAAAGGTAAAGAAAGAGAAGGAATCTCACTGAAGAACTGAGCACGCCATTCACAGAAGTGACATGATTATTGGTAGTGACCCGTGATAAACCAGGATCACCTGTGAATGACGAATGGAATCATTTACCAAAAATGTCAAAGAGCACAATAAAAAGGAAGCTTGACTTAATGACCAGCCCCTGGGAGGGGACTGCAGACTGGAGACTGATTATTGACGGTCGATGCCGCTTGACACACAGGCATGGGAACTTCGGCAGAAGCAACTGGGAGGTTAATGTTGCTATCCTGCCCAGTGGTACTTACCTTATTTTGGACCTTAAGAGGTGAGACTCTTGCAAGTTTTAAGGGCAGGAAGCCCCTGAGTTTTCTTGTACACTTATGTGACACTTAAGGAGAAGAAAGCCAAACTGCATGGAGTAAGCTTGGCTGAATGCCGTCTGTTGGAGGAAAACCTTGGGAAGAGGAACTGTGTTCACTGGCAGTATAAGCAAATTACTGTATGTTACTGGGTTTGCTTTATGTGTGTAAAGAAAACTAAGATCATTCAGCTAATATAAGTGGATTAGAAGATTGGCAATCAGTTTTTGTTTGTTTATTAATTTATTTCTCCCATCAAAGGTGTGGCAGGTGCATGGGCGGCGAAGATTGTTGCACTTGTAGCTGATTGCTTACAACACCATACAACAAAGGGCTGTAGATCTTTACAAATATATACACCACTAATTGAGCCCATTTGCTCAAAGGAAAAAAAAAGATGAGAGGACTTAGCAGTAGTCCACAAAAATGTAAGTTGTTAAGTAAAAACCAAACATGGTCTCCCAAATAGGAATATTTAATATATTTCTGTTTATTAAAAATTATTTTCAGTCTCATTAATATTGAATGCAAAGGCTTCTCCAACCTATACAATTGATAAATTCTCCTTAGCAATCATGATAGGTTCTTGATCTTCATTCTCCTTCAGATAGGTTATTCCCATTATCCCCCATGTACTACCATCAATGCCTTTGTCTTCTTATGCAATTACACCTACAATTTTGATCTTGTTTCATTGACACAATGGCTGACAGCTTTGCTGCTTATCTGCCCAATTCTTTTGCATTTTAGGACCTAGAAGAGGGTAAATACAACAGCATACTTCAAAGAAAATTAAATGACTCCTTACTTCATTTTTCAATAAAGATGTTAACGTAAAACATGGGGGCAAAAGTAGGGTGGTCAATGGGAATGAGTATATAGATATGGAAATTACTACTTTCTGAGGTGGAAGTAAAACTCAAAAAACCTCAGTGGCTGTGTCCCCCACAAGTGGGGTGGGGGTGGTTCCCATGGGGAAAAAAGCACCAGCTTAAATTTGTGCAACTGCTTTTTGCTCCAGCACATGCCCCCGCATGTGGGGTTAGTGCAGGGAAAAATGCTCCCAGTGGGGTTGCAGAGGCTGCATCAGGGCTCCAGCAGTGGCAATCTGGGTGTACAGAGCCTAGCTGGCAGCCAGAGTGTGGCTCTGGTTAGCCAGGCTCCAGTGTCGGGCAGTGCATGCTGCTGCCATGTGCGCCATCCTGCTTTTGTCTGGCAGTTTTGACACCAGGAGATCCCAGTGTAAAAAAAAAAAAGCCACCACACTGCAAATTAGCAGTTCAGCAAATGCCTACATGTGCAGCATGTATAGTTTGTAATGCCACAAACAAAACATGCATGCTCACCTGGACATGCCCAATGTGTCCAAGTCGTGAGAATCATATAATCCTCATCTCAGAACACTGAAAGAATTGGAAAATGAAACTGCAATTCTAATAGGAAGGAGTTTTAATAAATCTACTGAATTAGAAGTAAGATCACATGACTGGAGAACAACAAAGAGAAGTAGGGTTGAAAGGGACCTCCAGAGGCCATCTAGTCCAACCCCTGCCTGAGACAGGATCATCCCTATCCAAACCATCCTACATAGGGGTGGCTGGTGCCTCCTAAGTCTGGGGGGCCACAATTTGTGGGTGGGCCCAGGGGCAGGCCAAAAACCCCATATCCACTCCTGTACTTCTGTACCATGGCTTAGTGCCCCCCGCCCCCTCCAGCATACCGCTGGCCCATGTAGCCAAATACTGCCCAATACTGAGAGGCCAATCTTAGGGAGGGTACATTCCCCTCCGTGCCTCCTCTATCAGTCATATACAATCCATAATGTAAACTTTTCATAAAACTACCGTGGACCCTGACATAATACAAGACATAACACCTTAACTTGCCACAGGTGAAACAGGGAAACTATACCAGCCAGTTTCCTGCTTTTATAAAAGGTTGTTAATATATGCTCCAGATACCCCAGGTAGAAAGCCATACCTCCACTACAGAGCAAGGCAAATACCCATACAGAGTGTGTCTCTACACATTCATTAATGTGCCATAGTTATCGTGAATTTAGTTTAATGCTTCCTTAATGATGTACTAACTGAATGTGCAGTAACTATATTTACTGCACAGTAGTGTGGGCGCACGGCTTTTTTGTGACACTTACTATGCAGTAGCCTAATAACAGTGTGCAGTAGGTTACTAGCACAGTTTCTGGGTAGCACACTACCGCACAGTGTTTTTAGGCTACTGCGCAGTAAGCGTCTCACATAGGTGCACCAAGTTAATACCAATCTGATGTTTAGGTGCTGATGTTTAAGAAAATTAAAATAAGTGATCCAGGCAAATGCAGACCTGTTACCCTGACCTCAACAGTGAGAGGAGTGCCAAAACAAAGTGTGAAGGACAGAATAAGTGAAGAGAAAGAGTAAATGGAAAATTGGATCTAATGCTACATGGGTTTACTAAAAGAAGATTGTATTACACTACCTTGAAATATTTCTTTGATAAAATAACTGACCTTTTTTTTTCTTTGTAAAATAGGGAAATATGGTAGATCTAGTCCATCATGACATCAGTATCACCACATCCAGAGCTGGCCTTAGGGAAAATGGCACCCTGGGTGAACTAGTATTTTGGTACCACCCCTGCCCCAAGTCAGTGGTGCTGCTGCAGGCAGAGATAGGGAGGTAGAAGTGCAGAACACACCACTGCATATGTGCTTCTGTAGTTGGATGCAAGGCTGACTGCAGGAGGAGGCTGGAAATATATTTGTGAGTGTGCACACTTATACATGCACCAGACGGTGTATTTCTGCATGCAAAAGAGGTATATGAATGCGTATGGGGCAGGGGCATACAGTGCAGAGGTGCACAATGGATGGATGTGCAGAGTTGCGGAGCTGCACATGCAGGCAGCCCATGTGCATATCTGCCAATGCAGCCAACCACGAGCGGACGCTACCCACTGCAGCACAGTGGGATCAGAAGGTTATTCTGTCCCTGGAGGAATGAATACTCAGGGGTGTATGTGAATGTGGGAAGGTGATGCTGGTAGCCACCACTAACGTTGGCTATACCCAGCTGTCTTTGCTGGCCTGGAGAAACAGCTCAGCTTGTGTGGTCTAGCCAGAGTGCTGGCTCTGAGTGGCTTGGGGCAGTTCTGAGGGAGGAAGCACAGCTGAGGCTGCTGCAGCAGCACCGTGCCCCCAGATCCCCCTCATGACCAGTCACATTCTGGTGGGGGCTAATCCCCAGCAATTCCACCCCCCTCGCACATACACACCCTGTAAGCACAAAGTACTCACAGATGTGCGTATGTGCATTCATGTGTCTGTGTATGCGTGTGTGGTACCCCTCTGAGCACAGCACACTGGGGGACCTTGGTGAACAGATGTACACCCCTGATATGCTGATAGACTGCCACCAAGTCCCCTCTGAGTCTTCCTCTTCTCCAGGCTGAACAGTGCCTTTCCTCATAGACAACAAAATGAATCACCAATGTGAGCCACCAATGTCATGCCATAGCTGGCAAAGCTAATCAATATTGGCTTTGCTCAAGATGCCTTAGTAAATGCATGCCAGTGTTTGATTAGCTCTGCCAGGTATAGCATAGCATTGGTGGCTTATGTTCATTTTGTTGTCTATCACAACACCTAGGTCTCATTCAGATGTGGCGCTAGCAAGCGTAGCACTGCCAAGCCTGTGTGTTGTGGATTATTTCTCCCCAGATGGACCACTTTACATTTCTCAGTATTAGACAACATCAGGTTGAGGTCTGCCCACTTTGCAAGCCTGTCCAGGCTGGCCTGTATTGACAGTCTGTCTTTGAGCATGACCACACTCCCCCATAGTTTGGTTTTGTCAGACACTTTGCTAGTTCGCTTTTAATACCTAAATCCAAATCATTGATGAACATGTTGAAATACACTGGTCCTAGTACTGAACCCTGAGGAACACCACTGGTCCCCCTCCACCATGACGACTCAGTTCCATCAATCCCTGGGTCCTGCCACGGAGCCAGCTACCTAGCCACTGAACCATAAAGTAGTCGAGGCTGCATTTTCCCAACTTTTTCATGAGGACTTCATGAGAGACTGGGTCAAAGGTATAAGACTAGAAAGGTGAATAAGAAATGGTCTAAGGGGGAGAAGATAATGAGTAGTGCTGAGTGGAGAACTATCAGAATGGAGTAAGGTTACCAGTGCTGTCCTTTAAGGACATATTTTGGATCAATCTTATTTTGAAATTTCATTAATGACTTTAGCACAAAATAGTAAGAGTGTGTTAATGGTTTCTAACACTCAGCAGGATTAAGTTCTGGAGCTGCATTCTGTTAAGAGTAATGGCAGCAGGAAACCTGATCAATTGAAAAATGTTGTGTGGGTTTAGGATTTGGTTACCGGTAACAGCAGGGGTCTCGGCAGAATGCCCTTTCTAGCCCAACATTCCTGCTGCGGTACACCCTGGAAAATCACAAGCAGTGAGGTGATCATGTGTCTCCTGAAAGGAACGATACTGGATCGAATATAAGGGCATGTTAAGGCACTGTTGATAAAGACCTTCTGGACAATTTGACCTGGTAAATGAACAGTTTGCAGGGATACCTGTGAAAGTTCTCAGCAAAAAATCACAGGGCTTTTCACTGAGAATTTGAGACAATAGTACCCTACAGAAAAACTAAAAATGGGCCTCTCTTCCTAGCAGTAACAGCTTTAGGGAAAGGATGCTGTTCTTTACAGTTTATCAAAGAGCCAACATGGCTAATAGTCCTGGACCTTACTCTGGAAGTCATCCAGGTACGATAAATATACCTGACATTGGAGAGTATTCCTATCCAGTGATCATAATGACGTTAGATTTGAAATGCTCATAAGGGAAAGCACTAAGAGAAGGTGCACAAAGGCATCAAGGCTTCAGAAAGGAAGGACTGGAGAATGATTTAAAGGATTAGAATGCTGTGAAGCATGGGGACTCCACTGC